>JBAIZL010000003.1:18418872-18756372 GCA_036971475.1 Prosapia bicincta
ACGTTCAAATTTTTTAAATTTATGTTTTTAGCAAATTTATACATTAACTAGAACAAATTTCACTATCTTTTCTTAATTTTTTTTAAATGGAATGAAATACATAAAATTTCGGTTTTCATTAATACTACTTATTTGTGGTGCTCGTTTCATGAACAATTTTTTAATAATCCTTTACTAACTAATCTTTACCTAGCCCTCTTAAAAGTTAAAAGTATAGTATTTATGTTTTTTAAATTTAATTTAAATTATTTTACAATAAAATTAACAAAATTCATGTTCGATAGTTTATATTTGTGTTAGCCCATAACTTGTATTTTGATAATATTTGCTTATTAATTCATTTGGGAAAAAACCACTACTGACTTGTTTTTAGCAGACGCTTTTCGCACTTCAGTCGGAACAAGTGCGAAACGCGTCTGCTGAAAACATCAGTAAGTAGTGGGTTTTTTTCAAGTGAATTAATGTGAAAAACAAATTTTTTTAACTTTAATATGTGCTACAGAAAATGGTTTGAAGTTCGTGTAAACCCAAGGTCTGATTAAGCCAAGAAGAAGCCCCTAGGTAATTTTATACTTTAGACAGCTCTTACCTTTCCATTTAAATATTTTTTTCTATTAACAAAAACAAAAAATAGAGCCAGAATAAAGTAATAGAAGTAACATGTAATTTGTTTAAAATCCATCGTCTTGACGCTATTTATAATGCCTGTAGGCCTAATGTGACTGGTCTATCAGACATTCCTATAATGTGATTAGTGTGCCTGAGGAGGTGCCTGGTGTGTCTGTAGAAGTCTCTGATATGTCTGTAGAAATATCTAATACATCAATAAGAGTGTATGGTATACCAATAGAAGTTCTTGGTGTTCCTGGTATGGCTATAGAAGTGTTTGATGTGCCTGGAATGCCTATAAAAGTGCTGGGAGGGCCTGGAATGCCTATAAAGTATCTGGTCTATAGGCAGGTCTTTAAAGCCCCTAGTGTGCCTTAGGAGGTGCCTGTTATGTCTGTAGAAGTGCCTGGATCGTCTGTAGAAATGTCTAATGCATTTATAAAAGTGCCTAGTAAGCTTATAGAAGTTCTTCCTGTGTCTGGTATGGCTATAAAAATGTAGGCTGTGCCTGGAATCCCTATAATGTGTCTGATCTATAGCCATACCTTTAAAGTCTCTGGCGTGCCTCAAGAAGTATCTGTAGAAGTGGCTGAGTCGTCTACATAAATGTCCACTAAATCTATAAGAGTGCCTGGTATGCCTATAGAAGTTCTTAGTGTGTCTGTTAGGGCTGAAGAGGTTCTTGGTGTGCATGGTATATCTGGTATGACTATAGAAGCTCTTGGTATGCCTGATAGGGTTGTAGAAGCTCTTGGTTTGCCTGGTGTGACTGGTATGCCTATAGAATTTCTTGGTATGCCTGGTAGGGTTGTAGAAGCTCTTGGTTTGCCTGGTGTGACTGGTATACCTATAGAATTTCTTGGTATGCCTGGTAGGGTTGTAGAAGTTCTTGGTGTCCCTGGTATACCTATAGAAGCTCTTGATGTGTCTGGTAGGACTTTAGAAGTTCTTGATTTACCTGGTGTGCCTAAAGAATTTCTTGGTGTGCCTGGTAGGACTGTATAAGTTCTTGATGTATCTGGTATGCCTAAAGAGGTTCTTGGTGTGCCTGGTAGGGCTGAAGAAGTACGTTGTGTCCCTGGTATACCTATAGAAGTTCTTGATGTGTCTGGTAGGGCTATAGAAGCTGTTGGTGTGCCTGGTATAGCTATAGAAGTTTCTTGTGTGCCTGGTAGGACTGTAGAAGTTCTTGATGTATCTGGTATGCCTAAAGAGGTTCTTGGTGTGCCTGGTAGGGCTGAAGAAGTTCTTGGTGTACCTGGTTTACCTATAGAAGTTCTTAGTGTGCCTAGTTTACCTACAATAGTTTTCGGTGTGCCTGGTAAGCATATGTAAGTACATGGTGTGCCTAATAGGTCTGTAGAAGTTCTTTGTTTGCCTGATGCACTTGGTATGCCTATAGAAGTGCCTTGTATCCACTAGTAATTTTCTGTATTACAAAAGTATTTTTTCAGAAAATAAAACTTTTGTTTTAAAATAACTTATTAAAGTAAATCTGTTACCTAGCACAGGGTTGCTTAAAAAAATTTATGAAATACTTCTAGCTGGAACAATTACTTTTTTTGCTAACCCAAAACTAATGCTGTTTCAGACGTAAGATGGCAGGGGTCGGCAAGAAGACGGTGATCCTCTACCTGGCCTTCCAGGTGGTACTACTGATCTTGTCCTTCATATTCCTGAGGTACGACAGAGACGCCGATGCAAGGGCTCCACCAGACAGTGCATCTACAGAACCATCTTCTGCTAGCACTGTGGCTCAGCGATATCCAAGTAAGTGAAGAGAATTCCCAGAACTTTGCTAATTTTAAATGTACTAATTACTCGTCAACTTAAAAAGCCAATTTACTTGATAAAAATAGGCCTATTTCAGGATATAAATTTTATTAAGACTCTTTGGAAATAGGGTTTAGAGTTTTGGGTGGAAAATTACTCCAAGTTAGAAAGATAGACTATATGTTCTAGTCAGGTTGGAGAGTTACTGGAGGTGGAAACGCAGTCAGAAATTTTTTCTGCTGGGGGTTGGCAATCCGAGGGAAGCGGTATTCACCAAGGAAAATTTTTAAAACACTAATGCCATTTACACTATTAGAAAGATTAAAATTGACACAAGATGTTATTATAAGTCAATTAAATTTGCCCCTAACTTAAAGAATACCCATTGAACATTAACATGATTCAAGTATTACGAGTAAATGATCAGGCTGGTATTTATTTAGGAAATCAGGTTAAAGGCTTGCAAAAAATAACAGATCCTAAGAGCAAACGTTAAATTTTCATTTTCAAAAACTTCACGTTCACAAAGAAACATTATATACGAGACTTCTTTGTTTGGAACTTCATCCTCTGTCACTGCGATTTCCACATGGTTGCAAGCCATAGCTAGTCTATTTAGGGGTTCTTCATAGATTTTATTTATCAAATAGGCAGCCGCCTCAAAACAAGGCTACACACTTGAAGTTTTGTATGGACATTGTACATAAATATTTGTTAACATTGGTTCTCGGGTTATTGTCAACTCATTGTACATGAAACTATTTTGATGTTATATTATTCTCTAGATAGATTGACTATCGATAAACCACTTTATACACAAAATTGGTGGTTCTTCCATCTGGAGCAAGAATTACTTTACTACTGAAACAGCTTACTCTAGAACATTACAAAATTGAAGTTTGGAAATACAAATTGTCCCATAGGTCGATTGCGGTGCAGCGGTGATTTGTCAAATGGCCATTTTCATGTTTACAGCCCATATGGATGAACGTATAGCAATTAATGAGATACGTAATAATCCAGAGTTGTCAAACAACACTAAAAAAAGGGAAACACATGCAAGATATACTGATGCTATTGGCAAAAAGCAATTGAAAAGTCTAAACTTTATTAATAAATGAATGCAGAAGTACATTGAACAGCAGTTTCAAAATATCAAGGAAAATTTCAGAAATATATAGAGCACCAGTTTCAAAATATCAAGTAAAAAATCCAGAAATGCATAGAACAGCAGTTTCAAAATATCAAGAAAAAAATCCAGAAATACATAGATCAGCAGTTTCAAAATATCAAGAAAAAATCCAAAATTGCATAGAACAGCAGTTTTGAAATATCAAGAAAAATCCAGAAATTCATAGAACACCAGATTCAAAATATCAAAAAAAAAATCCAGAAATGCATAGAACATCAGTTTTAAAATATCAAGAAAAAAATCCAGAAATGCATAGAACATCAGTTTTAAAATATCAAGAAAAAATCAAAAAATGCATAGAACAGCAGTTTTGAAATATCAAGAAAAAATCCAGAAATTCATAGAACACCAGATTCAAAATATCAAGAAACAATCCAGAAATGCATAAAACAGCAGTTTCATAATATCAAGAAAAAATCCAGATGTGCATAAAACAGCAGTTTCACAATATCAAGAAAAAATCAAGAAATGCATAGAACACCAGTTTTAATATATCAAGAAAAAAACTCCAGAAATGCATAGATCAGCAGTTTCAAAATATCAAGAAAAAAAATCCAGAAACGCATAGATCAGCAGTTTCAAAATATCAAGAAAAAATCCAGAAATGCATAGGAAAACAGTTTCAAAATATCAAGAAAAAATCCAGAAATGCATAGAACAGCAGTTTTAAAATATCAAGAAAAAAATCCAGAACTGCATGGAACAGCAGTTTCAAAATATCAAGAAAAAATTCAGAAATGCATGGATCAGCAGTTTCAAAATATCAAGAAAAAATTCAGAAATGCATGGATCAGCAGTTTCAAAATATAAAGAAAAGGTTCAGAAATGCATAGATCAGCAGTTTCAAAATATCAAGAAAAATTTCAGAAATGCATAGATCAGCAGTTTCTAAATATCAAGAAAATGGCTGCGATGAAACACGTTTATTTCAGTTTATTCAGAACAACTGTTTCAATAGTCACCATTAAAGTATTGTTGGAAAAAAAACATTCTATCCAACACGTTTTACTTACAGATTTAATTCTTTATCCAATTTAGTTTTAAGTGGTTAGCCTTGACGCTATGATTAGAGGTTACCGTACTGAACTTTCTTTATGTGACAGTTAAGTAATCATTTACGTGCTTGTAGGAGGTCCTCACGATTAATGTACGGTGGCCAGAGATTACAAGATCGTCCAAATGCGTCTCTCTTTTCAAGTTTCTGTAAAAATATGTTTTGTAAGTTCATAGCGTTGCATGTGCTTTGCCCAGCTGTCCGTCTGTCGCGTCTTCTAGTAGAATCTAGAAAGAATCTCTTTGTTTTGAAGGTTACATAGGGACAAAAGTATACATCCTGTTGAAATTTGGCGCTTAGGGTTGTGTATTTAAACGTTAGAACACGGGAAGGAGGGAGAGAATTTTATCACACCCAATACCAATATATCACAAGCCTAATAGGGTTTGTAAAATGAGAAATGTCCATGCACTGTTGTATTTAGAGTAGAGGCGTCGACTAACATTAAGATTTACTCATAATGTTTTTTTTTCAATTTCTTCTATTAGTTCATACTCTACATATATCTTTTTCAAATTTTAAATAATTTTTATTCATTCACTTAAGTTCAAATACATTTTTTTTAACTTGTAGTGGATGAAATTTAATGTTAATACAGATTTCAAATATTAATTTAATTTAATTAATTAATTTTAATAATTAATTACGCTTCCTATTTTGCTATGTAATATTGTGACTCTGTCATGTGTATATAGAGTACATAGTTATAATTATTCTAATTATTTAATAAAAAATTTACTAATTTAGAAATTTTTTGTTGGCCTAATTAATAGTTTACTTAGAATGAGTTTTTATATTACTTGTTTAATGTGGTTAGATCAAAGAATCCGGTATGTTAAACAGAGTGTACACAAAACGTATATACAGGGTAGTTATTTAAGTTTGGAAGAAAAAGTGATAAAGATGTGGATTTTCGCAGGAACATTTAGACAACATTTTTACAATGTTGAGCTGTCGAATTGATCTGGCACTTGATAATCTCAGTTGACATTTTTATCATAAAGAAAAGGCATCAAAAGCAAATTATGAAGTCCATTTTTTTTATTGCAAAAGACATATTTTGGTTACAGGCAGACTTCATTGAAAACTTTGGACATGACGAGCATTAAGCTATGAATGTCTATTGCTTTTATTGTCAGAAGTGATAATAAGTATTACACATAAAACCCGTTCTGGCAAACTGGTTTTTCTATTCAATAGATCTCGAAGAAAGTAACAGTAATGTTTCTTTAAGATGGATTTTGGAGATTAGCTTTATAATTTTGTCAATTTCTATAAAGTTCTATATGCTGAGTTTTAGAAGCAATTCCTTGTCTAGCCTTTCTATAGATCTACCTCAGGGACAGAACCCAGAAATAGTGAGTTATGAGGATCACATGTGGACCACTTATGGTCCATATTCTTACCTTATTTCTATTTATATTTCATCATCTTCGTTACATCCTTTATAACCTTAAATATGTTTTCTTTTTAAACATTTAAAACACACTTAAACTCTATTTTGCCTTTCAGTTTTTATTATAAAGGCAGGTGACAGATATAGGGTAGTTAGTTACTTTCTGCAGAATTTCCTAAACGAAGCTCCATTCTACAGATTTCAGGAAAATTTTTGATTGGTGTTAAACATAATTATTGCCCCCTTAGAGTTATTTGAGAGCACAATGCACAATCGTTAGAAGTATCATCTGCAGCATTTTCTTCTTGTTGCAGATTTTTAATTTTTGGCATTCGAAACAAAAGAGAAATAAAAGGAAAAAAATGAGAAGACTTGCGAAAAGGATAAGACTGTAAATTACCTAGTTTAGTATGTGAAATATTTATATTAGACAGTGCTAGATAATAGCAATACGTTTTTGTAGCAATATGTTTAACGTGATGAGTAGTAAGACGAGTATCACGTCTGAAGGATAGCAAAGGCTGTGAATAAGGGTAGGAATAAGAAAGGGGGATAATATCTCCTGGTAGGGGGTCCTGAAGAAGGAGATCTACTCTTTATGATGACATATATATAGGCTGTTTACCCATTGCATCCCTCTGTGAGAAGAAAGCCAAGGAAGGGTGATAATGGAAAGGGTAGGTAAAATTGTACTTATTTATTTGTATAGTTGTGGATATAGAAAGGATTAAAGTAGATGCATATATTATCTGGTAGATGATAAAAAGAGGATCATTCCATCACATATACAGAGTCACGTGACTGAAGAAGATCTACTCTACTTCAATAGAGAAGATGAAAGAAAAAGGAGCATGAAGAGGAAAGATTGGACAGAAAGAAAGATTAGCGAGTAGGTATACAAGAATGACTAAAGGAATAAGATTAAGGGAGAAAGGTAAAGGTGGAAAATGATGTAAAAGACAGGAGAAGAATCTTTATGGAACCCATAATATTGAAATTAGAAATACTAAAACTTTCTACCATAACATACATAACAGCGAAGTGATAGCAGAAACTCTTTTGTCAGTGTTAGTGCAGAGTTAGCAGAGTTAATGCAGTTACTGGTAAATCATGTTACTAAAGCAAGAAATCTACAATGTCCTTGAATGACGATAAGCGCCGGTGTCCTTGAACGACGATTTTTCTACCATAAGGGTCATTAAGAGGAGAGCGCTTTCTATTCCTTCCAACAAGGTTAAGAAGATATAACTAAGGGAAGGTCATAATGATTCCCAAGTACTTGGAGAACAGGTAGTTCCATTGGCAGAGTCGACCGGGGCTGAAGGTAGATCAGAGGAATTAGACCAGCTCTCCACTAGGAATAAAGATAAAGCTCAATGCACTATCCAGTAATGATGAATCAAATCGTGCCAAAAATAGTTACGTAAATCCTAGAAAAATCAAAAGAGTTAATAATGATTTTAACTTATTCAAATTTTTGGACACCATAAAATTTATTAAGTATACACTACATTTATTTTTCCTTTCCAGTGTTTCAAGATGTCCACGTTATGATCTTCATCGGTTTTGGCTTTTTGATGACCTTCCTGCGCAAATATGGCTTCAGCTCTGTAGGTTTTACATTTCTACTGGCAGCTGTCATCATACAGTGGGGTCTTCTATGCCAAGGATTCTTTGAACTCAATAAAGACGACTCCAAAATACACATTGATATAAATAGGTCAGTGCAACTATATTATTTGTGTTTATTATAAATATTAATAAAAACAACTTTTGTTAAAGTAGTCACTCGTTACACACACACACACACACACACACACACACACACACACACACACACACACACACACACACACACACACACACACACACACACACACACACACACACACACACACACACACACACACACACACACACACACACACAAACACACACACATACATACATACACATACACACACACACACACACACACACACAACACACACACACGCGCGCGTTTACGCTTTAATATAACAAAACATCTTTGTTCAATATTCAACAATTCGCAAAAAAAATATTATATTGATATATTTTTTATTTTATACAGTTTAATCAGCGCAGATGTGTTAGCAGCGGCCATCTTGATATCAATGGGTGCCGTTCTAGGAAAAACAACCCCTCTGCAACTCCTGATAATGGGCATAATTGAAACGTTTTTGTTCTCAGTGAATGAGATGATTGGACACAAACTCAGCGTGAGTAAATGAACTCCTTCTCAATTCCTACTATTAGCTCTCTCTCTCTCTCTCTCTCTCTCTATATATATATATATATATATATATATATATATATATATATATATATATATATATATATGTTACGTGTTTTATTAAGCTTTAAGGTTTTTAAAAATAATTTTATTTTATAAACCTTTTATTAACTAAGAAACAATTTTATTTTGAAACTGCTACAATAATTTAGCTTAACAAATACAATTACAAATGATATACATTCAGTTGGAGTGGAGACGACTGTTCTGTACAAAAGTTTGCTACACACTAAACTAAAGCTGTTTTACCAGCTGTACAATACAAAGTCTGCGTAAGCAGGAATTTATTCTGGTACGCATTTTATTTAGTCATGTTCACATTATTCGTTCACATAACTCCTCCATCCCTAAATAAAACTTCGGGGTTGGCGAAGTTTCGGCATCTATTGAAGTCCTCTTTATTGGGCAAGGTCGCCAGGTGAAGGTTGATTTCTGGGATTCAGTTAATTAGGTTGTCCGTGACTTCCAATGCAGTATACTCGTAATTGTTGGCGTTATTGTTTCTGATGGACATTTCTCAGTCTAATTTGTGGTGCATTAAAAGGTCAAATGAGCAAAAGTATTTCGAATCTATTTTACCATTACATTCACTGTCTTAACCTAAATTACATAATTAGACACTAACATGTACCTTACTTTTGATATAATTGTTACATAAACTATTTCATATTTTGTAGGTATATAATGTAATTTATACAATTTAAATGAGTGTTTTCTACAATAGGTAAGTTTATAAAATATACAATTATTTTCAGAATCTAGTTTACAATTAACTTTAATCAGGTTTTCTAATTCAACAAAAGTTATTTACATTACTATTCACAATACCTAATTTATTCTTTAATTCTACAAACGTTTCACCGATTACATTAAAAGATTTATATAATTCTTCCATAATACTATTACTAAAGGAGTATTATGATTCAAGTTGATAATTAATTTTAATTTGCTCATTTTCAATATCTTGAATTATCTTTTCATATTTGTTTTACCATTATATGCATATAAATTGTCTGATGTAGATTTGATAACGGATCTTAGTCCATCTATAAGACCTCTTTTTATTCTTTTATTACTGTTATCTTTTAAAAGTATAATTTCTAATTTCTCTTCAATTACGTTTTTACTGTGCTTAACATATTTAAAATAATTAACAATATCTTTTATTTTATTACCATTATGTGTTACATATTCATTACCTAACAGGCTACCGTTACAATTGCAGCAATTAACTTCAAAATTGTGTAATACATTATAATAATAGGAATCAATGTCATTTAAATGATTAATAAAGTTTCTTACATTAAAATAGTGGACAAAGGTATGGTACGAGGATTCTAATTTGGCTGTGGCAAGGATGAACAGGAGGGACCTGGAAAAGGGTTTTGATCATTAGTTATATTTCTTATCTTCCTAGGACTTATAATTTTTGACAAATGATTTTTTTTCTTTTGTGTTATGATGTCTAAGTTTTATTGTACCTGCTTTCCTTTCCTTATTAACAGAACATATTTCTTCTTTGCTATATTTATTTTTTGTCTTGCCCTGTTTTTGAATTGACTTTACTTAAACTTCAGTTGGTATTTCTGGAAGTGATTCCTTGTTTATAATTCTTTTTTCCAAAATATGTTATTTAATTTTTTGATTATGGCTTAAAACGTAGTCGTTTGTAAACTGGTTTTCTACATCTACATCCAGTAGTGTGTTCGAGTTTATGTGACCAAATAAAACTTCACACGGCGTTAATTTAGTAACTGAATGTATGCTATTATAGCATATTTCACTTTCTTAATTATATTGTCCTTTTTGAACTCGATTTGATTATTTAAAAGTCTTATGTGTTCTACTATCGTGGAATGAACTTTTTTACATAATCCATTTGATTGGGGGTTTTGTGTACTCATAAAATGTATTTTAATTTTATGTAGATCTAATATTTCTTTTACAACTCTATTGTTAAATTCCGTGCCACTGTCTGATATAATTACCGCAGGCACACCATAGTGTCCGAAGTAATCTAGTAGCTTATCAGCAACTTCTGTTGATTGCGCACCGCCCACACGGTACATCTGAGCATAACGCGAGAAGGCGTCGACTATGCTTATAAAACGGTTATTTTTTAGTGATATGCTATCCACGTGCACCACCTGCAATGGCTTTGTTGATGTTGGTGTAAAATTTATTTCTAGTTTTAAAGGGAATCTGTCATATTTAGTTTGTCTGGCATATTTCACATTGGTTTATAAATTTTTAGTATGTTCTTTTATGTTGGGCCAATAATATCAACGTTTAATTTGTTCATAAGTCTCTTGTATTCCGCGATGATTAGTTTTGCTAACATGATAATTATCTATTATTTCCAGCATTTCTTCTTTCGAAGTTAAATCCAGTTAATCGAAGTTAATTTGTTGTTACACTTAACTAATTTAGTTCAGATTGTTTAAAGTTTTTTGCTGTGCATAATGCAAATTTTACATAAAAGGCATTTTCAAAATATAGGTTATATTTTACTTTAGATCCCAAATATGATGTTACGAAGTTAACTATGTCATTATTCAGACTATTTTCTGATACTTCAACTAGTAAACGCATTTCTGAAATTCCAAATAACTTTATTATTTTTACTTTTTTTGGTTCATACTTTACTAGAGATAAAAATATTTGATTTTTGCTAACGTTTACAGGCACGTCTGAAATTGGAGTGAACTGTCTGGTCACTTTCCTCATTGATATCTTCTTGATTGGCGGCGACGTCTTCTTCCATGTCAATGTTTACTATCATAGACTGGTTATCATCCAATTCCGAGAAGTAACATTGCAGTAAATCAATCGGTGACATTCAATTGTATTCTCGATAGAGCATCCGCGTTTTGGTTTAATTTTCCTTTTTTATATTTTATTTCGTAATCATATTCTTCTAGTTTAAGTCTCCATCTTAAAAGTTTGGAATTTGGTTCCTTAACAGAAAATAACCATTGTAAAGGCTTATGATCAGAATATATTTTAAATTTTCTCTCAAATAAACAAGGCCTGAAATGTTTTGTTGCCCATACAATCGCTAATAGTTCTTTCTCAATTGCAGAATAATTAATTTCACTGTCGTTCAGAGTTCTGCTAGCATACGCTATAGGTAGGTCCTTTCTGTTTTTGTCTTGACTTAAAATTGCTCCTATCGCATAATTAAATGCGTCTGATGTTAGAATGAATAGTTTTTCGAGGTCTGGGTATTGCAAAAGTGGTTCGTTAGTCAAAATATTTCTGCATGTTTCAATACAGTCCATAAAGCCGGGGTAATTAATATCAGGTTTTGCATTTTTCTTTAAACAGTTAGTAAAAAGTTTTGTTATTTTTCCAAAGTTTTAATGAATTTTCGGTAATATCCTAATAGTTCTAAAAATCCTTTAATTTGTTTGGTAGTCTTTGGTATTGGATAATTCTTGATTGCTATTATTTTTTCGGGATTGGGTTTTACTCCATTCGGCGTAACTATGTGTCCTAAATAAGCAACTTCCTTTGTCAAAAATTCCGCTTTGTCCAGCTGTACTTTAAAGTTGGGTTTGCGTAATCTGTCAAACACTTCTCTAAGTCTTTCTATATGTTCTTGAAGGCTAGTTGAATAAATTATAATGTCGTCCTAATAAACTAGACACGTTTCATTTTGAATTCCTCTCAGAATATTATTCATAATCTTTTGAAACGTAGGGGGGCTATTTTTTAGGCTAAAGGGCATTCTTAAAAATTCGTTATGTCCCGTTTCCGTTGAAAATGCTGTTTTTTCTATGCTGCTTTTGTCCATCACCAAGAAATCCTCAGGCTAGGTCTAAAGCTTTGAAATACTGAGATCGTCCTAATTTGTCTAAAATGTTGGTTATGTTAGGCAAGGAAAATGTATCATCAATTGTTTTTTTTTGTTTAAGCCTCTAAAATCTATCACTTATCGAAATTTCCTTTTACTAGAAGCGTCCTGTTTGTTTTGGTACAACCCAGACAGGAGAGATCCATGGAGAATTAAAAGGTTTAATGATTCCCTGTTTAAGCATGTCTTCAGTTTGTTTATTAATTTCATGTTTGTAAATTTTTGGATATCTATGATTTCTAGAATATACGGGAATTTCGTGTGTAGTCCTAATAACATGTTTTATTTGATTGGTGAAAGTCAAATCATTTCCATCAATATGAAATAAATTTGCATATTCTCCTATTAAACTCGTTATGGCGGTTTTTTCTTCTAAATTCATGTGTTCTACTCTAAATTTTAATGAGTCTAATATTTTCCTCTTGCTTTTTTCTGTTTATAACCTAACATTAAAATTAGTGTTTGTATGAATTGCATTAGGTTCAATAACATTGTAATCTTTTAAAGGTTTTAATTCTAGTGGTGCGTTTATTGTTATTTTTATATTTTCTTCTGTGTTGTTTACAATAGGGCAATAGGCTTCACCCTTGTGCACTGAAACTATGCACTGTGGAATTTCTAACCCATTTAAGTGTTTGTATGATAGGAGTCCCTCTTCGTTATTAATATTTTGTACTATAACCTTTAACTATTTGGCTAGTGCGACTTATATAACATAACTCAATTGTTCTTATTTTACTGACGTGCTGTCTGTTGTATCACATTTTCCTTTTTTTCTATTAAAATACTGAATAGGGATTTCTGCACCACAAAGTAGTAATTTATTGTTTACAAAGTCTAAACTTATTCTTAAACCTTTTATATTATCCAGACCCAATAACAGGTCGAAACTCTAAAGAAAATCAAATAAGAAAAGTTTAATTCCCTGTTTAGAAAACCCGTGAAGTGGTTACTTCAAACGGTTCTTTTCTTACCCATGTTTTAGAATTTTTCCAACCTAGTGATTTTCGTATAAACGATCGAGTACTACCCGTATCAATTATTATTTTTTATTTAGTATTTGCGTCATGTATGAAAGGTAATTCATTATTTCCACACTGCAAATTCATTATGGAAAATTGCTTCCGAGGCTTGTACAACCTAAAAAATTATTTTGATCGTTTTGAATGGTCTCTTCATTTTCATCACAGTCTTCAGGTAAGTTTTGGTGCTCAGCGAAATACTCGTCCTTTTCGGAATTTTCGTCAGAAGCGAATGTTTCTTGTCCGTTAATTTGGTACATTGAATATTCGTCGTTTTCAGCTCCTTGTCCGGTCATTTGATAAAGATTACTACTTTGTCTAGAAGGCCTGTCTGTCTGTCTAGTGGATATGCCCATAGGGGTTGGTTGATAACTCGTATTCCGTTGAGGGTAATGAGGTTTACTACTATTGGTTAATTGTCCTTTTTGAGGTTGGCCATGGTTAGAAAAAGGTGAATTATAGGAAAGATTTGGCTGTTGGTAAGTTTGTTTAGGCGTTTGATGATATTTAGTCTCCGGGTGTATTGGTTTTCTTACGGAATAATTTTGACCTTTGTGAAAAACTGATTGTTTGTTCGGTTGTGTAAACATTTTATTATTTTTAAACTGAAAATCGTTAATTAGTATATTTAAAGCTTCTGCGAGTGTTGTGGGGTTTTTAGTTCTCATTAAAGACCCTAGTGGCTCTTGAAGACCTCTTAACAAAACTCTTAATGCTAATTTTTGAACATATTTAAACATTGTATCAATAGCTTTAACTGGTTCTTTATTAATAAAATATGCTATTTGCAAATTTATTAATTTTTGTATCCTTTCATAAAATTTAAAAGGAGATTCACTTACTTGTTTTAGCTCTGCCATTTCAAGATTTAACGTAAAACAATCTTTTATCTAGGAAACTAGTTAAAAAACTTTTTCTAACATCCAACCAGTTATAACTGTTTGAACTTACAACTAACTCTAAAGCTTGTCCTTTTAGTTTTGCTAAAATTGAGGACATCAAATATTTATTTTGAAAGTCATCAGGATTATTAGCAACAGAGAATTTACTTACTATTTTATCACAAATTGTGACAAATCTATTTAGCATTATAGGCTCTCCAGAAAATTCTGGTATCATATCTAAGAATTCCTTCTTTAAAATTGGAGCAGCCATTTTTATTTTATATTATTATTTTAAAAATAATAAAAATAAAAATCAATAATACTCGTATATTAAAAGTATAACACTTTTCTTAATATTTTCTAGGATCTACTTACAGTAAAATCCAAAATACTTTGCTCATTTGTTACAGTGGGAACACAACGCGTATTGACACTGAACAATTAGCCCTTTCACTTTAAGTTCTTCTTTTCTGTCACGATGTTCTCTCGTGTTCATAATAGATATGCACCTATTAATTTTTTCCGATATCGTTACAGATATGCGCTCTGCAATTTTATCGTGGTTGCAGTATCTCGGTTAACGACTGCGCCAGTTACTTGTTTTATTAAGCTTGAAAGGTTTTTAAAAATAGTTTTTCTTTATAAACCTTTTATTAATTAAGAAACAATTTAATTTTGAAAGTGTTACAATAATTTAGCTTAACAAATACAAATACAACTGATACATATTCAGTTGGAGTAGAGACGACTGTTCTGTACAATAGTTTGCTACACACTAAACTAAAGCTGTTTTACCAGCTGCACAATACAAGTCTGCGTAAGCAGGAATTTATTCTAGTACGCATTTTATTTAGTCAAGTTCACATTATTCGTTCACATAACTTATATATATATATATATATATATATATATATATATATATATATATATATATATATATATATACAGTCAACTCCCGATTATCCGTGGGCGGATTAACCGGTTTGCGGATTATCCGGGGTCTGCCATTGTTTTACAAATATCCAATTTTTATTCCAATCAGATTCATGTGTTTAAATTTCCAAACGGTGAATTACAACGTAAATACATATAAGGCCTAATAGAAGTTAAGATGAAGGGAATAGATATGTAAATATGTACGTACTAATTTTTACATTGAAAGGGAGGCTTTTTTTCTTAAAAAGTGAAAGTATTATGTGTAAAGGAAATTACATATGTACATACATACTTACTTTTGATATATACTTAAGTACGTATTGTAAATAGTTGGAAATATAAATGTACATGTTATAATCCTTCAACGAACGAATACATCGACATTTTAAATTATTTTCTGTATTTATTTTATCCTCTGAAGATTATTTGTGAATTGCACTAACCGGGGTCATTATTTGTGAAACTTATGGTATAATAATCGATCGTTTTGCGTATTCTTTGTTCATAGTGGATTATCCGGGGAATTCGTTATCCGGCGTTGCCGGGCCACCCTATTCCACGGATAATCGGGAGTTTATATATATATATATATATATATATATATATATATATATATATGCTGATACGTATTTCTTCACGGATGGAAAAATATTATGAATAGTTATTATTTGGAGTACATCCGTTCATTATGCAGTGCATAAAATCGCAGTTCCGACGTTTCGCTAAATTCTCATCTAGCATTGACGAGGTGAATCCAACAACAGTTAAAGAGCGCATTTTCCCCCTCCCGGGCCCTCGTGGCAGCCAACCTCTCGCAATCTGCCTTCGTCTCACATGCGCATGCGGTTAGTACCCCTAACGGGCGTGACGGGTTCAGGAAGATTGCCCATGTGCCAAACTGATAAGCTCTTTTCATGGAAAATCAGGACATAGTGAAATGAAACAGAACGGTAAGTGTCGTTTAAGGATTAAAAAACCTGCCAAGAAAGAAACCCTGGCAGGAAAAACCTCACTATAGATCGTGCAGGAACCCTGGGGGCTAGGTTACCTTATTCTAAAGGTTTGGGTGAGGTAATACCTTACAAATACCTTACTAGTGAGGTTATGGTGTGGGAAGTTATCATGCACTTCTTCTTCTCCAGTCGGCTCGAAACTGAAATGTTCATGCATGTCAAATTGGTGCGTCCGTTGGGCTAATCTTCGTTCCTTTGGATGTGCCCCCGTTTTATCTGAAACAAAGCAGGTCTTTAGTTCATGTACTGGTGTTGTGTTTATGCAGTGGCCAAGACGCTCCGAATGGACAGCCGCCGTCTGTGCTTGTCATGTGTGGGGTCGAATCTACCCAGTGAGGAAATTAGTGTTGATGTGGTGTGTGCGCGTGCCTGTTTGTAGAACCTATGTGCTAAGTGTCGGAGGTGTTGTTTAATGAAAGGCACTTTCAAGTCTGTGTGGAGAAGTGTTAAACTTGTGCATCTAGGTACCTTCGTGATTATTCTCAGGACTTTGTTCTGAAATAACTGCAGTCTCCTTGTGCTTGTGTTACCTGTATGGCCTCAGATGGGTGAAGCGTATGTGGTAATGTTGGGCAGCATGGTCACATATATTTTGGAGGCCGCCCGTAATGAAAGCGAGCTTGTTCGGTTAAGCATAGGGTATAGTTTGCAGAGTCTGTTTGTTGCTTTATTTTATTATATGGTCTATATGAGGGCCCCAGGTTAAGGCTCGGTGAAGAATGACACCGAGATACTTAGCCTGGTTCCCCCAGTGAATGCTTTCGCTTAGGAGTGTTAGTGGTGTGTCAAGTTTGCGTTTTATCCGTTTACAGAGCAAGAGTTCCTGGCACTTAGCCACATTCACTTTCACCCTCCAGTGTCTTAGCCAGGCTTCGAGTGTTTTTAAGTGTTCCTGGAGTCTGAAATGTATCGTGAGTGGTTTACAGGACTGAATGGATAACGCAGTGTCATCTACGAATATAGCCACTTGAGTGTTAGGTGTTGTAGATATGTCGTTGATGTAGGCGTTGAACAGTACGGGACCAATGGTTGAGCCCTGAGGGCCACCGCCCATATTCTTCACAGTGTAGATTGTGATTGATCTACATCAACCCTAAATTTACGATTGGACAAGTATGACCTAATCAGATGTATCAGCCCGTCTGGGAAGCCATAGTGTTGCAGTTTGGTGTCTAAGCATGGATCCACAACACCTCAAACCACCCCATCCAACACAAACACTCTGCCTTCAGATCCATGCTCCATAGACTTAAAGAAGTCCCAATTACCACAGAAAACATAAACAAAGAACTAGACACAATTAAATATTTAGCATACACAAATGGATACAACACCACAATAATAGACAAACTATGGTACAAAATACAAAAAAAAAAAACACTAAAATTAACACTACAGATAGGGAAAACAAATACATCCCATTACCATTCATAAACAAAACAGCCCGCAAATTTCAAAAAAAAGTATACAAAATAGCATACAAAACTAATAACAAGTTACAATACAAATTATAACACAACACCAACAACAAGGATAAACTACAAGCACCAGGCGTATACAAACTGAACTGCGACGAATGTAACAAATTCTACATTGGACAAACAGGTCGCAGCTTTAAACAAAGAGTCGAAGAACACAAACAGAACACCAACTCAACATTTTACAACCACATAAAAGATACAGGACACAAATACACAGACATTTACCATAACCTAGGATCCTACATATCAACAAAAAAGGACCTCATCTCAACACACTAGAACAATGTGAAATTTACAGATACGCAAAAACACAAAGTACAAACATATTAAACGAACAAAACACAATAAAAATCACACATACTCTTTGATACTATCGAAAACCTACCTTTAAAACCGTCACCGCTTGACCCAACATCTCCAAGCAGAAGACACTGATGAAGATCGGCACATAGCGATCGAAAATGTTCTGTCTCAGTAAGTTTTAACAAACTTACTAAATTCAAAGTTCGTATAGTCATAAACAATTGTTTATGTGATTAATGAGAATATTTATTAAGAGTTTTGCATTGTTGATATATGTTATGTTTACAAAATTATGTTTTTATGAATTTTATAAAACAAGTATAACTTTTTGGTATCATTATTGTTGTATCTGGATTATAATAGTCTGGAAGTTATACTTAAGACTAAAGAATTATTTTAACTGAAATTTGTATTCTTATAAAAAATGACAAATTATTATCTAATATAACCACATATTTCAACAGTTTAAGTACATCAGAAGATAAGGCCCCTACTAGGTCTATAAATAGTTGTGTTCAAGCACGCTCTCGTTCTATTACAATGAACAGAATAACTTTAAAAGAATCATCACTTGAAATAGTGACTGGAGAAAGTATGGAGTTGAATTGTTGGATTTTTGTCTTCCTATTTACAGTTTTAATCACGAAACTGGAGAATGTAACCCAAAATATATTCCTATAAATGTCCTTTGTTTTTTTAAGTGATAATTTCTTTGGTGAAAAATATTTCAGATCGCGTCATCAAGATTTGAGTGCTTCATATTTAGCCTAAACTAATTGATAACTTATAGTCTCATACAACAGCTGTTTTATGTTGTAGAACAGTTGGCGTAGTTTTTACTATAGTATTGTACATTATTATTTTAAAATGATATTATTCAATATTTTTTACAGTTTAATAATAATTATGTTTTATTCAACAAATAATCACTATTATGTAATCGTTAAATAATAATTAATTATATATTTTTATTCGAATTTTTTTAACGACGACGTATTTTTTTAACTAAGACGAAAACGTCTTTAGTTATGACACTTTTTAAGGACCAGCTTCAATTGGATTCGTTAAATCCAAATTTTTCCTAGAAACATTTCTCTGGACACAAACTTGTACATACCCCTAAACGGACTCATATCCCGATACAGACTGCCCTGATATTTTAATACTACATTAGGTGCATTTTATTAGATGTTAAAGTACTTGTAAAGTCCAAAGCAACAAACATTGTGGTCAAAAGTAGATAACTGTTAGAATTATAGGAGTGGCTGTCATTTAGAAATCTCTCGCAACCGTTGATTTGAAGTGCAATACAATCATGTGATTGTTCATGCATCAATTAATTACCTATGCATGCTACCGTCCCTCCCCCCGTTTATTGTTTTGGATTTTACAAGTGTTTTCGTATCTAATTATATGAGTTTTTAAATATATCAAAATCCACCGTGTATATATATATATATATATATATATATATATATATATATATATATATATATATATATATATATATATATATATAAAAGGACAACCTATTTGGGATTAATTACTTGTAGATTATGTACTTGCACACAGTCTATGTGTTTAGAAATATTTCTTATATATTTTAATTTCTGTTTAAAAATTGTTATATATATATATATATATATATATATATATATATATATATATATATATATATATATATATATATATATATATATATATATATACGTACGTACTAAATTAAACGTTTCTATGTTTCTTAGTTGATTAAAATTGTACAACCTCGATTCAATTTCAATGTTATAAGACATAGTCGGTTATAAAATGGCCGACAGAAATCTCACAGCATCCCATCTTTGGTTTAAAAGGTTGGATCTAGTCACGGACCGACATCGTGACGTTCTCCGTGAAAACTTTTAGTATATAACCCCACCTCGAGCTCGCAAAGTTTTTAATTTTATCACATTAGCAACCCCTCCCCTCCGATGGTCAGCTGATCGGTTTATGTTCATTAATTTGTAATCTTGCTTTCTTTCTGGAATACTGAACTGTATTGGCTTTTCCATTTTCAGTTCTTTCTATTAATTCACACTCTACTTTTATATATATAAATAAATATATATATATATATATATATATATATATATATATATTATAACTTAACTTTTGTTATAACTATAATTTATTTTTAATGGTATTTATTTACCTTACCTATCTAATGTCACACCTTCAGGTTTATAAAGAATTAACAATCTTATAAATTTTAAACATCACTTGCATTTATTTTTTTACACATTATACTAAATTTATATTAATATTGTTCAGTGACAGGATTGAGATCTTAACTAACATTACAATTATAAAAAGTGGACTTTTGAGGCTTTAGATTTCTAATAAAATAACATAACAAAGATAATAAATTCAGTATTAAAATTTTATAGTTGCTCTCGGGTCGCTATTACGGGAACTTTGCTTCTTAAATTAGAAATGGTGAACTAGATTGATTTTTATAAATTGTAATGAAATTAAAAATGGTTCTGAACTTTACTAAAATATAAATGTCTGTTGGTTACACTTATATCCAAATAATAATTATAGTTTTGTAGAGCTCCTGGAATCTTGGCCTTTGTTACCTTCTGCGCTTACACTTGACACAAAAAAACTTACTTTCTTAATACTTTAAAAAAACTTTTACGTCGCTCTTTTTTAAAATTTACTTATAACACAAAACTCTTTACTTAATTTATAATTTACTCCTTTTACAACACTGCCATCTTTGTCCCCACCAATCCGTCTGCCTTCTTCTGGATTTCCCTTAAAATCTTTCAAACTTCTCCTGATCATTTAGTTTTTATTGAAATCTCTAATCCTCTCTCTACCAATATGTTCTTTGTAGTTTCCCACAGTTTCCACAATTAGCCCATCTAACGGTACCGACTTAATTTCCCAGGTTATATCGGCCGCTGGATTTTCCCGTCTTAACAAGCTGGACCCCTTCTATTGTCTAATTGCCGGAACACAGTTTATAGCTTTCCTGGAAAAGGATAATGAAATAGTACCTGCTTTGTCGGCACTTCACAAACTATTTCTGTCTTCTTTGCTTAATCCTATAGATAATTATTTTTTTGCTACTAACTGAAATTTCTCTAAAGCCTCGTACTTTATGTTATAATATATATATATATATATATATATATATATATATATATATATATATATATATATGTCTTGTTAAAAATTTCAATTGTTATTAAATTACAATTTATTCATCCGCTGAAGTACAAATACATTATTTTACACTTTTAGTGGATGGCACTTGATGATATTACAGTTCTTTCAAGTATTGATTCATTAATTAAATTTAATTATGAATTAATTTTAGTTTTATGTGGGAGAAACACTTTTTACAAAGGCCAAAGTATTCAATATAATTATTTCGTCCCATTTGACTTGAAATATGTGATAACATATGATTTCATTAAACAGCTGATTTTATGTTATAGGTTATGTGGTAGAACAGCTGTTTTAACGTATCGATTATGTTAATTTGTTTATATTAATTTTAATTATTTAATAAAAAGTAACTCAAATATAATAATTCTTTTTTAAATAAGTAGGAAAATACAATAATTTGTTTTTGTTTATATTACTTATTTGTGTTTCTTTTTTATAATTGTTGCATATTTATTATTTATATGATTTTCACAATACTTTGGTTTATTTTCTTTTTTAGACAATTCTTTACACTTTCGAGTGTTAGAAATTCGTACGACTTCTAGTCCGCAGGTTCCATTTCATTTTAATTGCAAGCTAATTAAACTGCAGTTTACATTTGAATCAACACACCAATACTTAACCATTTATTAATTACAAGATAAATAGTCTGTATTATATTTTATCTACTCACAAAGAAAAAGCTTTACATTCATTTCCACACATACCTTTTCTTCGCTCGCTTTTTGTAAAAATATCATTATTTCGTATTTTCATTTTAAATTGTTTTTACGTCAATAATTTCATTTTCAATTAAAAAAATATTAATTTGGTTACAAATTAAAATTATTTTAAAATCCATCCAGCCACAAAATCATAATCTTCATTCCGAACTGAACAGGCTGTTTATACAACAGAGAAAACGCTATTTGGATGTGCATGGCTTACTTTGCTTGTCTATTTCTGATTCTATAATGAAACTTTTAATAAGATAACTTATAATTTTAATTCAATTTTTTTAAACACCTGATTACGGTTCTAGCTTTCTCAGTGTGTGCTTGTGTTGTACATCTAACATGGAATTTATCATAATTTGTTACAGGTGACCGATGCTGGTGACTCCATTTTCGTACATGTCTTCGGAGCTTACTTTGGCCTAGCAGTCAGTCTGGTGATGGGGAAGCCGCGAGAAACAGATGTAGAAGGTTCGAACTACACTTCAGACTTATTTGCAATGATTGGTAAGTGCTCGTCAGGTCGCTATTCTTACCTTTGCAGGGGCAAAGGTTCATGCCCTTTGGTACTTCTGGTCATTATGTGCTTTGTGGAAACAAATACCGATTATTTCGGTGGAGTATCGAAATAAATTTGTTAAATTTCTATAATGATTATGAAATTATTATCAATGAAAAAATATTTATGTAAAACACATTAACGTCTTTTTATGTGTAAAGTTTTGCAGATCAAATATGATTTCCAAATACTAATAGTGGAAACAATACAGCACCAAGATATCCTTTCTTTGGGGGAGAGGAGTCTATATTGACATTGCTGAAGAGTAATTCGTATCTGAAGTCAAATGTTTTAAATTAATTGCTTTTTGGTTTTTTAATTTTTTTAAATTTAATTTAATTGTTTTATTACTTTTAATACAATTAAAGTTTAAATAGCACTCAATTAACATTAATTTTTAGTACTCGAATAGGGTGGTATTTTTAAGAAATAAGGTGAAAGGATTGGTTAAAAGAAAGAAAATACAAAATTTCAAAAACAAAAACTTGCTAATTTGAGTCTACAAGACTTTTTTAAAAGACCATTACAGACATCATTCTCTGTTATGGGTAGGCTATAAGTAATAGCTAGTCCATTTAAATGAAATATAAAGTAAGACACATAAGTTTGTAGGAGGGTCTGCATACTAACACACAAGTTTGTAGGGGGGTCTGCATACTAACACACAAGTTTGTAGGGGGGTCTGCATATTGAGAAACAGGTTTGTGGAGGGGTCTGCAAAGTAACACTCTAGTTTTTAGAAGGGTCTGCATACTAACACACAAGTTTGTATAGGGGTCTGCATACTAACACACAAGTTTGTAGGGGGTCTGCATACTAACCCACAAGTTTGTAGGGGGTCTGCTTACTAATACACAAGTTTGTAGGGGGGGTTTATACTAACACACAAGCTTGTAGGGGGGCTGCATACAGCCACATAAGTTTTTAGGGGGTCTGCATACTAACACACAGGTTTGTAGGGGGGTCTGCATACTAACACACAGGTTTGTATGGGGGTCTGCAAACTAACACACAGGTTTGTAGGGGGTCTGCATACTAACACACAGGTTTCTATGGTGGTCTGTATACTAACACACAAGTTTGTAGGAGGTCTGCATACTAACACACAAGTGTGTAAGGGGGTCTGCATAGTAAGACACAAGTTTGTTGGGGGGTCTGCATACTAACAAACTAGAAGTGCCTAGTTTTACTTCTCAAATATGTGGCTCTCACCAAATGCAATTTTGAAGTATGTTACGGAGATTGTATATACAGTACATACTTATTAACAGCTATTTAGTTTCAGCTCTTCTAATATGTAAAACAGGATTGAAATTACTGTATATTTATTTTAATTTCGTTATAAGAGTTTGAAAGTATTACGAAAATTTTTACGTATCTGACATTTTTAATTAATTTTGAGGCCATAAAAGATTTTTTTATTATAATGCTTTGGGGGGGGGGGGTTGAGCCCCCAAAACCCTCTCGTTGCGCTCCTGTGTGGAAATATTAGCGTTCCAGTAAATTAAAACGAATAAAATTCATAGAATTGTATTTTAATTTTCTTGATTGGGATAAACTCTCACAGAAAAAATCATAGTACTATTTTAAAATTAAAATTAGAAAGGGATTTTGAAGTGGTTAGGGCAGGAGAAACGCATTATATTTTTATCGTTAGCTCAGTACACGAACATGAACCTTTGCCTTTTCTCGGCAACGACTATTTGTAGATCTCCAAAGTCTTACGGTGACCCATTTATATCGTAACCGAGTAATAATGTAAATGTTTTGAGTAAACCTGATCAAGAAATACTGGATGAAAGAAATTAATGATATTTAATTATCTATCTTTTCATATCTAAAACAATATTGTTGAATGACATTTTGGTCATGCAAAATGTTATGAAAAATTATTTATTCAAGAGGTTTTCGAACCTTTGTAAGGCAGTTTTCACAAGCAAAAAATTAAAAATAGACATTTAAACTAAATTTTTAATTGAAAACTTTTAAAGTTTTCTATAGCCGTGTATGGTAGGTGTTAGAAAATCTTATTTCCACATCCGTGTACATAAATTTTAATATATGCGCTCTCTAAAATAAATTTATAGTTCTGTGAAAAAAACTTGTACTAAACTAAAACTGTTAACGTTGTTTGTAAGCAAATTTGTTGTAATAAACATAAACAAATTAAATTAAATTTTGATAGAGTAATAGGATAAATTACACACAAACATTTCAAAAAGAACCTATAAATAATTATGAGTAAAGCGAAAGAATTACCATGATTCATAAAATAATTTGTGAAACGTAATTTAATGAATGGAGATATAAATAGCACTATTAGGATTGGCTAACAAAAAATGTTTAGTTAATTAAACGTCCTTTCAAAGTCTAGGTTTCTAAAACTTCTAAAGAACCAAGTTCCTATAAAATGCTTAAGGGGTTTGCAATCCTTTGACTGAATTTAGCTCTATTCACCTTCTAACTTTATTTTGTATTGAAACTGTCACAAATCCAGGGATAGACAATATAGGTTAGTAACAAAATACAAGAGTTATAAAAACATCACCTATTTTTTGACAGGTACGTTTCGATAACTTTTAACAATTAATTTCGATTTGCTTACAAGCATGTCAACCACCATAGACTTGCTCTTTTGCTCTCAGGATCCGTCTTCCTTTGGTTGTTTTGGCCAAGTTTTAATGCCGCTGCTGCCGCCAGTGCAGACGACCAACAGAGAGCTGTCATCAACACTTATTTGTCCATCGCAGCTTCCTGTGTTACTGCCTTTGCAATTTCTGCTCTGGTAACACACAAGAACAAATTCAACATGGTAAGCAGAACGGAGCTACTCTAATAACTAATCGTATTTCTGATTATTGTTATTAATAATTACCTTTATAGCACATTTCAATTTAAGGATTTTTTGTAGTTGTAGTTGTTATGTGATACTTGTATATATCATGGAGCTGTAAATTACATGTTGGCCAACATCTCTTATATTTTTAGTATTAAAAATATGGATTGATTGAACAATATTTAAACATGTAATCTAAATTATTGGTAAACAAACCTGGAATCATTTGCTTCTGAATATTAAACTTAAACATGATTATTATTATTTTAATTACACAATTTTATGTTAAATTCTTTTATTTTCCTATCATGTTTAATAATTAATTTAATTAAACTAGCACGGGGAAATAGTGTGTTAATTCTTCATGTTATGTACTATTTAAGTTTCCCCACACATGTTAAATCCGACCTCAAAGCATGTTTAAGGATGTGACAGGTATTTGAAAAACTGTGCTTCTTCTAAAAATGCTTTACTCATTCCTGATGGCCTTTTCAGGCTAACTGCTGTACAGCCTCAGACTCCTTTTAATTCATTCTGTCACCTTCCACCAGGAACAAACGATTCTTACCCCTCCTTCCTATTTTACTAATCATGGAGAGTAGCTAGTAAGAGTCAAGTGGATTTGAGCAGAGTCTAACCTCTTTACTTGTTACTTATTACATTCACTTGTCGAACATAATATTATTTCTTGAAATTTTTAGTCCATTGCGTTCGGTGAATCTTAATCACTTTAACAATAGTTTGTGATTATCCGAACTTTAAATTTTGCCTTTAAAACCGTCACCGCTTGACCCGACATCTACAAAGAGAAGAGACTGAAGAAGATCGCCAGAAAGCAATCAAAACCATTCTGTCTCAGTTAGTTTTAACAAATTTACAAAATTTAAAGTTCGGATAGCCATAAACTGTTGTTAAAGTGATTAGCCTAATATTATATTATGCAATTGAATATTAATAATTATTAAACTGCTTAAAAAAACAAATTATTTTAGAGGGATGTAAAGATTTAGTCAGTCTAGGCTTTTGAGAACCAGACAAATAGATTTTGCAGTCTATATGTGACACATGTGTTTCCAGCCTATCACATCAATGCATTTTTTTTAATAAAACAGATCTATTCCAATCATTTCAATAAATTATACGCTACCTTCAGTTAGTAATTAGGTTTGAATCTGTATATTATTTACAATTTAAGTGTACATTATCAATCTTTAGTTTGTCATTTTAAATTATTATATTTAATCAGTTATTATAATAAAATTATCTTAAAGTTATTAACTCCTAATGTTTTTGGACAACCATTTCAAATTTCATTTATTTAAGTACTGATATAAATAATAGTTATAAATTTATTTTTACTGTTCTATTAACAAAACCACTAATTCCAATTTTATTTAATGAGGCAGGGCAAAGGAAAAATTTACAATTCAAGAATTTATTCTATTCTTCACATACACATTATGTAAAATAAACAAAAAAGTACCATTTGGAACAGTAAAATAAAAAAAAACTGCTCAGTTTATATTCAGCATGTGAGAAATTGCTAAACTTATAGTTGAACTAAATTTATGAAAAACATGCTAATACATTACATTTTTAATTGCACTAAGGGAATTAGTCAACTGATGAAAAAAAGAGCAAAATCTTATTTTGTAAGACTCATTCTTTTAAAAATTAATTTAAATGTTTTCTCTAAACATTAATTGAAATTATGATATACATAACTATACTTATAAGTCAAACTCTACATAAATCAGATCAGTAAATCGTGTAAAATTAAAATCAATAATAACAAAAAATCAGAAATAAATTAGAGATTTAGTCAACTGTTGTGGAACAAATATTTCACATATTATGCCAAAGAAAAACCCATGAAAAACTCACAGCCAGTGATCGTTTTCTTCTTTTAATTTTTGTAAATGGTAAGGAATAACTGTTTACTTATCTTTGTTAGAGTGTTAGAATAATTTAATGTAATGTTTTAAAACAGGTTCACATACAAAACTCCACTCTAGCTGGAGGTGTAGCCATAGGGACTGCAGCTGATCTGATGGTACAACCATATGGAGCCATATTGGTGGGAAGTCTGGCCGGTGTTATATCTGTACTGGGCTTCAGGTACCTTCAGGTGGGTTTAAATAAAAGATGTGCTTCCTATATCATAACTCTAGAATATAACTATTTATAGAGTCTTTATATTATTTTAGAAAAGTTTGCATAACAAATAACTGACATTAGAATTGTTTTTTTTCTTATATAAGGTAGTATATTTAAATCATGTATTTAATGACAACACATACAAATTATATTTTTAAAATTATGAAAATTTGTATCTATTTGAAAAAAATAAAGAACACTTTTTATTTTAATTAGCATTTACTGACCTTAGACCAATGTCACACTCAGAAGGTATTTCTTAGTGCATGGTTTTATAAACCACTATTTAAGACACGAAACTGTTACAGAGACAAAAAACAACAATTTTACAAGACACAGACAACTTAAAGCATGTTTGTGGTAAGCAGCCATCTTGCCGCATCATTAAAATAAACTAAATATTCCCTGAGTACAGATTAACTTGCACTCTGTTTTTGAATATTGGAAAGATTCATAGCCACGATGTGAAAAAAAATTTAAATAAAGAACTGCGTAAATCTGGAACATAAACCTATCTGTTCTTTAAAAAATGGAAATTATAAGTTGTATACATAATTTAGTATTGGCTGACAAGTACCATAATCCTACCTGCAGCTAGTGTCAGGAGTCACCATACCTCCTCCTTCTCAGACTGAATAACTGAACTTTGTTAAAAAATGTTATGCTCTTTATAAATCAAATCTTTACTATTAAATTCATAAAAAAAACTGATATAAGTTTTAAAGAAAAAAATAGAAGGAAAAGATTCATTGTTAAGGCCTTAATCTAGTAAAAATATAAAAGTAAAAGGATGGATAATATTTGTCCAAGAAAAAACACGCACACAGTATATGTTTTGTACAAATTTTAAAAAATTAGAAATGAGGTGTAGGAAATATTTTATTTTATGCTTCTCTATCATTATATTTCAAATTTAGTAAACAAATTAAATGCACATTGAATTTTTGCTTAAAATAAAATTAAATTAATGTCTGATTAATGTTGCAATAAAATAATATCAATATTGTATTACTATTAATTAGTCACTTTTACTTAATTTATGATTCTCTGAATTTTAATTTTTGTTGATTTGTAAAATTTTTTTGAGACAGAAGGTTTTTGATCGCTTAGTGGCGATCTTCATCAATGTATCCACTGTCTTCATATACACTCTTCTGAGACAGATAACTTCTGTCTGTAAGTTTTTACAAATTTACAAAATTTAAAGTTCAGACTCATATACTAAGTAAAAGTGACTAATTAGGTTTCACCGGAAGTAATGGACTGCAAAACTCAAGCATTACTATTAATATTTCATATTAGTCAACATTTAATACTACATGTTACATTACATTTTAAAATCTATTATCATTACGCATTAATGATACAATATTACTGTAATATGACAATAGAAAAACTGTTGCATAATGAAATTAAATACAACCTGTCTTTGTTCACCGGCTTAAAGTTCTTTTATTTACCTAATGCTGTCTCTACTTCACAATTCATTTCTTGTAGAAGAGCAGATACTTTTTGTGGAATATACTGTGAACTGGACTGTAATGTGCAGTACATCATGAATAGTACATTATTTATTGAACAATATGCAACTTTTCTTTTAATTGATCAATTCATTGTCAACTAAAACTACAGCTCATTTTAAATATAAAAGTGAATGCTATTTTAGAAAAGTCTCTATATATCTGACAAGTACCATAACATGTTTAGACCATATTCTGATAAATAGCAATTTCCTTGTATTTCAGCCACTTCTACTGAAAACAATTAACCTTCATGATACTTGTGGAGTTCACAACTTACACGGAATGCCTGGAGTGTTTGCTGGAATTGTGGGAGCTGTGGCGGCCTTTATAGCTTCAGAATCTGAATATAGTTACAGGTATGAATAAAAAGTAAAAATATAAAAACTAGATATAAACTACATACAAAATCAAAAAGTAAAAATTCTGAAATACTAAAGTTACTTGACTGACATCTTATAGTAAATTATATGTTAGAATGATTCTAACGTAACTCGAGACAACAATTTTCTGTATAGATCTAATCAAGAATGTTGCCTTGAGTTTTGTTACAAGCTTTCTAACCATAATTATATTATTACAGTTTTGCTATTACTTGCAACCACGAAAAAAAAGTCTGGTCACAAGTAATAGCAAAAGTGTAATAAGTAATTTACAACCCGCTCGTCATGCACAGCAGTAAGATTTTGATACATAATTATATATTAAATTTTGAATTTTACTGTAGGTTATGTTACTGAAGTTTATATATTTAATTGAATTTTTTCTGATTAGAAAGTTTTATATTGAAACTTGGGTTTGGTTCTTCATAATAAAACATTTAATTTTACTCTAAAACGCTTGAACAAAAGTTGATGTTTGCCACTTGCCTGTAGTAGCACTTCACTTTTTTTGTTTATTGAGGGCGGCCATTTTGGGCAATGTATCCCATTGTCAGTTTTGTCTGTAACTGACCTTTTAATGGTTTTAGGTAAGGTACAGGAGAGGTAGACTAAAAATAATCAATGCCACACAACTAAATGGTACAATATGTACAAACATTTCAATCTACATCCATTACACACACTCAAAACCCAATTGCATTAAATTCACACACATTTTTGACACTATAACCCTCAAAACTCTCAAATTCAATTAATATTCTTGTCCTACCCCAACCTACTCTAATCTAAACCCACCAAGAGGTAAGTTTCAGCCTGAGTTGACAATGGGATACATCTCCAGGGCTATACTCATTAAACAAAAAATAAGCATTACTATATAAAAGTGTAACGTACCAATGTTCAAGCGTTTTGGTTTAATAATAGTAGCTCAAATTGAAGAGCGAATCTAATAAAGTTTTAATTTAATTTATAAAATGGTTAAATGTAATAGTTTGCTCACTTTTTTCTTAGCATTTTCCCAAAAGCAAAATAACAGAGATTTTATTAAATATAAATAAATAAATAACTGCACATGAACTCACAAAACAATATATTTTATTGTCATGCAAAAAAATATATATAGTTTTGTGAACTTCTGTGCATTTATTCATTTCTTTTTATCCTTAACTTACTAACAAGCTCACTTAATACTTATAGAAATTTAATTCAGTAATAATTTTACTTATTTAAATATTTAATAATTTTATTACTTATTTAGAGGTAATAAAATGGAGTGCTCAAGCAATTACTTGAGTTTTTGTGATTTGTGATTTTAAAAAATGTTGTAACATGTTTTAAATAAAACTAGAACTAGAGAAACATTAACTAAAATTTTATTTTTCAAAATATAATTTTTTAAGAGTTTAATAATTTTTTTTTTTAATATATGTTCAAAACTACTGTACTAAGTCCACTTTTATAAAACACATACTGAGAGGTATTAATAAGAAAGGAAAAATTAAAAAGATATTTGTTTGATTTGTTATTGTTGTTGCAGTTTGTTTGAACATTTCCCTGCCCGAGCCCCAACTATTAGTAACCCTTACTTGAATGAAGTGCAAAATTATGACAAAAATATACGAGCAGGATCAGAACGCACAGCTGCTCAACAAGCTTTATTTCAACTGTTGGCAATAGTTATAACTCTTGCCATTTCTATTGTTGGTGGTGCCATAACAGGTAGGAAGAAAAGACAACAATCTAAATTACAGTAGAACCTCAATATAACAGCCCATATTTGCTGTTAACTGACAGTTAACTGCAGTTAAGATGTTGCTTATAACTGGCTGTGTTTTCAAAATAAATCACGCCATCCACCAGTTACATAAACAGGCGTTGGGCAGCCCACAACGGTGATATTGCGTTTTTCCTTTATAACAAACTTTCATTAAAATGGACAACTTTCAATCAAAATTGGTCTGTTATAATGAGGATCAACTGTATGTGTTTTACCTATTAAAATATCGTTATTCATAAATAATGAAAACAAAACCAGTAGACTGTTTTCTTCACATAGTTGCAAATAAAAATTTTGTTTTCCCTTATCAAAATATTGTCAGTATTTTAGTATGTTAAAATATTCTGTTTAAATTTTATAAAATGGAGTTTTTAATTTAGTTTTAATATTTATTCTATTTTCTTTAATTTTTATTATTCAGACTCTGTCAAATATCTAAATAAACTCTTAAAATTAAACATTAATATGGTTTTTTGTTGTATTCATCTGTTACTTTATATTTCAATGAGAGCATAAACCCTTTTTATTTTAAAAAACCAAATTATTTATGATTTTTTTCTTATGTATCATTCTACGAAAATAGTGTTGATTTTCATTATTTGCACGAAAATTGTATCTAAAATATTCTATATAAAAACAATTTTTTTAATACAATATTAGATTTTTACATCCTCAAATCAACAAGTACAAGAGGAAAAGAAGAGTGTTAATAGATGGGCAGACCAAAGGTACTATACTAAAGTTTGTAACAAATGAAACCTCTTCATTACCTGTATCTAAAAACTTTTTCAATTGTCAAACTTAATACATTGCAAATATTTTAAAAACTTGTGAAAATTATATAAATAATTTTTAATATCCACTTGTAATTCAATTTAGTTACAACTCTTATGTCAGGAATAAATTTAACATAAAGCCAACCATATTTCATAAGTAACTATTGAGTAACTGAATGAAAACTTACTTGCTGATGAATTTCAAAACAATCGTTTCATTGACGAAGCCAACCTACTTGATTAGCGGGTTGGTTTCAACAATGAAACGGTTGTTTCAAAAAGTAACGCATCAACAAGTAAGTTACAAGTTTTTGCTCAGTTACACAATATTTACTTATGATTTATTTAGTGAATTCAAGATGATTACAAGTTACTTCAACCATATTAATTAGCATTACTTAGTTCAAAGTTTTAAGATAAAAATGATTCCTAAAATAAGAAAGCCATCAAAATAGAATCAAGGAAAAGAAAAAAATATTTCTTAAACTTTATAACTGATGCTATATTTTAACTTTCTTATAAAAAATTAACAGATTTGAAGTTATAACATTATACTCGTATAATTGTACATAACACTTGAAAAGATATACCAGCATTTGAATAACTATTATTGTTGAGAATCCTTTATTTTATTTATTTGCTTTAATAAACTATAATTGGTCATTTAGGTTTACACCTATGTACGATTTGGTATTCATTATATCAAGCGAATTTATACTCAAATTGTTTAAAATTAAAGCATAATGTAAAATATAAAGGAATAGAAAAATAGATTATTTGAATACAGTGCGTCCTTTATTATCAAGCAAGTAATGTAATTGTTTAGTCACACATACATTCCAATGGTTTTACATTTTTAAGGTTATGTTATAAGGCATCCATCCTGTTATGAACTTGACTTCACTGATAAATTATATTTTGAAGATGAACCATTATGGGATATAGATGAAGAGTTGGCAGTTGAATCAAAGGCACCTGATGAAAGCCAACAACCAAAACCAGTTATAGATGATGCCAAGTTGCCAGTAATTGTTAATGTAATAGCACTAAATAAAGTAAAATCACTATTTTACCACAGTAGTTGCTACAATTAATTTTGTTACGATTCTGCACTCCACTCTAGTATTTATTAGAATTAAATAGTATATGTTGTTTCTTTATTTTGTGTCTGTAGTTCTTTAGTAGACAAACCACAATAGAACCATATCACCAAGTAAATATTACTTTCTTTATATTTTACAGTTGTATATAATCCATCACTTGTATTGCTCATAATTTAATAAATTACATCGCAAGTCATGATTTTACATTTACGGCTTCAAATAATGTACCTCAAGCTTAAATTTGAAACTTAATCATATGGCAGTTAAAAAGCTTTCTGATACCTATACACTTTGAGATATAATGATATGTGACACTTTCCTTCAGTAACAATTATTTTTTGTTTAATGAGGACTACCATTTCAACAGATATGCCCTACTGTCAACTCTACCGTAACTAATTTATGGAGAATTGTTGTCAATTTTGCAGATACTTGTTTTAAATCCCTTGTTTAAAAAACTTAAGACATCTGTAATTATTACTGCACAGTGTGTAAGTGATCTACATGTTTTGTTCCTCCCTGCATTCTAAAAATTTAGCACCCTATGCTCATCTGATGTATAATGTTTTGCACAATTTGAATACTTACCTTAAATAAAAGTATTGACGGTTCTAAGTTGGATAATTTTATTATATTTGAATCAAGTTACAACCATAAATTTCTCTCCCTTTCTAATACTGGTACAACACAAACTTTGTCATCACTTAATACTCTGTCACCTTTTGTGGATCGAATGAGCTTTTCAGGTTATTTATTGTTCATGACCTACAAATCCTTTAGTTGAAGCTATTTTGTGATCAATGTAGTAACTTTTGTATGGGGATTTTGGGTATTCAACTTCTTATGTCTTCAAAACCATACTCTAATGTCTCTTTAATTAATAAAAACTTGTAGAGAACAAACTCAAGTTGCAGAAGAAGATTCAGAAGAAGATTACAAAAATTCTGTTTTAGAAAAAAGGTTTTTTATTACCAATAAATGTGTTATAAAAAAAACAAATAAAAAAAATGTGCTCCTCGAACATAATTACTAATTTTACATCACTAACAGATAATGCACATGATTAAAAAGTACAATTTTTTAAGAATTAAAATAATTTTGATAGCACTTTTTTAATTTGCTGACTTGAAATCCATGCAATTTACAACATTAGAATTGGGTACATACCTTCTCCAGGTTAATACTTTCTGCATTTTTATAAAAATAAATTCAATGATGGAAATCTACTAAATACAATATCTCTAGTATTGCGCTTTAGTCAACTCACCATTTTCTCAAATATAAATAATGAGAAAAATATTAAACCATTAAAAAAAAGTTCTACTGATTTTTCTCTAATTGCTGAAAAACTATATTACTTTCTTGTTTTATCCTTTTGTTTTTCAACACTTTATACCTTTTATACTTTGTATTCCAGGCACAATTCTAAACGTTTTATCACCGTTCACTGGAAAAGTTGGAGAAGAATATCATTATGATGATGATAAACATTGGGAAATAGAAATGGAATCAGATGAAAAACAAGACAAAAGCTTTGAAGCCCATGAACAATCTGTAGATGACAAATGCTAATCACCATTTGAACTACAGTTGCATAAATTAAATAAAATGTGTTCAATCCATGCATGTAACTTTATAATTTGTAATCAATGAAGTGATCTTGAGTGCTTTTTATTAGACATAAATATATTTTAAAAACAACTTATCTATAATTTATATATTTTGTGTTATGTTTTTATTTTAAATTAAATAAAATTGTAAATAATAATAAATTAATTATTTTTTGCATTTAGTTCAAATGTAGTTAACTTTTTTTATTTCTAACCATCTCAATAGCTTAAAGGTATTTCTTATTATATGTATTATTTTTTTTGTCATTAATATAGGATCAATATTTTTTTTTATTCACTTACTCAAATTCTATTCAGTCAGTGTAAAAGAGTCCTACAACTAAGTGCACGAGTCAGAAAAAGTCTGCTAGTATTTAGTTAATGTTTCTTAGATGCGTTATATAGCCCCAAAGGACTTTTTACAATATATGTGACATCAAACAAAAGTTTTGAAAAATGGCCCAGACCCTAGCTCAATTCTAACATAAACCTTTCTGATAAATTTTGCCTCAGTAATTCAACTATTCCATAGGATAACTCAACTGTTTCATAGGATATAACAAATTAGTATTGTAATATAATGAGCATATACTAGTAGCTGCAAAATATTAAACTAGTTGAGGTTAGAACATTTTGGTCAATAATGAGGAGAAGTTCATCTAATATTCATTAAGAAAAATCCATTTTCAGATCTAAAAAACTAAATTCACTGGCTACACTCAACATATAGCTTTGTCTCATTTACTATACTCAGATTGCTTCATAACACCAATTATCCTTAGCTGTATCTGTCAACATCACTGCAACAAAAATAATTATCTGATCTAACTGATTTTGATTCATGTAGCAAATATAAGTTTTACTGCATGGTAGCATAGTAACAAAATTGTACTGTTCCTTCCAAATTGTACCTGCACCTCACAAACAGAGACATGGCTATGATTCAAATTGATTTAAGAAACAACTACATCACCTGTTTTTCAACTCTGAGCAGTTAATCCACCTATGATATGCCTTCCATATGACCTTTAGAATATCAAGGGAGGTATTATCAAGAAATGTGTGACTTTAGTCACCTTTATAAGTTCCTCTAGGCGAATCTCTAGGTAGCCTTAAATTGAGAACTCTTGAATTTTGTAGTCCATTACGTTCGGTGAAACTTAATTAATCACTTTAACATCAGTATATAACTATCCAAACTTTAAGTTTTGTAAACTTTAAAACTTTGTAACTTGAAAGGTTTTTGTAAATTTACAACATTTAAAATTTGGATAGTCATAAACTAATGTAAAACTGATTAATTAATTTGGGAACTGAGGTGATCCATTAAATTTTAAAATTCAAATAACCCACAGAATTTGTATAGTAAGAAAATACAGTTTATATGGATGGTAATAGGTATTTTGGTTGAAAATCATATTTACAAAGCACTGAAACACAAATTTTATAGCACAGTACTGTAAATATTTTACAATTTTAACCCCTATGCACAACGCATCAGTATTTGTCACTTAAGTACTTTACCACTCCAATTTTGTATTGCTTATTTTACATAATCTGTCATTATTTTTTTAATTTCATATGTTTTGTCTAGAATGGGTCTAAAATAGTTTGACGTGAAAAATAATTACAATTATTTGGATATTAAGTGACTGAAAATTTTTCTTTATTTTTAAAATTATGCTACTAATATTAGGGAAGTTTGAAAATGTATGTTTTCAAATAAACTAAAGTATTTATCTTATAGGTTATGAAATATCTTGTATAAAGTCAGGTAGTAGAATATTTAGGAGAGATTATAAGTTATTTCACAAAGGTATAAGAAAATCCCTATGAAAATATAAGTAAAAGCAGTATCTGGTTCAAATTAGGAATGTAATTGTAATTTTTAAAAAACAAATAAAAATGTATACATTTTTTTTAATGTCTACACAGTTTTTTGTTTTACATCTTGAGGTTTTCAACAATTATTTTTATTGACATCCCTTGGCAAAATAAATGGATTATATAACTTTATTATTATTTTTATTTGTTGATTCCATCTTCATGTGAGCTACTAGTTATGACTAAACACTTTTAAATGTTTATAAACATTTAAGAGTGTTTAGGAACTTTATTATTCTACCAACTTATTATTTAGCAATTAAAAAACGTTTTTGTAATAAAATTATCAAATTAATGCTTTTACACACCTGAACAATCAGTCTTGTCCATGACTCACAACATTGACCAATACACTGACCAATTGCATCTAGTGAGAAACATAAGAAGGGAGTGGTTGTTTGCCAAGTGAATTAATAAATAAATGTTTGAAATTTAATTTGGTATTAGGTCAAATGTTTCATTGAAAAAAATAATGTTTACCATCACAATTTTGTAAATATATTTCATTTATTGAACTGCAAACTAGAATTATTAAATGTAATTTTCTAGTATAAGTTTATAAGATTATTTACTTGAGAAAACTTTTACTTAAAAAAATGGAAAGTAAAATACTGTTTTATTTCTTAATTATTTATCATTAAGATATGAATTTGGTTTTGCACATTTACTACTATGTGCAAAGAGTGGCAGAAAAATTCGAACGGGTTACATTTACCAACTCATTAGTGGAGGGTAAAACAATTGAAAGTATCAAAAATTCCACCAATCTAAACAAATTTTTGTTTATACTGTATTATAAATAAACTCACTTAGGAAGAGTTAACCCCAGTATATGTGCCCAAGGTAAATATAGAATTGATGCCCTGTTCTCTGTTTCAAACTAGTTTGTTATTTGACAGCACATATACAATCACATATCTGCTTAGTGATAAAACAATCGACTGGAGTGGGGTTAGGATTGGGATGGAAAATTAATTTTCATATATTTATCCTTAAATATTTGCTCTGCTATAAAATTAGTTTCTCACAGGCAAAAATTGTTTAGTATTTTAAAATAAAAAATTATTAGAAAATCTGTTTTAAAAAAATTTGTCCAACTGTGGACTTTTTATTTTATAAAAATGGCTCCCTACAAATGTAGAGAGTTACATATTATAGTAATATGTAATTACATATTATATTTTGGTTATCAAATTTAATCCTCAATATTTTGTTTCAGATTCTTTTCCAATTTTATGTCAAAAAATGAGAAACTGAATACTATAAATTATACTAAGTTATTTATAAACCACAGATTAGAAAACTATACCAAGAAGTTATTTACACATTGCTTTTAAATATTCACTTATATACATTTTATTAACAATAAATTATGATCTATGAATGACCCTTATTTTAGTTATGTTATGTAGGACAATTAGAGATGCTTCAGTGACCTGAAAATAAATAGCACCATATTTTATTGCGTATTACTCTGTTTCCAGTAGCTGACAAAGTCTAGAGCTGAGGAAGAAAGATCATGCTGATATTACTAGCCAGCTATTGGTGTCCTTGACATAATAGCCCTGGATAAATTTTACTGTCTCGTAGATTTTATAGTTAATGACAATATTAATTTATCTAACAAATAGTATTACTTGTCATTGAAAATATCTGTTGTCCATATAACTATACCTATTAGCATTCAGTACAGTTGGGAATCTATATTTTTATTCAGTACGGTATTTCCTTTAAATAATTTTGACATAGTGATAAAGTGCCTAACCACCACTGTTGCAGACAGTAAGCTGGTCGGTCAGCAACCCCTCCTAAAAAATGTAATAACCATTTTATCATTCAATACTAATAAATACTAGTAATATATGTTTATCTCAATTCATATTCAATTTACATTGTAAACAATATTTAATTGTAGTACTTTAAATTTTAAATTGGATATTATTTTAAATTACTGAACCAATTTAACATAACTTAAATACTTTATTTATACATGAATTTGTTTTTTCAAAGTGAATTCCTGACCATAGTATTATAAAAGTCTTCACCAGCTCTGATATTTCCAAAAGCTCCTTTTCAGTAAATAGTAGTTACAGATTACTTATCCGCTTTTCTTCTTGTTTTATCTCTTGAACATGTAACTTCTTTAAAGAGCATCCAAACTTCTCTACATCAATGTCATGTAATAAGCTAAGCTAAAAGCATTTTCTGAATGCTCTTCATGTGGAAACTATGTTACATTACAAAGACTTCTGTCTTTTAAAGTACGAGTTCTATATATAACACAGTTGGTTTTCAGGTTTTTGTTGGCAAAAAATGTTGGGATACATTTTCTAAACCTGAGAAAATACATTTCTGAGAAGATTTGGCTTTAAAAAAAAACGTTTCAGAAACTACCAATTTTCTATTAATGAGAAGCATCATTTTAAGTGGCTTATAAGATTGTCAATAGCCTTCTACTAGATATTACCGATGCCAATATCTGACAACAAGTGGAGAGAGACGAGAGTACTATAGATTTGACAAACAGGGAGGTGATTTGCCTTGCTAAACACGACATGTGTTAACAGTAAGAGATGCAGCAGCACTGAATTAGATGCAATGGCAACATAAAATCCACTGCTTACTCACGACTACCTTCCTTCATCCTTTTGACAAATTATAGACTTTTTTTAATCTCTTATAAGTTTATTACTTTTATTTTCTTGAAAAATATACATTTTTCATTTTAAATAATTCTGGTTAGTCATTGGTGCATCTACAGATGACTGCATTGTTAACTGAAATTATTTTTAATTTATAACATTTTATTGCTTTAAATTAAGCAGAAGTGTGTGTTTGTTTGTGTGTGTGTGTAGAATAATTTAGCAGTATTTTATTTAAATAATTGAAATAATAATTTATATTAATGTCCAATACTAAATATATTTAATGAAATTGACCACAGTATAGATTGTTGTATAGTTATCTCTAGTGCAACCTCTTAAAACTTCTCTCTCTCTATGGATGCTTTAGTTCAGTAGCATTACAGTAAACAGCACCACATTTTACTACTTGTAACATTACTTATAATGTTAGAGTGTTGCTTCCAGAGAGCAAAAAGAGGACAGAAGAAATATTGTGCTGGAATTGCTAAGCAGTCTGTGGAGAACGTGTTATAATAATACTTGATATTACTTTATACATAAATTTTTTCATTTAGTTTTATTGAGAATTTAACACCAATAAATTTTTGATTTAACAGAATGTTTGAAAATTTTTAATTTTCCCATTTTTTGAATCCCTCTCTGATGCTTTGAAATAGGCATTCATTATAGGAACGTTATAGTAGGAATAGGTTGTTTTCGTTTCTTCTAATTTATTTTCATAGATCTGAAGATGAGTAACTAGAAAAGAAATCAATAATATTCTTTCAAATTATATGAGAAAAACATTTTTACGCCTTTTTCTAGGAAAGACTTTAGTTGATGCAGTATTAATTTTTGTCGAGCTATTTTACGTTTGTGTACACATATGATTTCACAAACAGTATTGCCTCTTAGAAAATTAACTATATGTTGTTTGCTGTTTAAATGAACATAGTTTGCTCTAAAATTTCAATGTATATGTGTGTGTGTTTTTTTTTAGAGTTATTTTGCTTTTTTAAAGATAATACTAAAAATTCTTAATTAAAACACTTTGGTTTGTTTTTTAGGATACTCGCCCTAAACAAGAATCTACTTCTGTTATTGTTACCATTGAAAGTGATTATTTTCTTCAAAAAATTAAGTAAGTATTTACCAAGTGATACCAAAGGTAATAATTTAAGTAAGTATTAATCTAATTTTTTTAGAAATGTAGGCTGCTTCTTTTTGTTAATTTTATGTGTATTATTGAATGTGAGCTTTTTCTTTAACAAATTCCCACAATTTAAAAATGTAATAGTAAAACCCTATACAGGAAAAACTAATTTATTACAATTGTGACTAGGAGATGAAAATTCAGGTAGACTGTCTGATTGCCAAAGCACATTGGTTGAGTGAACATTTTTGTCAGAATGACTTTTCATTTTTCTCTGAACAACTACCAAAAAATATTTTTAATCTTGCAAAACTAATTTAATATTTCAATGTTATCTTTAAATTAATTCTTCTTTCATTTCCCATTTCAAACTCCTCTTTCATAAATGCTGTAGCATTTTTTGGTTTATTATAGCAGTTGTATAAGTTCTTTTTAAAATCTCCTCAAAGGTGTGAAATCTTTACAAAAGAGATAAGTTATTCCCTACATGCACTTTCAACTACTAGGTGGTTAGCGCAAGTTGATTCTGCAAGGCCCTTTCCTAAACTTTTTCCTGGAGTTAAAAGGGCTGTAGCTTAATGTTTGAAACTAAATATGACTGCTGAGAGTAAAACATAGCCTCCGGGGATTGAAAAGTATCTTAAACCTTTTACATGTATAATTATGAGCAGAATTTTGTTTAAAATTTTGGTTCCAATCAACTACCAAAATAAAGTTTTACAATCAGTAAAGACAACTCTCGATCAAGAAGTAAGTTGTATTGAATATCATATTCAAGAACTCAAAACACTAAAACATAAATTTGACTTAAGTTTACATGAAGCCAAACTTGTTGCTAATACTAAGTTAAACCGTCCTCTGAAACTAGAGATGAAAAATCAATGTGTTCTATGCAATTATTGACTTCATAATTGGTAATTAAAATATTCCAATGCCTATGACAATATTTGGAATAAAAAAATGATAGCGAAATTGCAAACTCTTGTCAAAACTTACTCAATACATATCCAGAAGATCTTTCAGACAAACTAGTAGAAGAGCTTACTCATATCAAGTCTATTCACTCTCTCAATTTTTGATACGTCTTCTTTGTCACCACTTAAGCTCCTAAATAAATTGAAGATCACAAAACTCAATTAGCTCTTTCCAAATGTGTGCATATGTTTATTTTGCACACTTCCAGTCTCAGTAATAGGAGGAGAGCAGTCATTCAGTGTCAAAGAATTAAAAACTACTGCTGATCAATGATGGCATAAGGGAGGCTGTCTAGATTAACAACTCTTGCGATGGACGCTGATCTTGCCCTAAATGTCAATTTTAGTGATATTATTAAAGACTTTGCAAACAAAACACTAGAAAAGTAATTGTTTAAGAAAATTAGATTTATTTCAGTGCTTTATCAACATTATGCCAATTGTAAAATAATTACATTATTTCACTTCACAACAAATAATAAGTAATAACAAAAATAATAATAAGTGGGTTTTATCTTTATTCCATAATAATCTAACAATAATTTAATAATAATACCATGCAAAATACAGAGTTGTATATGCCAATGACGGTAGTAATAAAGGAGCCCATACTAATGTTTGCCCAGGGGATCTACCTTTAAATTATAATATTTGAATTTCCATATAAAATTTTGAAATTAAAATGAAGTTTGTTGCATAATTGGCCAATTTAAAGTAATTTTTTTATTCATCTCCAATCTGATCAGTTAATCCTCCTGACCAATGTTTAGTTCATGTCACTACAGCTTTAATTGCAGAGCTGGTTATTTACATCCTATGCGACCATCCCAGTTACTGGTTTTTAAACGCTGTTGGGTCTATTGCACCTACTGCATCTTCTACTGTGTGTAGTATTTATCTATATTTTCGTGTTTACCTATCATTATTATTACTATTATTATATGTTTGTGTTTTATTTATTATTACTTTTCAGTACTGTTTATAGCAAACCATGTACTATTTTATGTATATTTTATTTTATTGTGTACTATTTTAATGAAACATGTGTTTTAATTGGAAAGGGATCATAAGGAAGAGACCAAAATGTTACAGCTTCCAGAAAGTGTACAAAATGAAAAAAGTCGAACAGAAGAACAGAATTTAATGAAATATTTTTTTATAGATGCATGATTTGAAGCATTGATAAAAAAAGATTAAAGATTATATATATATATATATATATATATATATATATATATATATATATATATATATATATATATATTATATTATATAAAGTCATTATTGTTGTAAACAATTATTGTTTACCAATTATTGTCCACCACTCCACCACTAAGTGCAATTATTTTACATTATGTGATGAGGTACCTTTCGGTCACTTGACTATTGTCCAATCACTGAATTTCTCAATTTTTCTGGTGTGGTTGGTCGGTTTGTGATGTTGGTATTTGTTGACATCATATATGTTTCTTCTTGTGCCATTTGTATGATGTTTTTGAAAAGTAGGTCGTCTGAATATGTTGTCTGTTGGTTCATTAAACTGTTGTGTATGTTTTTATAGATGTGGTATTTTTTTAGTGTTTAGTTCTATTAAGTTATTGTGAAATATTATTGTTGCCTAATGGACAACTACCTATGGGATAGCCATTTTGGTCCCATTTACAGAAAGTCTAGGGTCCATAATGTGCTTAGAAGCTAGCCATGGGTGAAACATAATAACATACAATTTCCTGCTGAATTTTGTAGACTATTTTTTACTGACAAAATTCTAGATACTGGTATAAAATAAACTAACCAGCGCATTCAGAAAATTCATTTCAATTATGCCCATCAATGGGACGCAAATTAATACATCATAGATCAAAAAAGAAACTTTTATACGGATTCTCTACATGGCAAAATTACTACATACTTCACATAATATTTTTGTTGATCTGTGACTAATGGACGGTAAAAATTTTGCAGTTCTTCCAAAACTCTAAGAGAGAAAAGAGATGTAAATTCCTGTAAAGAGGTTTAAGATTCAATGATGCCAACAGCAGAATGCAATTTAAACAATTTGGTAAGTTAGCTCTTCTTCATGACATGTTTGACAGTAGGGTTAACTTTTGAATGAGTATTTCAGAATTGACCAGGTGCTTGACTCTTTTACAGGAAGTTTTAGCACTAGAATAGTCACACGAAAATTAGTCATGTGAGTGGTTGTGCAGGGAATTATACTAATCCATTTGAAAAGTTAAGTTTTTATATAAATTAATTTTGTTGTAATTTCTTATAATTTATTTGGGTTTAGTAAACATATGGGCACAATTTCGGGAGGTAATGTTTTAAATTATTATCCAAAGTAAATATTTAACAAAATACAAAGTTATGCTTGTTTTTTAATAGGTTTGCTATGTAGTTGACAACTGGCAAAAATAATACAAGCAAAACTATTTGTTTCATTAATTCTATTTAGGATAAGAATAAGATATAATGAATAATTATAAACATGTTTCTCTTTTAGAAGTACTTTATTCCAAAGGCTCTAGTTACGATCTGAAAGACCTTTTTATCAATGTACAATCCTTGTTACAGCCAACCTAGCTCAGTTTCTGGTCATCTGTCTTCCTTATCAATCTCTTGTATACCTGATTTTGCCACTATACCTTCATCCATCACTATAACTCCTTTCACCACCTGTATTATCTTTCTTCAGTCAAATTATCCACTTCTTCGTCCACATCCAATACTCCTGTCTAAAACCCAATCATTATCACGTTTCTGCTCTCCAATTAACTAATTGGTGTGTAGTTCCACAGAAAGTATAGGTAAGAATTACTAAATCGTAAAGTCTTAAAACTTCTTTATAAATTAAAAGTTACATGAATGATCATGTGGATTACTATTTCAAACTACATGAAATTAAAAATATACAAAAATTCAGTGGTTATGTTCTGAGCTTTGATATTTAGGAGACAGCAGTAATGATAAGTCTGTGAAAGCTGTAAGCCTGCTCATGGTCATAAGTATTGTTAAAATCCAGTTATAGCAAAAATTTTACTCCTGGATTACAACAACAATTTGTGTAACTACTCCAGTGTTAAACAATATATTAAAAACAAACTGTCAATATATCTATAATTAAAAAATACTTAAATAAGTGTATACATAGTGCTTACTTGCTAACGCTTTTTGAAACAAATTCTTCCTTTTACGAAGCAAAGCCTCTACTGTCACCATACGCATTAGGTACAAAGGTTGTCGATATGGATTTATGACTGTGGAACGGGCGGGTTATTTTGATTGTGAGCTATGTAATGGAAAATGGAGTTGGGCTCTAAATGTGTGTGATTGTTTAATATTTGTCTTTATCTGTTGCTTAGTTTTTGTATATCTTGTTGTATTTTTCTAAAGTTGTTAGTTTTTTACTTTGTTTTAATGTGTAGAGTATGTTTAAATTAGTATGTATGTCCGTGTGTGTGTTGTGTGTGTTTTTATGTGTGTTGCATAGCTGGATTTGGCTTTGTTTGGTTTCTTTGGGCAATGTGTTCTTCGAAGCATGTATAAAATGACCTTCTGGCTTGGCCGATATAATAGCTGGGACAATCATTACATGTTATTTTTGTAAATATCAGATGTTTGTATTTGTCTCTTTGTTTCTGAAAGGATTGTATATGCTGTCTTAAAGTATTTGTTGTTTTGTAAGATATTTGGTAGTGAAGTTTTTTGAATGTGGAGGCTATTTTGTGTGTGTTTTTGTTGTGGTAGGTGAGAGATATGTATTTGTTGCTTTTTGTGTGGTTTGTCCGCATGGCTGTTTGATGATGATTGTGTTTAATTTTCATGAGTATGTTGTCTATGATTGTATGTTGGCATCCGTTTTGTTGAGCAATGTATTTTAATGTATTGAGTTCTTTGTCATAGTCTTTCTGTAGCTTAGGTATATTGATTAGGCGGTGTAACATATGATTAAATGCAGCCTATTTGTGTTGTGTGGGGTAATTAGATGTATTATGTATGACAGTATCGGTAGTTGTTGGTTTTCTGTATATTTTGAAATTGTGTCTAGTGTTGTGTTTGGTGATGGTAAGGTCTAGGAAATTTATTTTATTGTCTTCTTCTAATTCGAGGGTAAATGTGAGGTTTTGGTGTATGGTATTAATGTAATTGTGTAGTTGTTTGATTTGCCGTTTGTTGCCATTGTATAATATTAAAATGTCGTCTACATATCTATGGTAATAAATTATTTTTTTCTGTATGATTGTTGTTCTGTAGAATGTATTGTTGTACTATGTGATGTAGGAATATTTCTGCTAGGATGCCTGAGATGGGGGAACCCATGGGGAGGCCGTCTTTCTGTGTGTAGGATTTGTGTTGGTATGTAAAGTAGTTTTGTGATGTGATGAATTTGGTGAATGTTATGCTTTCGTGAGTGAGTTTATGTGGAGTTTTGTTTGCTGTGAGCGTGTTTTGAAGTATTTGCAGTGTTTGTTGTATGGGGACATTAGTGTATAGGTTTTTTATATCTTTAATGTCTTTGATTTTGTAAATAAGGTCTAAGTTATTGTGTATGGATGTGTGATTTTGAAAGTTTATGTTGTCTATGATAAGTTTATCTATGGATTTGGCTAGCTTATGTGATGGTGCCGGTGTATGATTAATTAGTGGATGGATGGGTGTATTTTCTTTGTGGATTTTAGGTAAAGCGTTTAAAGTGGGAGCTTGGGGTTTTATTTGTTTGAAATATTTTTTTTGTTATGTTTTCATGATTTCAGTGCTTTTATTTAGAACGTTTTTAATTTTAGTTTGAAATTTTGGTGTGGTGTGAATATATTAGACAAGACATTAAACATAAAATGTCCAACATAATCACCTTAAACAATAAACCAATCATAAATAATGAATTTCCAACACTTAAATCAATTGTTCAAAAACGTGACAAACACAATCTAAACTTCTTAAAAGCAGACAAAGGCAATTCCATTGTAATAATACACCAACAAGACTTTGACAGGAAAGTAAACAACTTCATAACAGAAAACAAAATAACCGAACTCTGATCAGACCCTACACCAAAGTTTCAAACTCTGTTAGGTATTTTTTTAATTATAGTTTAGTCAGTGAATTCAAGATGATTACATCAAGCAACTTTGTCAATAAATAGTATAAAGGTATTTGCCAAACCTGATTATTCAAACTTTCTAGCTATGAATTTGGCAGTATATGTAGGTAAGCAGATAGAAGGTCCATATAAGATTGGAAATACAGGTTTAGCTATTGTAAACAGACTCATAGACTCAGGTACTTAGTGAATGGCATGGGAAGAACAGTTACTATTGTAATACGACAACCTGTAAACATCTGTACCAATGACTGAAACTCTTTTACTTTGTGAGTACCTTACAAAAAAAAAAAACATTTCTTTCAAATTTATTAATACAAGGAATTGAGGTGAAAATTCAAGCATGTTTGCTTTTAAAGAAAATATGTTGCTACTATCCAACTACCCAAAAATAAAGTTTTACTCTTATTGTCAAAAAGGCACAGCACAGACAATATTTCTATTGGATCCTATGATGTCAATAAGCCTTTCATGTTTATGTTTTACAACTTTATAAAATGTGGATTTGATGTGACAGTGAATAAAAAGCCAATTATTCTGTTTCAAGATCCAGCGACTTCTGGCCAATAACATTGTTTATCAGTCTTCTGCACATTATTGGATTCAATAGTTTTGTTAGGTGTAAGCAAAAAAGTGGAGAGTTGAATTTGGCGAAACATATATATCTCAAAGGCTCAGCACAAGAACTTTGATGGATTTTTGTGTTGCCTCAAAATAGTCATCAAGCACTTCCCCAACAGTTGAAGAGGAATATTCTAAGACTGGAAGATGAATTGAAGCATCCTGGAGCTGACTTCACAGGAGCACAAGTAAGGTGTGATGTTTGTAACTGTAGAAATTACAGAAAGTAAAAAAATCAAACTGTACAAACTGTAATATCTACTTATTACACTTTTGATTTTTCTTGCGACGAGACTTTTTGTTAACTAAAGGTTGTTAAATTGTTAACTTACACTTGGAGGAAACGTTTTCGTCTTACGACTTCTTCAGCCTCCAAGTCGTAAGACAAAAACGTTTCCTACAAGTGTAAGTTAACAATTTAATAACCTTTAGTCTGGTCACAAATAAGATCTTCTTGTAAAACCATGGCGTTTACAGCATTTCTTGTGGAGTTTGTAAGAAATTGTACATTGGCTAAATGAACAGATGTATTTCAGCTAGGCTTGAGGAGTACAAACTTAGCCTTAAAAACAAACAGAAAATGTCGGCTCTGTACAAGCATCACTGCAATACAGGGCATACCATTGATTTTCAGTCTTGCCTTCAGATTTCTCAAGTGGAAAACTACAGGACTAGAATTATTCTTGAGGCTGTCGAAATAGAGAAGCAAGGGAGTCTTAACAAAAGCGTTGATACTTTGAATTTGCCCGTAGTGTGGAAATGTGTGATTGATAGATTTTATCGGCAGAAAAGTGAACAAAAGGAAAGGAATATAATTGTTTGGCTTAGGTGTGTGTGGAGTGACATCAATGTGCGGATTAACGTCAATAGGTGGATTGGCGTCAATGGGCGTGGCTTCATTCCTCTATATATAGGAACAGAGTTATCTGCACTCTTCACTCGCTCTTGAAAGAACTGTTGTTTAGATCACCTCCTCAATGCTAGATGAGATTCTAGCGGAACATCGGAACTGCGATTGTATGCACTGCAGAATGAACGGATGTACTCCAGATAATAACTATTTATCATACTTTTCCATCCGTGAAGGAATACGTATCAGCATTATATATATATATATATATATATATATATATATATATATATATATATATATATGCCTATATATATTTTTATATTTATAAGTTATGTGAACTTGACTATATAAAATGCGTACTAGAATAAATTTCTGCTTACGCAGACTTTGTATTGTGCAGCTGGTAAAATAGCTTTAGTTTAGTGTGTAACAAACTTTTGTACAGAACAGTCGTCTCCACTCCAACTGAATGTATATTAGTTGTATTTGTATTTGTTGAGCTAAATTATTGTAACAGTTTCAAAATTAAATTGTTTCTTAATTAATAACAGGTTTATAAAATAAAATCATTTTTAAAAACCTTTCAAGCTTAATAAAACACGTATCTGGCGGAGTCGGAAGGACATCTCGGGAAAATTAGTGGATAAAATTTTTCCCGATATTAATCGTTAACCGAGATACTGCAACCACGATAAAATTGACGATTTTTCAGCAAATTTTGACTAAGCTTATTGGATTCCTGAGCTTAAGAACCTCCAATTTTTGTGAAAATCATTAGAATACTTTCTAAGAAGAAATTACAAATATATATATATATATATATATATATATATATATATATAATTTTCCAAAACTGATAATGACGGTTTTTCAGCAAATTTTGGTCTAGCCAATTGGATTCTTGAGGTATATATATATATATATATATATATATATATATATATATATATATTTTTACATACAAACAATTTTTCGAAACTTGATGATGATGAATTTTGACTTAGCCCATTCGATTGCTGAGGTTAAAAACCTCCTATATGTCTATTTTTGTGAAAATTTTTAGAGTACATATGCGTAAAAATTTACACATATACAATTATTAGTCATTAATGAATTATATAGAATCATAGCAAATGTCTTCATCCAGTGTAAGGAGTGAACTTTATTAAATCATATTAAATAAATAGAAATACTATTATGTCTGTTCAAGAAGTCGTTTTATTTTTGATGAAACCTCTCCTGAATGTGTACGTCATTGGTTATGTACACCTTATTATTAAGGCATTGACTTTCAAACTTTCATGTTATTGGTCAGTTGAGTATCCTCATTTGAAAACTTGAATCAACGTAAAGCTTAACCGTCACTGTTTAACGTTACTATGGATCGGTTCCGACATGTTTAGTTTTAATAAATTGATATCGTTTATTCTCCTCATTTAAAAATTAATTTGTCACTCAGTGTTATTTTAACGGAATAATTATTATAAATTATTTATTTTATGTAAGTATTACCTTGTGATATTCAGCAGTTTTTTCTTAACTTACTTAAAACTTTTAGGAAAATAATTTAGTGTTTTTTATGATTGTATATTACTTGAATAGACATGTACTGTATTAGGTATTTATATTGCTCTAACGTCACTGAAATTTTAAAGAATGTGCGAGTTCCATATAACTACAATATATAATGTTTACATAAGAATATTGGAAGACTAGGTTACATTCTTCCTTTGTTTTTTACCTTCAGTTATAAAAAAGTAAATCTTTTAAATTGATGTAATAAAAGTTTTCGAATTTTATATTCTTAAAATATTAATTTGACCATTTCCAACTGATTATTTGTATGTAAATACCAATTTTTAGATGATAAATCATGGTCAACTTGATACCGTTTTAACTCTGGCCATTATTATTTTTTTTTTTTGTCAGGACCAATACTACTATAACACAATAATTAGGTACTTGTAAAAAATACTGGGTCGAAATTAGAAAGTTGGCAAAAAATCATAACTATTATCCTGCTGTAACAATCATTTAACTGTCTGGTTGTTTTCTTTTGTTCCTCAACAGATATATTTACCAGAATAGAGAGGATGAACTCTAATTTTTTACCTTATACAAACAGCTGTTGTTTTTTTCACTTTTCTCCTGTACCAGTTTTCTGCTTACTACATATAGGCCTATACCACTTATCTCTATTTCTTGTCAGGTAGAGGTTTTATTTGAACTTGCGAACTGTCACCAGTTTCCATCCTGTAGGTTTTTTGAAGCTCAGCCACCTACGATATTTTGGGAAAATTGTTTAACATCACCAAATAGGACGATATCCACAAGAATTTTTTTTTATTGACCTAGGATAGTTATTTTTTTTTCAATTTAAAGTAGGGTAAAAAATTCAGCGCAGATGTAGAAGTTGTGAATGGGTGCGGAGTGATACAAATGCTTTGTGATGCCACAACTGTATTTCGTGTTTTAGCAATCTAAACTTTATGTAACAAAACCAAGTCTTTAAGCTATATTGATAATTATTATTTTTGTTACTGCTAAAGAAGGTGAATTTTATATATTTATATTGAAATATACCTATGAAGTATCCAGTCAGGATAGATTTGGTTCTAATTGTATAAATGTACTGTATAAATACAGTAATGTATAAATTTAAAACCAACCCTATCCTAACTGGAGACTTTATAAGTATATTTAAATATATGTATTAAAAAAAAGGCAAAACGTTTCTCAAATACCTACACACGTAAGGTTGCCTGACTTACCGAGGCCGATGCGTACAACCTTATGCGCAGCACTGTGACGTAACGAAACATTTGTGTCACGCGCCCATTCACAACTTCTACACCTGTGCTGAATTTTTTACCCTACTTTAAATTGAAAAAAAAGTAACTTTCCGAGGTCAATAAAAACAAAATTCTTGTGGACATCGTCCTATTTGGTGGTGTTGAAGAATTTCTCAAAATATCGTAGGTGGAGCTTCAGCATTTTAACCAGTTTTTTTTATTCTTCTCCAAAAACCATTCCTTTAACAGAACTTCTTTTATGGAGTCACAATAGTAAAGAAAACTGCTAACATTAAATATTCTGGAGTCTGCTTAGCTGTTTTCCTCAGCAGTTCCCTTTATATAAATTCTAAGAATTCAGGAACATTCTAGCAAATATATTGAAAGTAACCTTATTCCAATATTTGACGGTAAGTTGCTTGTCTCAATAACAATATTACTTTCAATCAATATCCACTTCTCCCATACATTAATTATAGTAGTTTATGGTTGTTATTTTTTAAATAATTTTCTCTGAAAAAAATTGCTTTGCAATTAGGGATTTAAAGGGATTTAAATAAGGGATTTAAATAAAAAAAGTTTACTTGTGGTGAAAAGGTTTCATTCATTTAAATTAAAAATTATGCCAAAGGGGTTCCAAGTTATTAGTATGAACAAGTTGACAATAGAGTACTGAATTTTTATAGATTATTTATAAAAGGGTCTTGTCAATATTAACAGGCCTATGGTACCTGACTCTGGGAGTAGTTTCACAAAGGTTTTAATCATTTATCAATGAGGTACTTATTGCTTTTGGCTTCTACTTGATTGAACCAATTACATTACCTGAAGACAATTTTAATTGTGCGGCAGGTACTGTCAGTGTCACAATTATGGATTGATCAAAAGTGTGACATTTATCAGCATTATTTTGTTTCTTTAGCATTAAAAAATCTATTTAATGAACCATATACTCGAGAGGCAATCAATGTGTAAAGTGTGGTGAAATTATGCATCTTAATTATTCGCAAAATGGTAATATGATTTACAAATGGTGCATTGGAAATTGAAGAGCCAAGAAGCATGTAAGGGACAATACTGTTTTCTGATTGGTGCTTAATATTTTCATGAAATTGTTGGCAGTTTTAATTGCATTGAACACGAAATATAAGTTTTCCATGATAGTTAGCAAAACTGGATTCTTGCTGCCTACATTATCAAAGCTCATTTATACACTTAGGGAATTGTTGATGGTTTGGCTACTAGAGAATTCAACTGAAATAAGTAATATAGGACGAATTGTCAAAGTGGATGAAAGCGGGTTTGGAACACGAAAGTACAATTGTGGACGTTTGACTAAAAGTCGTTTATTACTTAGTAGTATTGATAGGGGCAGTAAAAAGTGTTTTCTAAAAACTGTAGAAAACGAGATTCAGCTACATTACTGCAAGTTATACTGGAAAATGTGGGGCTTGGGACGACGTTCATCACCGATATGTGGAGTTGTTACAATCCTCATAATCAAAATGGATACCAACACAAAACTAGTAATCATTCAATTAATTTTATTAGCTCTAGTGATTAATGTACAGAGACAATTGAAAACTATTGCGATAAAATAAAACTCGCAGAATAAGCTAAATATAAGTTAGTACTTTTGAAAACTACCTTGTTGAATACATATACAGCAATATTTTTTTTTGTTAAATTATAACTGCATGAAGATTTTTTCAGAACAATTAATTATTTTTATCTTCAACGAGTATATTAATAACCAAATATAGATTAAGAGAAAAATATTAAAAAAGAATATCATGTGAATGTGTGTTGTGAATAGGCTAACCACCTTGATTTATAAAGAAAAATACTCTTTCTAGTTAAATAAATTTATTTTCAATTAATTATAATAATTTTGTACTGTATTCACTTGACAGTTTACTCTATATAGGTTCGAGTATAACTCATTTGCCTTTATCTTAAATAACAGGGCCACCAATATTTCTATGTGGGTGGAATCATTGTAATTCAATAACAATAGGCGACTCTTGAAACTATCAACAACCTTTTCCTCTGTTGATGGTCGGCCTGTCTAGTTAATAGAAATTCATAACAACAGAAAGATACTATAAAGATATTTAATATTTATATGTCCTTCATTTTCAGACCTTAAAAATATATAGATTTTAAAGTTATATTTAGAAAAATTGGACAGACCTGCTTTTATACTTAAAATATCAATAAAAGGAACAGGGTTAGTAGTCAGTAGTTTCATTATATTTTATTAAAGTCATAAGCACTGTTTACAATAGAACTTAAAATGTACAAAATAAATTAAATACCAATGTATATGACCAAAAAAGCAAAAATAGAAAATTTTATCAAATTGAAATTATTTGCAGAAAAATGGACACTGTTCAAGTTGCAGTTAGAATACGCCCAATGTTAGAATGTGAATTGGATAGAGGATGCAGATCATGTATAGAAACAATTCCTGGAGTTCCTCAAGTTAGAATATTAAAAAATGCCTTTACTTACAATTACGTATTTGATCATCAAGTTCCTCAGAGTGATGTCTATGAAGGGGCAGTTAAAAATCTTGTTCAGCAATTGTTTAATGGTAAGTAATTTTTTTAAAACAATTTGTTAAATTTAAACTAAATAAAAACTAGTTGCTAAAATAAAGATTTGGAAAAGTAATTTTAAAAGGTAATTTTTTTAGAAGTGTTGACATTGCTTTTATAGTTTTATAAAATATTACTATTTGTAACGGAAACATTTGTTATGGATTTTTATAAACAGTCGAAGTTGTGTTGTGTGTTGGCGGGCAGCTGACCGCCCTTTAAAATGTTATGGTTTGTTTTATTTTGTCATGTACAGTAATACCCTGTTTAGTGTTCGAGGGTGTGTTCTGTGAGTATACATCGCTAAACAAAACCGTATTATTTGGAGAATGATTAAATGTTATCCTAACATGTGTTATCGTATATTCGATAAGTATGTAATATGTTTCATAGTTGTTTGTTTCCTTTTGTTGTAATTTTTTGTAATTGTTTAAATATTTATTTATACGATATAAGTAATACAATAGAGTAGAATATAAACAATACATTCAATTTTCTTTGTCGCTTTTGGTTTCGGCAAGCCAGTGTCGTATTTGTTCAAGCTCTGGCTCAGACATTGTTTACAGATAAATGTGTTACTAATTTAAATATTGTTTTCACACAAACATAACTATATATTTAAAATACAGAACTCTAAAATAGCATTGAGTACAATTAACAGATATTAAATCCTTCTTGGACCATGGACAGTGTGTTCAAACAAACATATGAATTATTAACAAATATAAAAAGGAACATTAAATAAATCGTTTACCTGTTTTGAATCGTTATTAGAGCTTATGTGTTACCTCTTACTGGTTCCCTCGGGAAGCTGGCATTCGGTCGGATGAAGTCCGTTGTTTGCCAGGGAGATGACGTCTCTCTCGACTCACTAGTCTTGGTCTCTCTCAGACCAATCTCTCTCTTCGGTATCGAAGAAGGCTGCTCCCCCTCGTAAGAGGAAGTACCCCAACACGGAGTACAGGGAGGAGCCCGCTGCTGTGGCTACCGGCTGGGAGAGAGTGTGGCGTCGCCGCCGTCGGCTGAAGACCAAGCCGGCACGTGTCAAGGAGTTGAAGAGGAAGTACTTCTTCTGGGACTCCGAAGATGCCGACGACACGTGTACTGAGCTGATCCCACGCGACGAGCTCGCTACATCGTTTAAAGAAATAACCGAGCTCGTCCTAGCTCCGGGAGTCTGCATCCCGGACAAAGACTTTGCAGTGGGACACATCGACTTGTACGAAGACCTCATGATGAACGAGGAGGAAAAGGAGCTCAGGGCTAAACGCCGGTGGCGTAATAAGCAGCGGGCATGGCGACGGCAACGACGCAGAGAAGCGGAAGCAGCCTCCCTATTAAAATAAGTAATTTTTTGTATCTAAATAAAATTATATTTTTTCTTATTCTTTTTAAATATGTATTTCTTTGTATAAAAATTTTTTGAATAAAAAACCACATATCGGTCAACAGTCGGTCTCTCCCGGCGACAATTAGAACCATTTGCTCTCAGAACTATTTGGCGGTAAAATACTAGTTTGGCAGTAATATATAAAAAAAGAAAACTGTTACAATATAAACCAAAAACTTTACATTTTAACCATCTAGGTACTTACAAAGAGAACAGTATTCTTAAAGGTGTGCAAAGAGGTCAGATTGTTCACCTATGGGTACATCCTCTTCGGTTGGGGATCATGAAGCTTGCTATCCTTAGAGAAGTCATAGTAGTACTTGCTATCCAAGTGGCATAGTAGAAATTACATAAAAGGACTATGGAGTTAGCATCATGGTCGGCATCTGCAAGCCATGGAGTTCTAAAGAATAAAGGATAAGTAGAGAATTTCTGAAAAGGCGCAATCTGCAAATGGACAGCCAGGATCGACTGTTCTTGAAAAGAGCAGTTTAGAGTTAATAATAATCAAAAGCAGTCCTCTTACCCAATCTGTTGTACGTGTGTATGGCCAACAGTTAATATTCTATCGTTACCTGAAAAAAATAATAAACCACAAAATTCACAAAGGCATTAAATTTCAGTTGTTTTTTACTGACATTACTCCAGTATAGTATCATAACAAGCAACAATACCCCTGGATTACAATAGTAATACCCACAACCTCTGCAGTGTTAACATACTCAGAAATGTACAGGTTTTTACTTTTAGAAATTTTGAGAAGACAGAACAAATGGTCATTGTTAAATGTTTCCTTCCCAGATCTTTCATTGACGTGTGAGACACACTGTACCTTTTTTGACAATTTCAGTTCCACTTGAGTTTATTATTTAAGCTTGGATTTGTAATGCGAAGTTAATTTTTTTTGTCATTAATCATTGTAAATTTTATTAAAATATTCCAGAGTTGCAAATTGAACTCTTGCCTACCTTGTGCTTTTGTTTTAACAAGGTGTGAATAACATTTTTTTTTAAACATCCTGCCATTTCCTGCCAGGGGCTTTATTGTTTTGAAGAAATGGGTTGAGTAATTTTCTAACCTTAAAATACTCTTGAACAATATGTGATACTTTAGCCCTATTTAGAGGCTGCTGTAGCTCAATTAATTAGGCCTATTCAATATTATTGAGCAAATCCCGTCCTATTTCATAGGAAATATAGTAGTCCCAATTTTTTGAGCTTCTGTTATTATTATTACTAAAACTCGGAGGGACCTTATTGGTGTAGAGCACTTAGCTGCAGCCTTTGTACTCTCTTCCCATCCCTACCACAGGACTAGCTTAGTGGATACCTACCTCTTTGCAGAAATCAAGTACCCACCTGATGCTAGATCTGATATCCTCTGGTGTACATACCTGCCAGCCAAACCTCTTTCTCCTTGCAGCTCCCAAAGCAGGACACTCACAGAGTATGTGGATTGGGCTTTCCTCTTGGTCCTCGTCGCATCTCTTGCACACAGGGGACCTAGATTTTCCAATTTTGTATTGTAACCCCCTCAGATTCCCATGGCCTGTAACCAGCTCTACAGTAGCTCTGAGTTGATGTCTACTTAAGGAGAGTAGTTCTTTGCCCCACAAATCTCCTGAGTAACCCCACAGTACCTTGGATTTGTTACACCCAAGGTTACATTCCATTCTTCCCTGCACAACCTGTCTATATGTGCCGTGATCCTCTTGCGCCTCTCCTGAGGCGGCATGCCCACTGCCCTCAGCAACGGTCCTTGGGTTATACACCCTTGTTTTGCTAAGGCGTCAGCTCTCTCATTCCCTATCCAGCCAGAATGTCCTGGAATCCAGGTTAGGTTGAGTGAATTATACTTACTCAGCTCTGCTAGAGAAGCCATTGTCTCAGCCACCAACCTAGAGCTGGTACTAGCCTTACCTAAAGCCTTCAGAGCTGCCTGACTGTCCGAGCAAATCCAGATGGTCTTGCCCCTCCTGCCAGACCCTATTATTTCCTCAGCACATAGTTTGATCGCGAGCACCTCCCCGTGGAAGACACAGTTGTAGTCCTCCAGGCGATGACAAAATCTGTCTTGGTGTCTCGGTCCACTAAATCCTGCTCCCACTCCTTCCTTCATCTTTGACCCATCGGTGAACCAGATTTCACCATGTCTGGGTCTATACTCCGCCCATGCCTCTCTTGCAGGAATAAGGATTTTGTAGTTTCCTTTTTCCCTTTTAAGTGACAGTATCTTATCCTGAGGTTCTATCCAGAGCTCCTTCAGTGAATCCCCAAATAGCTGTTTATGAAGTTTGCTACTTGTCTTCCACTGCCCGGTACAGCTTAGCCGGTATGCAGTTTTCATTGCCTCCATCCTAATTTGAAGACTCAAGGATGGAAAACCCAACATAACCCTCATGGCCGCACATGGTGTGCTTCTCCTTGTAGCTGTTATGCCTCTAAGGAAGAGCCCCTGCGCGCGGTCCAGCATTCTTTTACTTGTTTCTTTCTGTGTCCTGTCCCACCAGACGATAGAGGCAAAGACCAACCTCGGCACCACAATGGCGGAATAAATCCAGTTCATCTGACGTGGACCCAAACCCCATCTTGTGCCTATTGCTCCTCTGCATTGCCAGAACGTAGCTATGGCTTTTTTGCACTTATCCTCCAAGTGCTCACGCCAGAGTAGCTTCCTATCCAGAATAACTCCCAGATATTTAGCGCTCTCAACGTAGCTTATTTTGGTATTACCAACTTCCATCATCTCCAGCGATTTAGTTTTATATCGCCTAGTGAACACTCCACCCTGCGGGCAGCCCTCCGAGACCATCCCATTTATCGTGCACCCCATCCAGGATGCAGTACTTATCCGGTTTTCCAAGGAACTCATAATCCAATTTATAATTCCATCAGAAATCCCATGATCCATAGCTGCTCTCTTGATGGCCAGTCTAGAGGTACTATTAAAAGCCCCTTCCACATCAAGAAAAGCCCCAATACATATCCCCTTGTTGTTGATCTGACCCTTAATAAAGTCTACGACTGACAACAGCACAGTCTCCACTGACCTACCAGTTCGGTAGGCGTGTTGGTCCTGATGAAGGGGATATTTCTTCAAAGGTCCCTCCTTCAAATAGTGGTCCACTAGCCTTTCCAATTTCTTTAACAAGAAAGATGTGAGGCTGATAGGTCTGAAGTCCTTTACCTCTGTGTAACCTTTCCTCCCCGATTTGGGGATAAAGATAACTTTCGTTTTGAGCCACTGCCCGGGTGTGTAACCCAAGGCAACACAGCCTCTGAGTAATCCTGTCAGTGGCCCTATTATTTCGTCCAAGCAATTTTGTAGTAGTGCTGGAGTAATATTATCTAATTCAGGCGCTTTAAAAGGCTCAAAAGACAGAATCGCCTCTCACCTTTACGCTGAGATCACCTGCCCAGCAATATTCCAGTCCCCCCTTAGCCCAGTATGTCGGAGGTTTTGAGCACCGTCCCTTACCGGTCTAATATCGGGAAAACTGTTCCTCATAAGCAGACGCAGTGTTTCCTCCGGGGTGTCAGTAAAGCTACCATCAATCTTCTTGACAAACTTAAGCTCTCACCTCGGTCCACCTGCTAACATCTTAAACAGTCTAGCAGTGTCACTCAGTGTGCTTGTGTCTGAGCATCACTTTTCCCAAGAAGCACGTTTAACCTCTTTAATAAGATTTTTATAGAGACCCTGGCTGTCTTTATATGCCTGCCAGGTCTCCGCCGTTTTCTTCTTCTTTGCCCTATTAGCCTTCTAGTCTCTTTCCGTTTTGCCTCTTACTCGCTGTTCCATTTAAGCTTACCACTCCCAGTGTTTATCCGCGAGAGAGGGCAATTTTCCTCAAACGACGTGGAAATTGCAGTCCTGATGTAGGCCTCAGTATTTTCCAGTTCGTTTGATGTACCATATTTACCACGGAAGTCAAACATCCGCCTCCTCACCGAAGACTTAAAACCTTCCCAGTTTGTCCTTCTCGGGTTCCTAAGCCACACCACATGGGGGACAACTCCCCTCATCGTAGCAGTGATGATCCGGTGATCAGACATGGAGGGCTCATCCGAAACCTGCCAGTCATGCACCCACCTTACCATTTGTCTATTACAGAAGGTGATATCTAGAACCTCCATTCTGTTTGAAGTGACAAATGTTGGCTCGGCACCTGTGTTTAAAACCACAAGGTTTTCTTCAATTAAGAAGGCTAGGAGCTCCTCACCTCGCTCATTTGTGTCTGTGCTGCCCCACACCTCATTATGAGCATTGGCATCACAGCCCACGAGAAGATTCCTATATTCCTTTCCATATACTTACGTAATTCTGCAGGGGGCGATTCTGTATTGTGGGCGCAGTAAGTGGAGGCCACGATGAACTCCCTGCTCCCACTTACCTCACTCTTGCCTCGAATTCTAACCACCACAAGGTCTTTAGTTGAGAATTCTTGAATCAGCGTGGCTTCTAGTCCTCTGACTATCACACATGCTCTGTGCCCCTCATGTTCCCCACTTGCGTAGGTGCGCCCAGCTGCAGTCAGACCCCTTATACGGTTCCTGACCAGCCACGGTTCTTGCACCAGCGTAAGCGCTGGTAATGTGTGCCTCACATTTAAGTACCTGGTTAGGACCACCGAGGCGCTTTTACTGTGGTGCAAGTTGATTTGCAGGATCATTGCTCGAGGGTCAGCCATATCCAACTGACCCCTACGCCTTCTCCTGATTCTCTCTCTCGCCCTTCTCTTCCGGGTCCTTAGAGTTCCACTTAAAAGTGACCTCTGCAGTCCCCAGGAAGGCTTTCCCATCTCTTGCTTTTAATAGTCTGGCCGATGCCTCATCCAATCCTAGGCAGAGGAGGCTTGCAGGTCCCCGCTCAATGCACTGTAGGATCTTCCACTTCGAAGTGTCAATTTCTGGGTTTTGCATCCCCATGAGCTTGACCAGCTGAGTGGCCTCCCTTTTTGGTGGTGGTACTAGCACCGTCACTTTCACCCTTTTGATCAGTTCATCAGGCAGGACTAGCCTTGCCTGAGTCCCGTCCTCGAGCTTAACTGACAGTACCACTTCTCTCAGCCATTTTGCCGATTCCTCCTCAGCACAAATAAATGCTGCGACTCCATCCCTTAGGTGAGTGTCTCTGAACCGCGGAACAAAACCTCCACTAGGAGTGTCCAGAATCCGGTCCATGACGGTGCCCTTAAGGTGGTCGAACGCCGCCATCTCCATCCTCATGCCTACAGTATCCCCAAAGGTCACAAGAACCCTCGGTAGGTTGGCGGAGATCGACGAGAAAGACGGCCCTCCCGACCCAGCATTCCTAGACCTCTTGACCTCCGACTCTGGAGTAGGATTAGAAGTACTCCTTTCCTTCCTTTTCCTCTCTCTCTCCCGGACCGGTGTTTCCTCAAAGGGAGTGGCGGTGGTTCTCTGCCCTCTGCCTCCGCCTTCTTTGCTTCTTCATGGTAGGAAAGCCAGAGTGCTTTCCTCTTTTGTGCCCCACTCATTCTTCCTGTTGCCTTCGCAACTGGATTTCCATCTGTCTCTACGGGGGCCGAAGCCACCTCCATAGGAACAGATTTGTCGGTAGGTTCTAAGCCCTGACCAGTTAAATTTATTTTTTCTATCTCTGCCATGTGTGTTCCCAGCTAGGGAAATAAAGGTCCGCCGCCGCAGAGCCCCGCTTACGGCGGTAAGGCGACTTAAGTACTCAGGGTTGGCGCCAGGTGCCCCTGAGGCTCCGTTAAAGACCCTCCTTACCCTGAGGGCCACGAATCTACATCGGCACGGATCGCATAACACCTTCCGATCGGAGGTGTAAGTGCCCATCCAGACCACCAACCTGGATGAGGGGTGCTTCTTGGTTGCCGCCCGCAAGGGAAGGGCAGGGTGAGAGCCGGGCAGATAACAACCCTCCCTTCAAGTGCTAGGACTGGCCCCTTTTTTTTGAGCCGCCTTCATGCACTCACACATTTGCCTGGACTTCCCGTTTATAGGGAGCCACATACGTACAGCTCTGCTCCACCCGTCCCCCACGCCCGGATTAAGCCTCTCCATCACGTCAAGGTCATGCAGCCCATAGGAGAGGGAGCTTCTGTTAAGTTGTAGCATATTTCTGTTTCAAACTATTTTATCTGTTTGAAAAAAAAATCAAATGACTCACTGTTAGACAATGCACTGTCATATCTCGATGAAGATCAATTGTGGTCTGATGATTTCCGTGCTTTTTATCTTCTCACAAATGTTACGAGTCTAATCCAGTGGATGAATCCGTGTGTTCTGGAATGTATGAAGAACAATATGTTACCTTTTATAATTTCTCTTGGAAATGACTGAATGGGAAGAAAACATTTTAGGTTTTCTAAAAAAATTACAATTAACAGAGTTGTGTACTGGAAAGCCAAATCATGGATCAAAATAAAAGAAGAAATGTCAAGTAATTTGTGGAATAAAATCCTGGGTCATAATGAAACTGTTGACTGAGTTATTGATCCACAAGGAGAAATATATTTGACATTTCTTATCAAGAAACTACCAGGTTGTGAAAGTTCCGATGATACGGGCGCAAGTCAATGGATGAGTAAGGGCGAACAATTTGAGATAACAGATGTTACAATTATTAAAATAGTACAAAAAACTACTGAAGGAATTGATGACGAGAATAAAGATGAAGGTTTGACCAAGACAAGAAAGGAAAATTAGTCACTGAGAAGAAACAACCGCCTTGGAAACAGCATTGTGCTATATTGAATAACAGACACCACGCCAACAGATGTGCTTCTGCTGAGTTGTCTACGCTACAAACAGCAGCACAGAAAAGTCAGATAAGCAGACACAGAAGACACTTGAAAACTTTTTCCAAAAATTGTAACAAACGTGGGGAACACTATTACAAAACAACATTAAATTTTTATAATTACTATAATCAATAAAGTTCTATAAACGTATTTTATGCATTATTAATTATAGTATTAGGACTCATTAGAACTCCCATTTTTTCTAATGTACAGGAATGTATTTCCATACATTCGGATTTTTGTTAATCCGAGGGAGTCTCTGTCCCAACTACTTTGAATTATCGAGACTCTACTGTATGTTGTTTACAGTTTCAAATACAGTAAACTCCCGATTATCCGTGGGCGGATTAACCTGTTTGCAGATTATCCGGGGTCTGCCATTGTTTTACAAATATCCAATTTTTATTCCAATCAGATTCATTTGTTTAAATTTCCAAACGGTGAATTACGACGTAAACACATATAAGGCTTAATAGAAGTTAAGATGAAGGGAATAGATATGTAAATATGTATGTACTAATTTTTACATTGAAAGGGAAGCTTCCCGAAGCGGGCCAGCAAAATAAAAGGGGCGAGCAAACTACTGTATATAAGAGACAATGACAAAATGCTTGGACGCCCGAAAACCTAATGTATAAGATTGTAAACAAATGTCAGCTAATCTCCGCTATAAATAGTCTAGGACGTGACATATGCATTATCCATGTTTGTCATATATATTATCGATCTTTATGGCTTTGTGACACGTGACACAAGTAGACACTGTGCGACAAAATGATTCTCAAGAAACTTAGATCGCACATTAAAGCTAAATCAATGCTCACAAAAAAACAGACGAAAGTGACAGATTTTTTGTTAAAAAGTGGAAGTATTATGTGTAAAGAAAATTACGTATGTACATACATACCTACTTTTGACATATACTTATGTACGTGTTGTAAATAGTTAGACATATAAGTGTACATGTTATAATTCGTCAAATACATCGACATTTTAAATTATTTTCTGTATTTATTTTGTCTTCTGAAGATTATTTGTGAATTGCATTAACCGGGGTCATTATTTGTGTAACTTATGGTATAATAATCGATTATCAATCGTTTTGCGTATTCTTTGTTCATAACGGATTATCCAGGAAATTCGTTATCCGGCGTTGCCGGGCCACCCTATTCCGCGGATAATCGGGAGTTTACTGTATGTTGTTTCAACTTCATCATACTTTCAAATATGTTTTTTGAAAATTATTTCTTTTTTTTTAATTCGGTTTTTTAATGTGCTTTCTGCTATGTGAAATGTTTTTGAAAATTTACAGACTCACAATTTTTAATTCTCCCCATGACACACTTTAAGTGGGTATTTGTTAAAATCATATTTTGGTTCAGTCTTTTTTTATAATTTCTAAGAATTTTAAAAGCTTCATTTAACAAGGTATAGCTAGTTCTGAACACTATTTTAACGCCACATGTAAATGAAACACAATTTAGTGATATAACCTCAAATGTTAATAATGGTAAAAAAAAACAAATAATACCAGCTGATTTTAACACCACCCAATTTCCCATGTGCTTAGTTATTGAATCCTAGAGGTAAAAAACAAAAATTATAAATGATATATGATCCTCATCCATGAAATATAAGTTCTAATGCATTTTCCAATTTGATTAAAAAAAGACAACTCTTATTTTAAATTCTATCACTCAATTTTTCACATATGGTTATTTGGCCAGTAATTTTTCCACATCATTAAAAAAAAAAAATTGAGCTATTATTATCAAATGAAGCACTTGGAATACTTTTATACATTTCATTGCTGTGCAAAAAGTATTTTCACGTGGAATTTATTTTATAATGAATTTTATTAAAGTTCATCAAAGTTAACAGACCTCTTTCGTGATCATGAAATTAGAACAGTAGTTAAGAGAATGCCCTTTTATTAAATGTTTAGTGTTTCAAATCTGAAATAGTTATGGGTAGTTTTTAAAGATTTCAGCTTACACAAATGTCATTAAAATGTAAGAAAACCTACAAATAGAACAGAAACAAATTGAAAAGATTTTTTACTAATATGGCATCTACCCAATTTGTTTTCCATTTGGTATTAGTTGTTGATTATGTGATCAGCGTACAAAGTAAGTAAGTTCATGTTTCATATTATTGGCTAGACAATGTGTTTTGAAATTTGATTACATTTATTTAAAAAAACTTGAATGAAAATGTTGCTTTGGTAAGCAAAATTATTTTATGCAACTGTGGCTCATAAATATTGTTAGATGTAATGATGAACCAAACACTAATTTTTTTTTTTTTTTAACAGATTCATATTATCTTGTCTGAGTTTTACACTGTTTTATTAAGGTTCTGGCTAACTTGAATTGTAATTTTTGTTTTCAGGATATAACGTCACAGTATTAGCATATGGACAGACAGGTTCTGGTAAAACCCATTCAATGGGTACGAACTACCCAAGTAATGTGGACAGGGGGATCATTCCTCGGGCTGTAGATGACATTTTTGAAAAAGTAGCAAATGAAGAGGAGTGGGAGTTCAATATTAAAACTTCATTTTTAGAAGTGAGTGGGAATTTAGGTTCTGTAAAACTAAACCTTCTTGTAAAACAGGGGTTCTCAACCTTTTAGGCTCTGAGCCCCCCTTCACACTTTGGTGTGAGGTCACGCCTCCCTTTACGGATTAAGTTAATTTAGACTTATATATGATAAATTTACTTATATTATGTTTGAGTAAAATTACTCTGAACTTAGGCTAGACATACTCTAGTAAGGGTAAGGAATATAAAATCATATTTGCTCAAATACAAATTTTATTTACACAAATCATCGAAAAAAATCACAACAAAATATCAATAATGTAACCAGAAAAATTTTCGCTACTTTTGTAGTGCTAGTGTGAGGGCTGGCACTGTTTCTCTTTAACTACTTTTTGTATGTTTGGATGAAATTTTTACAAAGAACACCGCAGGTCACTTTCCACATCTAGTCTGGCTTGATATTTATATTTTATATTAGCCAGGGCTGGAAATCCTGTCTCGCATAGATAAGTTGATGAAAATTGTACAAGCAACTTGACTGCCTCCATTGCTACTTCTGGGTAAACAGGAAGATATAGTAGCCAGAAATCTTCGAGATCCATGTATGGGAAATCCAATTTAGCTTTGGGATCACATTGCAAGTCAATTGTTTGTTCTTGAATGCGATCAGGAAGTATATCAATGTTGATTTGAAAGGGGTTTCTTGTTAACTTGAATTCCCAGTTTTCCGAGCTTATATCTGGGAAATAGGCTCCGATTTTGTTCTTCAGAGACAACAAATGCTCAGATATTAGGTCCTTCATTTCATTTACTAGGTTTTTTGAAAGACTTTGGGTACCATCGAGGAGGTTGTTTAATTTTGGAAAGGAAGAAATGTTCGGCTGCGAAATGTGCAGGCGGTGTTGCCAAAGACCCATCTTCTCAGAAAAACTCTTAATTGAATCATAGTTCTTCAAAGTACTTTTCTGACCTTGTAGCTTTAGGTTCAGAAGATTTATTGTTTCGAAAAAGTCTGACAAATATACTGGGTAAAAGATAAATTTGTAATCTGTAAATTTCTTGTACAGTTCTTCACTTGAACTCATCAAAAAGATTTCAACTTCTGATTTCAAGTTGAACAATCTTGCAAGCATATTACCTTTGGACAACCAACGAACTTCGGTGTGAAAGATAAGTGTTTCTTGATCACTGTTCAGTTCTTGACACAACACTCAAAAAAGTCTGGTGTTCAAAGAACTGGATTTGACGTGATTCATTACTTTAACTGCTAAGTTCAAAGCAGCGTTAAGTGATTCAGGGAGAGTCTGGCAAGCCAAAGGTTGTCTGTGGATGATACAATGGGATCCAATTATTTTAGGGTTTTTTTCTTAGCCAATTCAATAAATCATGATCGGCAACCTGTCAAAGCTTGAGCTCCATCAGTACATATTCCAATAACTCTCCCAGGGAAGTTCATTAGCTTCTAAAAATGTTTGAAGAGCAGAAAGTATATCGACTGCTTTAGTTTTTGTTTAAAGATTTTTTGAAAACAGTATTTCTTCAAGGAATTTCTTTTCATCTATATATCTACAGTAAAACAACAACTGCACTTATTTTGAAATGTCTGTTGTTTCATCGCACTGCAATGCAAAGAATGGGGAGTTTTTTAGCTTTTGTACCAGTTGATTTTTCAAATCAATAGCCATGTCATCAATTCTACGTTTGACTGTATCGTTAGATAAAGAAATTTTGGCAACTTTATTGTAGCTGTCTTCACCGAGCACAGTACTACAAGCAGTAAGCAAATAAGGTTTTTATGAGTGACTCACCGATTGTGTGGGGTTTCTTGTCTTTAGCTATCAACAAGGCAATTTTGTAAGCAGCTTCAACGGCCTTTTCAATTTCCATTCGAAAACTTCCACTGGAATCATTCTCTTACGGCAACTACGCCCCGCCGCGCTATTAATAAACAAAAGACCTGCTATGCTGAGTCACAGCTAGTTTCTTACGCCTGGATAGACGCTCACATTTTATTAAGTAAAGAAATAGAGCTTTATAGCTCTATTAAGCTATAAAGAAATTTCAATGATTGTGTGTTTGTGTCCAACATCAAATTCAATTTTTTTAAAAATTTGTTGACGCCTCCCCTGGAATTATTCCACGCCTCCCCAGGGGGGCGCGCCCCCCAGGTTGAGAACCCCTGTTGTAAAACTTTAAAACAAATAAGTTTAATAATGAAATTTTTATAAGGGAATATGTTAAGACTATATGCTTTTAGGTTTTATGCTTTGTAAATGATGGATCCCGCAGGGGGGTGCGGACTAGCCGCACCTACGAGGGATTTGGCGTCCCTCGCGGTACCCTAGCCTAACACTACACCACTCACAAAGCCCACACACACACACACATGCACATATACACATACACTAACATCTTCATTTAGGGAATTTGACTGGTCAGAACCGTTGCGCTTTGGGAGTGCTGAAAGGTCCAGAGCTTGACAAACTCTGGTCTGGGACGCTGATGTGAGCTTGCTCTGCCGAAGACGTATGCGCGGTTGCTGGTCCGCTAGCCACTTCGGTCCTTGGTCAGGGAGTGTCCGCAGTGCACAGGTGTCGGAGCCTGTGCACAGTATTACGAGTTCTCGACTGATGCCCATCCAGTCAAGCTAAGGAGGAAACTATGGGCCCCAGAGTTCCAAGGGTTGGAAATGATCGAAAGTGATCCATGGGTGTACCCGTTCTCATAGTCTCGCCCGTAACTCCTGACACGATGGTTAGCTTAAAAAACAATTTATGGAAAACCAAATGTCCAACCAGTTTAATGTAAAGAGGCGTCGTGAGGTTTCTCCAAAAATGTCTAGGGAAGTAAATACGATGAGAATAGAAATGGATTTAGCATCACCAAAGTTCTTAATTGTGTCTTGCACAGAAGCTGGAAAAGATCTTTCAAAGGTATCGCCTTTTGTAATCCAAAAGGCTATAATTGGATGTGCAGCAGGACCTGTCTCTTCCATAAGGAAGTTACGGAACGGAACACTGCTGTTAGAAACAAGCAATTCGAAGCAGTCACAGTTATTATTAAAAATGACCTTCTTTGATCAGGTCAAGGTTTCAGTGGCTCCCCACAAAACCTTGAGCTCATCAAAGGGAGTAATATCATGCAGGGATCTGTTGTATGCCCATGAGGACAAAATCAAATCAGAACTGGTATCAGAAGGTGTAACAGATGTCGTACGAATTATGAGGATGGAAAACGGTCAGAGAGTTCCAACAACATCAATTATCTTGACATTCGGGAAACCATCTATCCCGGAATATTTATATGCTGGCTATCATCGGCTTCCAATCCACACCGATGCTTTAAATGCCAACGTTTTGGACACGTAAGTTCTTCTTGCTCTAAGCCAGAGGTATGCGGACAGTGTGCATCTGAAGGACATACTGAGAAGGTTTGCACAAGTACTCCGAAATGCCCAAACTGTGCTGGTGATCACCCTGCTCGCTCCTTTAACTGCCCAAAGTTCAAGGAGGAGAAAGCGATCCTCAGCATAATGGCAAAGGAAAAAACATCTTTCCACGAAGCGAAAAAGAAGTTCAAGTCAACTCAACCTAGACTTGAAACGAAATCTTATGCCTCAGCTATCACCACTGAGAAGTCGTGTTCCAACTGCGTTGAGCTAAACAAGAAAATTGAAGTTCTCACTGAGCAAGTTAGTCAGTTATTAGCATTGGTGACGAAAAATTCTGTTTCCAACTTAAAGAATAATGTTGAATGTGCGAAGAAATCTCCATTGCCAGATACCTCTGGGAAGGTTAGAAGAAGCAAGACACTATTAGAGACAAGTGCGAAACCTACTTCAACTATGAGTAATAATAATAAAAATAACAACAAAACTGCACCTGTGAAAGTGGGTGCAAAATTACAAGTGACTCAAAAGAGGACTATTTCTAACTCCCCTTCTGAGTCAAAAAATTCCTCAGATTCCACCATTACAATAGTGGTGATGGAATCTGATGACTCTCTGCCTGGAACGTCCAACATTCCAGGCCAGCAAATTGTCAATGACGGCAGTGAGAGCCAGGTGAATCCATTTCACTAAAATACAATGTCCACACCTAAACAAACCGTGATTCAGTGGAACATTAATGGTGTTAGAAGTCACATTGAGGATCTCAAAATAATTGTAAGAGATGTGTTTCCTATGTACATCTGCATTCAAGAGACACATCTCCAAGAATCGCACAATTTCTATCTAAGGGAGTATTCAGTTTACAGAGTCGACGCCGTTCCTGTGAGCTTAATAACTCCCTTACAAGCAGTGGCAATTCAAACAGCTGTTCCGTACAAACTCACTCTCTGTTGTGTCTACCTTCCACCAAGTGACAACCTGCAGCAGAGAGATCTTGTAGACCTTATAAATCAGTTATTGACTCCGTTGTTATTAGTGAGCGATTTCAATGCACACCATGTTTCATGGGGTTCACCAGAATGCAACCCCCGAGGTCATCTGATCAAAAGCATCAGATCAGAACTGGATTTATACCTGCTAAATGACGGTTCTCCGACACATTTAGCAGCGTCAACATGTGGATGGACAGCTGTAGACTTGTCATTATGCAGTCCTGCTTTGGCTACAAGGCTAAAATGGTCGGCATTGCCTGATCTTTACAGTAGCGATCACATTCCTATTCAGATCTCTTTGTGTGACTCCTCACCCTGTTGTGTTCGACAACCCCGTTGGATCCTGAAAAAAGCCAACTGGGAACAATTTTCACAAGATCTAGAATCACTGGACGTGGATTACTTGGCTCCTATTGATGACATTGTAAATTCATTTACAAAAATCGTTTTGAATGCCCCCGGAAAGGCAATTCCGAAAACCTCATCCAAACCACGACGACCACCTGTTCTGTGGTGGAATGATGAGTGCACTGTGATCTTTCGTTAACAGAGAAAAGCTCTGAACCAGTTCAAGAGACATCCAACGAGTGAAAACCTGGAAAAATATAAAATCTTCCGTGCGAAAGCACGGAGAATATTTAGGCAAAGTAAACGAGAATCATGGTCGCAGTACATTGGCTCAATTACAAGAACTACAGCTCCATCCACAGTATGGAAGAAATTACGATTAGTCTGTGGCATTTCCGTTCCGATGCCATTAATTTCATTAAGGCATTCGGATGGTGTTTTGACACGGACTGTATGGAAACTGCGAATGTGCTAGCGTTATCGTTTTCAAAACATTCTTCATCTTCTGCATACAAGGACGCTTTCCAGGTGTACAAACGTAAACAGGAAGCCTTACCTTTCACCGTTGGATTGTCTGGAGATTCTTGTTTAAATATCCATTTCTCTATCGACGAACTAGAGTCAGCTCTCATGTCAACGAAGGATTCAGCTCCAGGCCCGGATGATATTGTATACTCCATGATTAAAAATTTACCACCGTCGGCAAGACTAGTTCTCCTTCGGATATACAACCGTATATTCGAGGAGCACGGTTTTCCCGATGCATGGTTGGAAGCGACAATAATTCCTCTTCCAAAACAAGGAAAGGACAAAACTAATCCCAGTAGTTACAGACCCATCTCTCTGACCAGCTGCTTATGCAAACTACTGGAGAAGATGGTCAACCGTCGTCTTGTCTGGTATCTAGAAACAAACAAACTTCTTTCTAACGTTCAGTGTGGTTCCAGACAAGGACGTTCATCAGTTGACCAATTGGTTTTGTTGGAGTCAGCTATACAGAATGCCTTCATCTTACGACAAACACTGGTAGCTGTTCTCTTTGATCTTGAGAAGGCATATGACATGACATGGAGAAGAGGAATTTTGAACGTATTGAAATCATGGGGTATACATTCTTGCTTTTATACAAAATTATTTGAATAACAGGACTTTTCGTGTACGTCTAGGAGGCATATATTCTGATCATTGCGAACTAGAGAATGGTGTACCATAGGGTGGCGTTTTGAGTGTGACGCTGTTTGCTGTTGCCATTAACAGCGTCCCTTCAAACGTACAGTCACCGGTCCACTGATCCCTGTTTGTAGACGATTTTTGTATATATATATGGCTGCTAGAAGTATGGCAACAGCAGAAAGATCCTTACAATTAGTCATTAATAAATTGCAAGACTGGACCAGATCTACGGGCTTCAAGTTTTTGGCTTCGAAGACCCAGTGTATAGCATTTAGTCGTCGCAGGCAACACCAGGAACCTATTCTTTATCTTAATGGTACGCGGCTTCGGACCGCGGATAATGTGAGATTTTTTGGTCTTTTATTGGATATAAGACTTTCATGGAATCCGCATGTGCGTGGCTTGAGGACCCGGTGCAGCAAGATATTGGATATGTTGAAAGTTCTAAGTGGTACAAATTGGGGAGCAGACAGAACCTGTATGCTCCGTTTCTATCGCGCCGTTGTAAGATCGCGAGTAGATTACAGCTGTATAGCCTATTCATCTGCTCGGCCTACGGTTCTGAAACTCCTGGATTCAATACATCACGCTGGCCTTAGACTTTCTACTGGTGCTTTTAGATCAAGCCCAATCTCCAGCCTTCTAGTTGAAGCTGGAGAACCATCTCTCTCAATGCGACGTCAAATGCTACAAATTTCATATTACACTGGTCTTCGAAGTAAACCTAAACATCCGGCATTCAAAGCAGTTTTTGATAACTACCTCGAAGATCATTACAATGTGCGTCAACGTTCAACTGCTCCCTTCGGAATAAGAACGTTGCGCATTTTTAGCAATCTAAATTTAGAACTTTCACCTATATTCAAACGATCATCATGCTACATCCCTCCATTGGTAATACAAATGCCAAAATTTGACTTCTCATTGTCCAGGTACCTAAAACACGTTATTTATCGTCAGGAGTTTTTGCAAATTTAACTAACTCACGAACATACTGTGACTATTCACAGATGGTTCAAAACTGGACAATGGGATAGGTTGTGCATTTTATATGGAAGGACAAACCTTCACTTATGGATTACCCTCAGCCTGTAGTGTTTTTACTGCAGAACTTTATGCAATTTTCTAAGCTTTAAGATCAATTCCGTCTGCAACATCTAAATATCTTGTATGTTCCGATTCCAAAAGTGCTCTCCAGGCTATTCAGGAAATGTCCGCTAAGAACCCATTAGTTGGAGACATCATGTGCTCAATACACAGGCTCCAATTACGGGGTATCGAGGTGTCATTTCTCTGGGTGCCTGGTCACTGCGGTATATTTGGAAACACTAAAGCAGATGAAGGTGCAAAATTAGCTACAAATATGGTACAATCGACACGTGTGATGGCATCAGATTTTGTATGCAATGTTAAAACTATACTATTCTCTGTTTGGAATGAAGAATGGCAAAATGTAAATAGAAACAAGCTGAGGGACATCAAAAATACCGTCCGACCATGGAGGACATCTGTTCGTTCGAATCGTAGGGAGGAAGTGGTGGTTACTCGACTTCGCATCGGCCACTCTTTGTTAATGCATGGATGGTTGATGCGACATGAGGATCCTCCACTATGTCCGTTTTGTAGAAATAATATTACAATTAAGCATATCCTGCTTGATTGTGATGAGTTGACAAATTTGTATATACGTTACGAACTTCGAGTTAGTTTTAAGGGACGATGTCACGGCTATCGACCGTGTCATCGCTTTTTTACACCACCTTAATCTATTTAATAATATTTAAATTATGTATAATTTTAGTTTCTAGTTTTAGTTACAATTAGTATTAAACATTTATTTTATTTTGTTTAGTTTGGTTAGTTTTGTTTTGTAACACTTATTTAAAATAAAACTTTAGTTAGGGATGATAACCTCGATAGGTTTTTCGCCTGGAAAAAAAATGTAAATGATGGAATGATAATTACAAGGTGTTACCCAGAATGTCTAAGAGTTGACTGGTAGTACTCAAACTGGTAGCAAAATGACATCCTGGCTCTAGTTACATATACTGTGTGGGTCCAAGCTCCGTGTGTTTGCGGGGTGAGGTGCGGGGGAAGAGGGGCTACGGCCTTGTAACTGTTATGTGCGTGTATTCCTTTTCAAATAACATTCGGCCAGTTAAGCTAGTGGAAGTGTGTGTTTTAATAGAATTGTGCGTGTTTCTTCTATCGTCTAGCCTAGTGTTTTTGTTTAGTGTTGATAATTATACAACACTAATTTTAATTTTTAATTAGTGTTGATGTTTTAATTTTTTAATTTAGTGTTGATTATAGTTAGTCATGTCTCAAAGTTCGTCAAGTGGAAGTAGCCGTAAAAGAAGTTTTGTTGTACATAGTGAAGCTTGAACATTAATTAGTAAAATAATTGAAAAATGTGACGAAGAAGCAAAAACTAATTCATTGCGTTTCCCATTAAAACAGGCCACAAAAAGAGCAGCAGATTATTGTGGAAAGTCAGATAATTTTATTCTGAAAGTCCGTAAAGAGGCTAGGCACTTGAAAGAACAAGGTTCAAGCAGTAAGCTCTCCTCGCCTGGTAGAAAAAGAGAAACCAGGTTCAATGACAGAAAAGTTTCTGTTGATGACTTCGATAAGTGTGTCATTAGAAATATAATTCAAGACTTTTATAAAAGTGAAAAGGTTGTACCGACAGCACGAAAACTGCTACCCATAGTGAAAAAAAGAATTCACTTTCCATGGGGAAAGAAATCTTTGATAAGAATTATAAGGGGAATGGGTTTCAAATGGAGAAAGTGTAGTAGTAGGAGAAAAATTCTTATAGAAAAATCGGAAATTCGGGAATGGCGACACAGATATTTAGTGCAAATAAAAGCCTTGCGTCAATCTGGAAGGGATATTTTTTACGTGGACGAGACATGGGTAGACAGTAATATAACTGTTAAAAAATGTTGGCAGTCAGATGATGTTTTCGGTGTATTAGAAAACTATAGAGCAGGATGCCGCCTGATACTTCTACATGCTGGTGGCAAAAATGGATTTGTGAAAAGAGCCAAGTTTCTTTATAAGGCAGGAACCACTTCCGGTGACTATCACGGTCAAATGAACCAAAATAATTTTGAGAAGTGGCTCAAAGAGATGCTTTTGCCAAACATTCCACCCGCCTCTGTAATTATAATGGACAATGCACCATATCATTCTGCTCTAGCAGAAAAGTTTCCAACCAAATATTCAGTAAAAATGGAAATGATTAATTTTTTGAGGAAACGTGGTATTGACTGTAACGAAACAATGAAAAAAGAAGAGCTCATTCCTTTAATTAACATTCACCGACCGAAAGAAAAAGTTTTTAAAATAGACCAGTTTCTCTGTAGTTTAGGCCATACTGTCGTTAGAACTCCACCTTACATGTGTGACCTAAACCCTATCGAACTAGCTTGGGCTAAAATAAAGAACTTTGTGAGAGAAGACAACCCTGACGGCAACTTAAGTTTAATAAGGTTACAGGAATTAACTGAACTGGGAATAGAAGAAGTGACAGAAAATGACTGGATCGGATATTGCAACAAAGTCGAAGACCTTGAGAAATATTACTGGGAAACTGATGGCATAGTATCAGATGTAATAGACGAACTAATAATTAATATTAATGCTCAAGACGACAGCAGTACAGACGATACTACTAGTGACAGCGATTCCAGCATTAGTGACGCAGACAGCACACTTGCTAGGCGACTGTAATACGTAAGTACATGTTATCAGTATTTGAATAGATGTTTTTTTTATGGGTAGTAGCTTTACCCTCACTTAGCCTGTGTTTACGCATTCCTCGAATTCCTAGCAAACACACGGAGGTTGGACCCGCACAGTAGTAGCTACTGTGATGTAAAGTTGGATTATATTTTGGCATTTGGTCATGAGTTATGTCAGGACATTGCTTTTTAACGTCAACCATTTTAAAAATAGCAGATGCACTGAAACTCATAACTAAATATAATGAATATGATACAACTTTATAATGCAGTAGCTAAGACAAATACCTACAGGCATCTAGCAGTGGGATGTCATTCTGCTACTGGTATTAACAGTAACATTCAATTCTCGAGTGTTCTAAATAGCAGCACATATATGTTAATGATTTTAGTAACTTGATATTTCAATTATTTTTAATTGTTTTTTAATGATTTTTGTATGATTGTTTTTATTAGGTGCCTTTCAAGACTTGAATAGAGAATCTGTCTAGTTTAGGGTAGTACCCCTACCCATAAAAGCTATCATCCCATCTTCTAGTATGAGGAAAGATGTATAGCATATCTTAATCATTTCTAATATATCACATCCGTACTAGTTAATTGTCTATATATGTTTTTTTTGCCACAAATCAAAATATATGGTATTTATTTTATCTAACTGATTCAATAATTCATGTTTTTTATTAAATGTGAATATTTGATTGGCTGTTGATTTTCAAAACTAAAGATACATGGATATTATTATTTTTTCCAGATTTTACAAAACCCAAAAGAGTTTGAGAGTCTGTTTAATATGTTAATGTTTTTTGCGTTATATAATTCTACAATATACAAGTCACGAGATGTCTTTTGTTTTCTTTTAATTGTAAATGTCGTTATTGTTGTGGAAAAAATATAGTTTTGGTTTTACATGTTTGTTATTTGTTTATAATATGAAAATTTATTATGTAATTATGCATATATTTACTAGACATTACTGAAGAACAAAAAATACACTTAAGAGAAAAAGATGTTTTATTCAACATGTTCGCTACCAAAATGTTAACAAAATAACTATTGGTATAGACCAGCCAACTCTTATGCACCTTATGGTCTATCTTCCAAGACTGATGTCCTACATCTATCTTCCAAGACTGATGTCCTACATATTCACCACTTAGGATAGTTGAAATGCACTGACGGCTAATATTTGGGACACTGTTTGCATGTTACTTTTATTCCTCTTGGCAAATGAGTGGTTTATTTTAATGGCTTGATATAATTGTATCTGTCTATAGATATATCTGACGTTAATGTGGGATATTTGGTCTCTCAGTTATCATTATCAATGACATCAAAATACAGTTGACACCATTGTTTATTCCTTCGTGCCACTGAGGCAGTTTTTTTTCTGAATAATCATCTTCTACTAGGTTACTCTAAGTGATATTTATTACTAAAGATGTAAATGTGTCACAAGGGATAGATGTGTTTGTAAATATTCTATACTGTGTATATAACTCAAATGTTGACATATTTTGTCTCAGTTACAATAATATTTATATTGTCTGTATTTTTTTTATATATAACCAATCTGTCTACCATGACATGTTAGTTGGGTGTTTGTTGACATAAGCCTTTGTAGTGGTTCTTACATGGGATGCTCAGTCTACGATAGGACTTTCGTACTATAGGCCGACTGGCTCATATCCCAATAAAAACACTAGAAAAAGCAACAAAAAAATATACATTCAACAAACATACTTCTAGGGTTTTTGTGTATTATAATAACGTTTTACAACAACACTTCCACTTTTGGTATGTAATGAAGGACCGACCCACTTTAACATGGTCTGTGTAGGAAGATCGAATACTTACCGCTAGTCTGTCAAGAGAAACATATGCGCAGCTCGGTAACGAACGTGTTAAACTTGTTTCAAGATTAATACTCTTGGCAAAGTGCAACTTGTGATTCTTCGACTAATTATGGCCTACAAACATGTAATAAATATCTAAAATATAACTAAGGAAAGTTATAAACTTCTCATTTTGATCCCTTTTCATGTGCGTTGTACTTCGTAAATTAAAAAATATAGTGATAGTGTTTCAATGAAACTAATGACCCTCAAATAATACAAGTGGTTTCCAGTATAGTGGGCATTAATTATTTCCTCAATGTATCAGTTCTTAGCTATATATAAAACAAATTATCATTTTTATAATATTTATTCTGAAAAAAAGTTCACTTTCTACAGAAAAGTAACACATAGTAATAAAGGGGCTTTTTAACCATCTCTGTCCTAGTCAGTTAAATTTGTTTTCTCTTCTTATGACAAATTTTATCTCTGATACTGTTAAGAGAAAATAATTTATGAATATTTGTGCAGCTCTACAATGAACAGCTATATGACCTACTTGCTGGCAAATCTAAAGACCAATGCATGATTGACATAAGAGAAGATACTAGAGGTGTTTGCATCCCTGGCCTAACAGAGATAGAAGTTAAATCTGCTGATGACGTACTTCAGTGCTTGCAACAGGTATTTTCCTTGAGAGTACTAAAAGTTTCATGATAAGAGGTATTATAGAGTTACAACTTATGTTCCTATAGGTTCTTAGGTGTGGAATCCAGGTTACTGTTATGTGCTTTTTGTATATTTAAAGATTGATATCTAAATTTTCTTCATCTTAGTAACTAAATCACCTTCCCTCAGGTTGTCTGAGGCTATGCCTACTTAACTTTTACGTCTGTTTAAAATAGAGGGAATATGCCAGAGTGATTTCAAATTAAGACAAATACATACATAGGTAGGATAATCTACAACAATAAAGAGGAATTGCATTACACTGGTTACCCTGACTTATTAAAGATTGATCCTTATTATGGAACTCCTGTATTTAAATTATAACAACATAAAGTAAACATCGCACTAAAGTGAAATATAATACCGTGAATAATATATTTAAGCCATTGTATCTAAATAAATTCATGTGTTTATCCATGGTATAGAGTATCACAAGTCACAAGTGGAGATATGGCTGCTATTTTGTTTGGCTTAGAAAATCAATATTGATAATTAAAAGCAGCTGTTATAAAAAAGGAACAAATATGGTTAGAAAACAAAGTATGATTTATCAATCTCAGTATTTTGTTAAACACAGTATGAATCTATTCATACTAGAGAATTTGGACAAGAATAAGTTAATAAAAAAAAATTTAAATTTGTCATAGCAATAGAATTAAATAAGCTAAATTAGTGGTTTAAAACTAATAAAAATGCCAGAATATTATTTGTTTTCATGGTTATTTGAATGTAAAATAAAACTAGTATTGCAGAACAGACCGACTTTATAATACAACCAAGAGAGAGTTAGTTAAGACATTTATGAAAATAAAATCTGAGCTTTACATCTTCAAATTCTTTCCTTAAAATTGTAGCCTGTAATTTTGACCAACAAAAAATATTGAAACCTGGTAATATAACTTGCACAAATTTATATTTGAATCAGAGTAAAAACTCTAAGAAACATTGTTGGTAGCACTAGGCAAATATGAGTGTTTCAAACACACAATCGCCTAGTGTAATTAAAAATATTTTGTGGCAGTAATTAAAAAACATTACTCATATAACACCAAGCAAGATGTACTGTTACTAAGTTTTAACAGAAAAGTTTTTCTAAATGCATGGACAACAATACCCTCAAGATTATGAGATATATTGACAATTTGTGAACGTTTTTATCAGTTCCTCTTGTTTATCATAAGTTGTTTTTAATTCCATGTTATAGTATATAAAAATAAAATGTTAATTCTAGCATGTACAAAATAAAATTATTTAATAAAACATTATAAACCATAAGATTTAAGAGCAATAAATAAATAAACGAGAGGTGTAAATGATGTAGACCTAATAACGGACATTTGATTTGCAAAACCCCAAATAAGGAGGTTTTAGGTTTAAAACATAAATAATGGTCTGTTGGATTGAGTTCATCTATTTACCAATTAAATAAAGGTACACAATTTTCATCATATCAATGATTCAATAAACCTATTCTTTAAAATAATCTAATTTTGTTAGGGTGGGGAGGGTCAAAAAAAATTTTTATGAGACATGATACTTTTCCACCCTTAATGTTTGGCAAAGGTCTTTTAACACTAATGAGCAACTATAGGGTTAAGTGAGAGTTTTTTCTTCATGGGGACTATATGGTATAGGCCAATGTCCATTTTGGGAAGCAATTTTACTCTCACTTGACCTCACTATAATGGGAAATATTGAATGATTTGGCTGCATTCTGAATTCGGAATTTTTGTTTTAAATATTCTTTTAAAAAAGTTGGTATTAAAAGACTTGTAGAAAATATAAATATTTTTTTAAAAATTGAATGGAACATATAAAAGTGAAAATTTCTATTATATTTAGATAATACCCCTTATAAAAATATGTATTGCTCAATATAGTAAAACATTAGTAATTTTGTTGTCAAGGGTTCGCAGGGAAGAACGACTGGGGCTACTGCCATGAATGCACAGTCTTCAAGGAGTCACGCTATATTCACGATATACATATACCAAACAAAGAAAGGAAGCGAGTAAGTAGTCTGAATAGTAATTAAAGGACAACTAATCTTCTGTTCTGTGTAAGCTATTTAATGATTCTTTTAAAATAAAAACTAATTTATATAAATTACAGGCAATTTTTAAAAAAATATACTTTACACATTCGCTACCGAGGTGTTATATGCGTCGTCTGGTTTTTCACGACAGACCGGCGGTAAGAATTCAATCTTTCCACATAAACCATGTTAAAGTGGGCCTGACTTTCATTACAAACCAAAGTGGAAAGTTTTTATAATAACATATTATACTTTATACAAACTCTTGGCGTATGTGTTTGTTGTATATTTTTGTTTTTGCTGTTTTTAGTGTTGTTTTAGGATGGCGCATATATGAGCCAGTTGGTCTATAGCACGAAAATCTTATTTTACGGATTTCCCACTTATGAGGCACTACTGTGTAGCCCCTCAAATCCGAAACCAAATATGATTTTGATTAAAACAAATTTTTAAAATTATGTAAAATTTAATAAATTATAAAAAGTATATAGGCTAATAAATTTTGCTACTTACATAAAACAGGGCTTAGATGTGTAATATATTAGAAAAACACTATATACACGTAAAAACAGAAATGTCATACAAAGGCTTATATCAACAAACTCACAACTAACTAATTCGTCTTGGCTAGTCATGCTAGACAAATTGCTTATATAGGCTACATATCTTATTGAAAAGATGCTGACTTTATAAACAATATTGTATCAGAGACAAAATATGTTTATATTTGCGTTCCATATACAGATATATTAGTAGGCCACAGAATATTTACAAACGCACTCATCACTTGCGACAGGTTTACATCCTGTGTTGATAAATGCCATTTAGAGTACATTCTTCGCGATTCTAATGAAATAGAATGGTGCATGAAATAATAAACAATGTGTCAGGAGTATTTTGACGTCATTGACCTTGATAACTGAGATACCAAATCTCCCACATTAACGTCAGACATGTCTATAGTCCGAAACAAATATATCAAACTGTTGAAATAAACCACTGATTTGTCAGAGGAATAAAAGTAACATCCAACGGTGTCGCAATTATAAGCCGTCGGTCCATTTCAACTACCCAGAGTGGCGCATATGTGAAACATCGGTCCAGGGCGAGAGACCGTACGGCGCATATGTACCAATAATTATTTTGTTAACATTGCGATAGCGAACGTGTTAAGGTTTGCGGGAGACTACATCTTTAAAGTGATTTAATAGTCCTGTCTAATCTTAAAATAGATACACCAAGGACAATTTAAATTAAGATATATTTAGAACACACTGTGCCCTTTGTTAACCCCTTTAAAACCATCCATTTTTTTCATATAGCACGTAAGAAGATCACACCATTTTTCGGATTTTTGAAGTACTTCTTTCAATGTTCTGTAGATTCTATATAAACACATATAGAAATCTGATGTTTGTGTTATTTGTTCCATAATCACCTAGGCTAATAAATGTTGTTAGAATTCATTCCTTTTCAAAAATTTTCATGCATAGAGCCAATAAGTCCTACTTATTATCATCAGTTTTCTTCATTTTCCAAGCATATAAAAATCTTCAAAAAAAATCCTGTCATCTTGAAATTTGCACATTATTCACTAAGAGGTTTCCTACATATGTTGTGAATTTCAATTGTTTATAGTGATAAAAACCTTAAATTTTAAAATTTTAACTTTTTCAGCGCGGATGACGTATTTTTATGGGTTGCTGGTACTACGGATCACATTTTACGGGTTCATAAGTCATTGCTTAATTATATTCCGTATCTCATATTTTTACAGGTTTAGCATACTCTGTAATTTCTTTTTTAATATTAACACATTACACCACTAGGTAACACGCAATGTATTACTACTGACTTATCGCCAGCTGTTTACAAAGATGATGTAATCGGGTGATAGATTCATGTTGAACATGAGCAACTTGCACATAAATGACAATCGGCTTTGCAAACAGAGGGTACAACCAGAATATGATCCTCTTCATAAAGTATGGCTTTTATTAGAAACCATGTGTATGTTTTAAAAAAACATTCCTGCCTTGGGATGCATCCCCGACTGAGGTCAAGTGGCCTATCATCACTCAGTCGGTTTGCTACTGGGAAGCAATTTTTAAAAAAAAGTACGTGTACCACCAGGAAAAAATAAAAATTCAAAGAATGTGTACAGTGTTTTCTGCTAAGGGCCCGAATGGGAAATCCAAGAAGAAAGCACATCTTTCTGGTGTTGTGAGTGACATGTCCCATTATGCAAAGAACCATGTTTCAAGGTTTATCGCTCACAATAAAATTTCAATGTATAAGTAACTTTTGTCTACGTACATAAACTGTTGTTTAGTGTAAATAAAGACATTGTAAATGTATTTGATGTGTGTAGTTTTGTGAATAAACTATTTAGTGCACTTTCGTTTGGTTTTTATTATTTTGTTGTAAGTAACCATTATAAAACATTATTTTTAATATACATATATATCATGATATTTCACGTTATACATTATTTTTTCGTTGCACTGACCTTATGAAGTTATTATTATTAAATGTAAACATTTTTTCTACCACTAAGTGCAATAGTTTTACCTTATGTGATAAGGCACCTTTCGGTCATTTGACCATTGTCAAATCACTAAATTAATTTTTTCTATTTTTCTGGTGTGGCTGTTCGGTTTATGATGTTGGTATTTGTTGACGTCATACATATTCCTTCTTGAACCGCTTGTATGATGTTTTTGAATAATAAATCCTGCATATGTTGTCTGTAGGTTCATTAAATTGTTGTGTATGTTTTTATAGATGTGGTATTTTTTTAGTGAGTTTAGTTCTATTGGGTTATTATTTATTTCAAGTTCGGTTAGGTTATTTTCGTAACTTGTTATTTCATGTTTATGTGACATTAGGTGTGCTGCTACATTTGATGCTTTTTTATTTTTATTTTTGAATGCTCTGTAATGTTCTTCAAATCTTATTTTAAATGATCTGGTTGATTTTCCTATGTAAAATGTGTTGCAGTCGTTACATGTAATTTTATAAATCCCTGATAGGTTATGTTTTTCTGTATTTGTTTTGTTGTTTGTGTTCTTAAGATATTTTATTATTTTGTTGTTTGGTTTGTATGTTGGAGTGTAGTATTCTTTGTTGTATATATTTGTTATTTTTTCTATTTTGTTATTGGTGTATTTGTATTTTAGGTAGATTTTTTTATTTTTATTATTTTTGTGTTCAGGTTGTAGTGTTGTGTTGAGGTTAGGTTTTTTTGTAAATTTATTGTATATGCTTTTTATGAGGTGTTTGTTGTATCCATTTTCTATTGCTATTTTTGTAATGTTATCTAATTCTTCATTTAATTTTTGTTTGTTATCTTGTGTGTATTTTATTGCTTTATTTATCATGTTACTATAAGTGTTAATTTTGTGTCCAGGGATGGTTAGATTTGTTGTGTATTGTGGTGTTGTTGGAAGTTGGTTTTCTGTTTACTGTAGTTTATTATTGTTTATATTTAATGTAATGTCAAGATAGTTAATTGTTCTGTTTGTTTTTGTTTCGAAAGTGAATTGTATGTTTTTGTTTTATGTATTTAATTTGTTTAGTATTATGATGTGTTCATTGTGAATGGTAGGTTGGTATATTACAAGTATATCATCTACGTATCTTATCCATAAAATGTAATGTCTGTGTAGTATAGGTTTAATTATTATTTGTTCAAAGAGTTGTAGATATATTTCTGACATGACTGATATGGGTGATCCCATGGGGAGTCCAGTTGTTTGTTTATAGTATTTATTGTTAAATTGGAAGTTATTTTGGTTACATTTGTGTTTGATTAGTGTAATAATACTATTTATTGTGTTTTCTTTCTCGTTATGTATTTTAGATGTTATTATTTTGTCTAGTTTTTTTGCGTTTATGTAAGATGGTGCTGTTTTGAAATTTATTAGTGGTCTAAATGGTGTGTTGGGTTTGTGGATTTTAGGTATGCCTGTTAATATTAATGCACATGGTTTGAATGGGTAAAGTCTTGTATGGTATTTTAATTTATTGTTATAGTTTATGGTATTGCTGTGTGTTACTATTAGGTTTTTTTATTGTATTAAGGTATTTGTTAGTTGGGTCTGGGATTTGTTCGTATCTATTATCTTTTTTGTTGTTTGTCATTTAATTGATGTATTTGGTATTTTCAATCAGTACTGGTTTGTTTTATATGATTTTATATTACGTAGTCATTAATTTTTAGTTTTTCTTTGTGTTCCATAATTTATTTGTTTTTTTGTTGTTTTTATTAGGTTAGTATTATTATTAATGCTGTTTCTTTTGTGTTCTGTGTTTTGGTGGGTAATTCTATGGATGTTAGATTCTGTGTCAACTATTAGGTTTTTTATTATTTGGTTTTTGTTAAAATTGGCTGGGTTAATTTGAAGCAAATTAAATACATACAACAAAATCATACAATTCACCTTCGAAACAGAACAATTAACTATCTTGACATTACATTAAATATAAAAAATAATAAAACAGAAAAATCAGTATACCAAAAACCAACTTCCAACAACACCACAATACACAACAAATCTAACCACCCCTGGACACTCAAAATTAACACTTACAGAAACATGATGAATAAAGCAATAAAATACACACAAAAGATAACACCCAAACAAAAATTAAATGAAGAATTAGATAGCATTACAAAAATAAGAATAGAAAATGGATACAACAAATACCTCATAAAAAACATATACTATAACTTTACAAAAAAACCTAACCTCAACACAACACTACAATCTGAACGCCAAAATAATACTAGAAAAATCTACCTAAAATATAAATACACCAATAACAGAATAGAAGAAATAACAAATATATACAACAAAGAACACCACACTCCAACATACAAACCAAAGATAGGCACATAAAGATGAAATAACAAGTTACGAAAATAACCTAACCATACTTGAAATAAATAATAACCCAATAGAATTAAACTCACTAGAAAAATGCCACTTCTATAAAAACATACACACCAATTTATTGAACCTACAGACAACATATATGTCAAGTGGTTAAGTGCTTTTATGTGTTTCTACTTCAAGATTACAGAGTGGACTCTTAGCTTGGTAAGTCTGTCAATCTCCTAGTCCAAAAAATCTAAATAATCTTTACCAACCAAAACTAACCTAAATAAATAAATAAATAAATATATATATATATATATTCTTTTTATATATATATATTTCTTTTTGTGTTTTCTCTTCGATTGACAAAGACCACTGTGTGGTTGAAATATATCATTGTTTAAGTGCTTTTATGTGTTTCTATTTCAAGACTACAGTGTGGACTCTTACCAAGGTAAGTCTGTCAGTCTCCTAGTCCAAAAAATCTAAATAATCTTTACCAACCAAAACTAACCTATATATATATATATATATATATAGTATTTACAATAGTAATTTATCAACTTCATAAAGTCAGTGCAACGGAAAAATAATGGACAACGTAAAATATCAATATATATATATATATATATATATATATATATATATATATATATTTCTTTGATTGACAAAGACCACTGTGTGGTTGAAATATATCATGTTTAAGTGCTTTTATGTGTTTCTATTTCAAGACTACAGAGTGGACTCTTACCAAGGTAAGTCTGTCAGTCTCCTAGTCCAAAAAATCTATATATATATATGTATAATAACAAACAAAAATTAATTGAAGAATTAAATAACATTACAAAAATAGCAATAGAAAATGGATACAACGAACACCGTATAAAAACATATACAATAAATTTACAAAAAAAAACTAACCTCAACACAACACTACAACCTGAACACAAAAATAATACTACAAAAATATACCTAAAATATAAATACACCAATAACAAAATAGAAAAACTAACAAATATATACAACAAAGAATACTACACTCCAACATACAAACCAAACAACAAAATAATAAAATATCTAAATAACACAAACCACAAAACAAATACAGAAAAACATAACCTATCAGGAGTTTACAAAATTACATGTAACGACTGCAATGCATTATACATAGGGAAAACGACCAGATCATAAAATTTGAAGAACATTACAGAGCATTCAAAAATAAAAAAGTATCAAATGTTGCAGCACGCCTAATATCACATAAGCATGAAATAACAAACTATGAAAATAACCTAACCATACTTGAAATAAATAATAACCCAATAGATTTAAACTCACTAGAAAAATACCACATTTATAAAAACACACACAACAATTTAATGAACCTACAGATCACATATACAGAAGACATACTATATAAAAACATCATACACATAGATCAAGAAAAAGTGCGTGTAACGGCAACAAATACCAACATCACGGACCGAACATCTACACCAGAAAAATAATCAGTGAAGCGACAGTGGTCAAGTAACCGAAAAATGCCTCATCACAACAAGGTAAAATTATTGCACTTAGTGGTGGATAAAATTATTTACAATAGTAATTTATTAACTTCATAAAGTCAGTGCAACGGAAAAATAATGGACAACGTAAAATATCTTTATATATATATATATATATATATATATATATATATATATATATATATATATATATATATTTTCAAGGATTAAGTAATTGTGTCATATATCATAATAAAGAGGAAACCTGAACAATTCAACCACTTTATTTTTAAATAAATAAAACCTCTAAACCACAAATAACATTTTATTTAAACCTTATGTACATTTCGATTGCCCAGCAATCATCTTCAGAGGTATTTAAAAAATACAACTGTATTTGTAAGTTGTATTTTTTAAATACCTCTGAAGATGATTGCTGGGCAATCGAAATGTACATAAGGTTTAAATAAAATGTTATTTGTGGTTTAGAGGTTTTATTTATTTAAAAATAAACATTACGCCACAGTTGCTTCATTATACAAGTTATAATTCAACCACTTAAGTTTCATTTCTATATCTTGTATATTGTTTAAAATTATGATTTTTTTATAACACCCAAAAAACATCCAGCATTCAAGTTGTTAATCTATATTTGCTGCCATTATTGTGAGTGAATTTGGCTATGCCCAGATTGTTCAATATTTACACTATAACTCTATTTCCAGTTTATTTTTTTATCTATAATATTTCATAAGATCTACAAGTATCCTAAAATGTATTTGAAATAAAATTTTAACAAGGATTTTTTGAGATTCATTGCCAATGAGGTCCCTTATCATACTGTGTGGATACAGTTCGTGATTGTTTTCTAGTTCCCAACTTTGAAAAATAACCTACTTCACAAAAAATTTTCATAAACTAGCATTGACAAACAAAATTTTAAATATCTAATTGGATATTGTCGGAAATAATACTAAATAAGTTTAAAGATATTCTTATAATAGATAATTACAAAATGAATTACAAAAAGAAAATGTGCACATGATCAACGTAATACACAACAGAACAGACGACTTGAATAACAAAAACAAACTAGCTCGAACTGCTGTAATGGTGCTTGCGCTGTCTAAATATCGTAATTTTTCATCACCATATTTCTTGGAATCTGTGTGAAAAAAGCATTCTGTTCTACAAGGAAGGTTTCTTTTAGTAGTAATTATGATTAGTTAATTTTAAGAAGAATTAGAAAGGTTTGAAATTCCAAGCCAATATGTCGGCATGCAGTCTTTTTCTATTGAAAATCAAAGAGCTGATTTATATATACGTCTGTAACTCACTTCAAATTTTCTCCCTTTTATTGACTGAGGGCAGTGTTTCCGAAATATATATTGTTATTTTAGTGTTTTGTGTTCATGTGTGTGTATTTTAAAATTACAGACAAGACTATTACCAAGGTAAGTCTGTCAGTCTCTTATCTAGTCAACAAAATCTCAATTTTATAAGTTGTGTAATTAATGTGCTTCAATTAAATAGATATTTAGCTTTTATATTAAGCCAATCCTTTTGAGTCATTTTTATAAATGTTAAAAGTTATGGAAGGGTGTGATTATTTAGATTTTCAAGTATATGTCCTTGTATAATGGTATTACCCCTCCCTTGAAGTTGTATTTCAGAATCTAACTTAAGTAAAAACAAATATTTTAAATAATTGAAGAGGTTTTTTAGGTCAAGTTAAAGAAAGTATCCTGAGTGTTTATTGTATCCATAATATTCAATTATTTACACTTGGCTAGAGTACAGTAGATAAGCAAAAATTTGTTTAAAACAAATAATGTTATATATTATATATCCTTTATAATTTAAAGCAGTGGCTTCCAACCTTTTTAGTTGTGCAGACCATCAATTTTGTAATAATAATTTACTACATTGATTAAAATTTACTAAGAGAGAACAATTTTTTAAGCCATTTTATTTGTTATGGATTATTATGTATTTCAGGGGGGGGCGGAATTTGTGAATGTAATGTTAATGGACTGATTAGAGGAACATGTTATGTATTTAAAGAATTTATATTGTAAGAAATTGTGTAAAAGTATAGATTTCTTGTACAACACCAGTTGTTCAAATCTAATCATAAGAATATTATTATTTTAACTTCAGTAAAATCGAAATTCTAACTTTTCCCCGTTAATTTCAGTAGGAAAAGTTGACTTAGGGGGATGTCGTTATTGTTAAAAATAAAATATGTATGGAATTAATGAAACACCCTTATTATATTAACACATTCAGCACGGTGGCGATATTGGAGATCTCATCAAATTATTGTCTGTTTTTTCGTTAACTTCCACATATGACGGCAGTGAAATTATTGAAATGTTATGCGGGTTGCTTAGCTTGTCGTTGGATCTATTTATCGTGTCCGTTGTTTTTATCTCAATAATTTTATTTCTACCATATACAGGTTTATTTTGGATATCAAAACAGTATATTAGACGTTAAAATATTGTTTTATTTATCGGGTCACAATTAAAAAAAAGAAATACAAACGATAAAATACTGTATGAGAAATAATAAAACTCAATAAAAAAGACAAAGAAAACAAGATAATTTACATAAAAATCTAAAGTACCTACTACTACAATATACTATATACTAAAATTAACCACTCAACGTCTAACTCGGAATGTTTGTTTCTGTTTGTGTCATGTGTTTCACACAGCGATAATGTAAATGCAGACATTGATAATGCATATGTTATGTCTGAGACTATTTATAGCCAAGATTAGCTGACATTTGTCCACTATAATCTTATGATTACACATTAGGTTTTCGGGCATTCACTCTAATAGGACAGTTATCGTTTATTCTTACGTTAGTTCAGAAAGCTTAGTTTATTTTTATGATTGTTATTAAACCAAATTTAAGCTGTTCATAAAACTCCCTGAAGCATTGTTCCAGTTGAAGCATCAAAAAGTTAACTTGGGATAGTCGGATTTAAAAACAACTAAGCCACAATGTTCTTCAAACTCTTCTGAAGCACTGACGTAAAAATCAAACCTTTATACAAACACTTATCGACACTAGAGAAGTTTTAATTAGACTGGGAATGAGCATGTCGGTGCGCTCGCAGTCTCAGAAGGGAAGCGGTGAGCGCACCTGCACACTCAGTGCCTCATAAGGGAACCCAGAGCGTGCTGGTACGCTAGCCATGCTGAACATGTTAAGCAATTTGGTACCCCAGGTTCCATTATATAAAATAAATAATTAAATTTTCATTGAACAAAAAAGTAGGCCAGTTTAAATAATTATTCAACTATTGATAGAAGAGAGAACAGTAGAGAATGTATTTTACATGGGCAAAAAATTAGCACCCCTAGGTAGAATGATATCCTATATGGAGGGACCGGAGATAATGATAATTTTTATAAACAGGCTTAATAGATCCAAATTTCTGATGTGGTCTCACAGTCAGGTGTAGTTAAGAATTGACCGAAATCACTAGCATTTTACCATCACTTAGTTCCCTAAAAACTTCTAGAATTTATCTTTATTGCTATGAATATTAGGTCTGGAATAAAACCCTGAAATAAGGTAAAGATATATACAAATATTTAAAAGATATGCAAAATCAAGAGGCCATTGTAGAAGATAAATGCAAACAATATTTTTCTGTGCACTAAAACCTGTTCAGAAAAAATTAAATAATTCTAGTAAGTGTGACACATTTTGAATTAGATAAGAGTCTGCCTGAGACTCTTCAACTGTTTGATATTTTAGGTCATAAAAAACATAACAACTAAATATTATTTATCAACATCAAGTAATTTCAGCTCTTCTGCGTAAGAGCAATTTTTTTAATACTTATAGTAGCCACTAATTTAGATTTCTAACATGCACGTTTGAACAAATATTTAGTACCCTGGTAATAATATACAACCTATATTAAAAATATGAGCATATAGTAAAAATAAACCTACTTAAACATCTGATTCATTTCAGAACAACTGTGTCCATTGTTAGTCGTACAAGAACATGAGGAATCCTTATTCTCCATCAATATAGTTTGTAAGGAAATCAAAAAATGTAAACAAAAGATAAACATATCATGTGTAGGGTGGTGTTTTCTCGTAGGACAATTGATATAAATTAGAACTCAAACTGTCATTTTGAATACACTATATTCATGATTAGAAGAATATATCACAAACATGTATAGTTTCCCTAACCGTCCCATGTTTATGCAATCTATGATGTACTAGTATTGGGTTGTTTTAATGAGTATAAGATAATGCTATCTACTCCTGACTATCCTAAATGAAATAAAGCAATGATCAAAAAATTAATGGTAAACAAATTGACAGTAAACAAAGGCTGAAGAGGTTTTTAAAATTCAGCAACTTCATAATTGCTGGATGAATATTAACTCTCACATCTTGATAATTTAAAAAAAAAACGAAAGTTGTCTTCTAAAAAAAAAAATATTTCAAAGTAAATTGAAAAAAAATAGTTTAATTTCAGTAATTAGTCAGGCTTTGAAATTATAAATAAACAATTCTTTCCAGTGACATTTTTAAAAATTCAATAGTTTGTGATTACTACTCGACAATTTGGCTTCTTTCTGATTTAAGACACATTATCAAGTAGGTGAATAAAATGTTTTAATAAATTACACATTAGTATAACTTTATTATTATTTTAATAATTTATAGTCTTTTTTACCACCACTAGTATTTAATTTTTATAAAATAATTACTATTAATGCTCTACGATTTTGTATGAACAGAAACAAATTGCTAAACAATTAATAATTTTCATATATACTTTACATTATTTTTAAACCGTTATCTAAATAGAAAAACATTAAACGTTTGCTTTAAATAGAAATTTTACCAACTAAATATTATGTATCAAAATCAAGTAATTTCAGCTCTTTCATGTAAGTGCAATTTTTTTAATATTTACAGAAGCCACTGATTTAGGTTTCTGATATGCATATTTGAACAAATAAAAGATTAAACATGCATGTTGTCTATTTAAATTGTTTTTGTTAATTTAAAAAGAATATGTATGTGGAATTTTTAAAAATAAAACCGTTTGATTCTTTAAGTCCTTAAATAACCGTTTGAAATAGAAAGTTTTCTGTATATAATTTCATACTCTTACCTTTTTTTAACAAAAATATTTTTCAGAGCTCAAGCAATGAGTGCGAAGTTCCACCTCGTAGATTTAGCTGGCTCGGAACGGTCTAAGAAGACCAAAGCAATAGGAGATCGATTTAAGGAAGGTGTTAATATAAATAAAGGACTATTTATACTCGGCAATGTTATTTCTGCTCTTGGAGAAGGCAACCACAGTTTTATTAATTATAGAGATAGCAAATTAACCAGATTATTGCAAGATTCACTTGGTGGTAACGCATTAACAATAATGATTGCATGTGTAAGTCCTGCAGATGATAACCATTATGAGACGCTTAGTACACTTAGATACGCTGACAGGGCGAGGAAAATAAAAAACAAACCTATTGTAAATAGGGATCCTAAGTCGGCTGAAATTGAAAGACTGAAAAAAGAGGTAAGGATAATTCTTTTTGTATATTTTCCCCCCCTTTTATTTAAAGATCGGAACAAATCCATCCTTGTTAAACAGAAAGTTTAAAATAGAACACAGTAAATAGCACTCTTTCACAATCTAATGATAAATCTATATATAACTTTAAAATTATCTATGTATTCATATAGTTATAAACTATATTAAATAATTATTTGGTACGTTTTCTCGTCTATGGATTGAAAACATGATTTTTTAAGTAAAAATAACAGAAGGAAATGTATCTAAACTAAAAATCTGAAAAAAACTTAAAATAAACTAAACATTTATTCCTTCCTGCTTTTTTATTGTATTACTTTTTTGGCTGATACAACCTTAATCACTGTGACTTTGTAATTAAAAATATGTGACTAAAATTATTAACTTACTCACATTAGAACAGTGAACGCTGCTAAACTTGAAATATCTGCTGAGCATATCAATAAATTAGTGGTTTTAGTCAAGATGTTTGTTGTTTTTGTGTCTATGGAGTTTTAGATCATATCGAAAGTCTGGACGATAGCAGCTACCAGTTCCTGTGCCTTTTGACTGCAAAGAACAGCTCTTGAATGATCTTCATGTTGCAAGATTCCCAATCGATATTGCACTTTCCAGGGAGACGGATTGCCAGAGCCTCAAAGAGGTTGGACTTATGCCTGTAGGTCCATGGGAGGTATTTTATTTCCCTCCTAACACCCAAAAACAGATGGAGGCATTCCTAATCCACCATTTGGGAACACGCCCACTAGGACTCCCCTGAAAGGTTTTAGTCTAGTATTTTTAATTATTAAAAGAGTGTTTTAGAAATAAAGCTACACACTACTAAGGTGGCACAAGCGGACGCCTGTCACATCAATTTTCAAAAATTAATACCCTTGAATCAAATGTACTCACTAGGTTGATACGGCCGGCCGGGCAGGGTCTCTGCACCTTCTTCCATTTTAAAAAGGAGAGGAAGAACTTCAGGACATTTCCAAAAGGATGACTCATCAACAAAACGAAACATTTACGTTTGCCTACAACTCATGAATGTTTTCTACAGTTTCATTCTATGTACAGGTTTTAAAATTGTGCTAAACCTGGAAAATTGTATACATTGTTTGGCATTTAAAACCTGTCTGGTCTCCAAAATATTTATACAGAACAAGTAATATTTTTTTAAAAAACTCAATTCATACAAAGAAATATTTTATTTTATTGTATAATATTGTTGTAACATTTGTTATATATGATACAGTTAATATACATATGTCAGAATAACAATAATAAATGACAATATAGAAAGTGAATTTCCATGCAATTTTCCTTTCTATGCATGGTGTTGCACTATTATTTTTGTTTGTTACTATTTATACACTTTCTTTGTCACTTGAGTTGTTTCTTTTCGCTATTCTTTTGCATTGTCCATTTGTGAAGCAAGGTTCGGTACCACTAATCCAGTTTGTTTATTAAATTTTTTCATTCATTTTTAATCCTAGAGCATTATTTACGATATTGTGTGATAACTATGGGAACAATGGTGGTTTTGATGACAACAGTTGGTGGGTAAAGAAAAATTCATGTTTGCCTACATCTTTGAAATATAGGTTTCTAGTTTCTAGATGTGGAAAAGTTGGCTCAGATCCAAAGCACTAGACTTCAAACATGAAGATACTCAGTTTGAATCCGACCTAGAACCCCCAAAATGTTATAACTAAAAACTCATCACCTCATATAAGACCATTTATTTACAGCAAATTTCTGAAACTATGTACTCATCCGGTCATATAAGACCATTTATTTACAGCAAATTTTTGAAACTATATACTCATCCGGTCATATAAGACCATTTATTTACAGCAAATTTCTGAAACTATATACTCATCCGGTCATATAAGACCATTTATTTACAACAAATATCTGGAACTAAACATTCATCAGCTCAAATAAAACTATTTGCAACACAGACCTGCACCAATCAATTGTGTGGATGGTGGGATTTCCTGTCTAGTAGGCGCACCCACCTTATAATAATCCTGGCTGTGCCGTTCCGTCCTAGTGCTCGCTTAGCTGAACCCTCACAAGGAAGAACAAAATAAGTTTTAATTATTTGTTAAAGTTAATTTCATTGAATAACATACTAGGCATATTGTATTTTGTACTTTTTTACAATCTACAAGTCTTTTGTAATTAAGACAGTTCATCTATATTTTTCTTTTTTTCTAGATATCTCTTATTCATCTGTGGTTTACTTCTGTCTATTTTCTTCTTTTTTGATTGGAAAAGATCAGTGTATGGTCAAAATATTTCAATAGTGTGATGTGTTTTTTATGTGTGTCTATTTATTTCCAAGAGATTACAATTGTGGACTTGTCACAAGGTAAGTCTGTCGGTCTCCTATCTAGTCCTGATTGTTTCTGACAAATAGTTTCTGATTGACAATAGTTTTTCAGTTTATTTGGTTTCTGATCAACCTTTTATTTTTTTTAATCACAAAACTGCACAATAAAGAATGCTAGGGCTATACTGATATGATGTTAATATATTGTGTCAGCTGGTAACATTGGAGGTTATTAGTTTTTGTATCAGAGAGGAAGTAATACAACATCTTACATCTGTAGTTATTATACAGATGTAACAAACAAAACAAGGCATTGTTTTGCGTAAGTTTCAGCCATGTATGTTGAAGGGTTGTCAAGCTTTGTGGAATCAAATTGATGTGTCATAAATTATGATTAGTACCACGTGGAGGAGGCTCACAGTAGTCTCAACCTGGTAATTTTGCCAATTCAAGAGTTAAAAGACATTTCATTAAATTTACTACGTAGAGTTTGAGCAATATTAAAGTGATTATTTTCACATTAAAAGTCAAATTTATTTACATGTTTATAATCTGTCTCCACTGTAATGAGGGAAATAACATTTTATACATTAAACAAATATATATTAAATAAATGAACTACAAATAATTTTATAAATTTGCTTAGAATGAAGAGCTCAGACTTGAACTTTTGGCACGAGATGTTACTTCAGACAATTATTGTCCTGCTGAACACACTGTAATTGTTAATAAATTGAAGATAATAAGTGATGCGTTGAGTGATTCGCTTGCTCAAAATGCAGCTATGTGTGAACGAGCATTAATAGTGAGTAGACGTTATATTTATAATTACAAACAAGTAAAAAGTGATAGCTTTATTTCCAAACTTATATGTAACCAAAAGTGATTGTTTTATTAATAAAACTATCTTAGGATTGACATAGCATTGTCTATACTTGATTGAAGATTAAGTATTTTTTATTTAACTAGTAAGAAATTCTCTACATAATTCAACAGACTATCCTTATATAATTTTTAGAACCAAATGCTATTTTAAATTAATTCACTATTGATTAGACTTTTTTTATAAGTAAATGGAACTACTGTTGGTTTTTTTTTAATTTGTAACAGTATAAATGGAAATTATTTTAACACAGGCATAATTTATTTTTAGGCTGAAAAGGCTAGGGACTGTATGAAGGAAAAATTAATAGAATTGACTTCAAAGTGCAGTAAAATGGTGGATTCAGTTCACACAACATTAAATGAAAGTCAACTAAGTGATCTTAAGGAACTGCAAACTAATATTGTGGATTTACAAGTAAGTCTATCTATAAATAGATATTAAAATTTATTTTAGAGATCTAGATCTTTATGATTGTATATAATTGTTGATTTATACTTATTAATGAGTCATCTTAAAGTCTTGAAAGTAATATTAAAAAATAATGGCAAACGTAAAATAATAATGATTCATCATGAATAAATAATTTTAAATATAAAGAATTTAAAAATTATAAGAAATTGTTTAAATGTAAATGTATTGTGGCACAAATTGTAATAAATTATGATTATGGTGTTGTGGTTTAAAAACCAGAGGTAGAGGTTTCAAAGTTGAAATATTTTTTTAAAGAGATTAAAAAATCAATTTTTCTATTTACACCCTTCATTTATTTATCTCATAACAGGATGAACAAATCATAGGTTTATATTATCAGGAACAGGCAATAGTACATAGATAGGTATTTATTTATGAAACTTCAGACAGTAAAGAAAATATATCAGCATTGCTATCTGCACTTATATCCTAATGACTATTCACACACACACACACACACTCACACTGATGGGCACCCCTTTGTCTAACGTTGAAAATTGCAATGAATATTCATTTACAGGTGTTTCATTTGAGGAATATGCATTTTTTTGTAAAGAAAATTGTACTCAACTTTGATTTTTTTCACATGTGTTAATCTAAAATATGTTCTGAAAAAGAAACAGGAAATTTTAAACTACTCAAAATATAAGTATGTCTTGCTGTTTAAAAAGTAAACTAAGAGAAGGGGTTGGAAAACATAACCAAACTTTACACACATATTCGTGTAACAAATAATTCTTTTAATATAACCGAACTTTGTTGCGTATTACATTGTTATACCTGTTTTGAATTATTCGTACTAGGTTTCTCTTAAAAAAACTAAATCGTGAGTTTTGAGAATCGAAAATTTAGTATTTCTAAAGATTGCCAGACATACATTAATAAATATTCTATGTGTCATGTCAAGATAGCATTCAAGAAAGTGTTTAGAATGAAGGTCTTTTTTTCAGAGGGTAAATATTTACTTCATGAATTGTGATAGCGATATAGTCACAATTTCATCTTATATTAGATGGAAAAAATCAATTAAAGTTCTTTTATAGATCAATAAAGCTCAGTTTTACACCTTGCTGCAATTATCTTCAATCATTGACTGTTTGTCAGGAATTTATCGTGGCCAGCCTTTATGGAGTCTTTAGATATATCTTTGACATGAATTTTCGGAATCCATTAGACACTTCCTATCGCCCAAGTGTGGTGTGACTGTTTTTGCATTCTGTGTGTTCTGTTACGTATTAATTTTGAACATTTGTTACACTGTTGTTACAATTGTGTATTTAGCACCTTGTCACACCCAGAAGAAGATTCCAAATTTTATTGTATAAAAAAAAACATTTTTAACCATATTAGACTGTAAAAAAGTAGAAAAATTTTGTTATATATTTTTTCATCATTACAAACTATAAGAAATTAAATTAAAATAGACCTTTAAGCAAATAAAATATTTATTTTTACACAGTTATTCCACATTAGTGTTAATAGTTTATTTCATAAGCATCGTTTATGGTTAAAATTAGAGTTTCCTGTGACCATCATGTAAATTTACCACTTAGTTGTAGTGTGAGTTTTGCTATTAAAAATTACCATAGTGTGTCAGCTTACCATGGAATTTGTTTTGGTGCTCAGTTTGTTCAACCTCAAAATGCTTCAGAAGTAATCACTCGTTCATGTGCCATAAATTGGTGAAAACCACTTATGGTCATATCAAACGAGGTAACACCTTGTCTGAAAAATTTTGTCAGACGTGATATGATCAAAGCCATTGATTGCTTCTTTGTTTCGAAGTTTTCACATAACTATCTAAAAGCGTCAGCTGTCTTGTCATACCACAAAGAAAAGTCCATATCAGCTTTTTCATTGCTTTTTTTGTTTGAGTAAGCAGTTTCTACACACAATAATCGAGAAAAATTTCCAATAGGGTGGAAATTTCTCTCAAAATAAGATTTGAGAGAAATTTACAGGGATGGTTTTAATAGTTCTGCGAATATTTACTGATGGTTCTCACAAAATTAGTAATGTTTGTTAAAAATTTTCTGGATAAAATGAACAGTGAATGTGTAAGGCTACTATGCCACTTCTCAATGTAATGCTTTTCGCTAATTTTTAAACTTTTGGATTCCAATTATTTGGTCTCCGGCCGCTCCAACAGATCCAATTAGTTAGCATGTGTATTGCACATGAATGTTTAATTATTCAATAAGAAATTATAACTTCAAATAAATACATGTTATTATATACCACTGTGTTCAGAATAAAATGAAGAATAGTAATATGAGGTTTATATGTTGAAAACTTGGAGGTTTTAATTCAATAGGCCTGATAAAATGTTGTTTTTTTTTATTATGAGAAAATATCTATATTTAGCTTTGTTGATGAAATTGCATTTTCCTTATGATGAATTATAGTCATTTTAAGCCCAACGTAATACTGAACAAAATTATATGCATAAGTAGTATTACAAAAATCTATTTGTAATATTTATTCTAAAAAATGTAAAACTATGCACATGCATAAAAATGTTAATAATCATGTACCTTCTATAATAGCTGCAAATAGGTTTGAATGTGACATAATAGCTCACTTTGATGTAATTATTTTTAAAGAAAAAAAATTGCACTAAACACCAAATTTACAGGCCACTTGAAATACACTTCAAATTATTGTTTATAATTTTTGACAGTGTGAAACTTGTCAAAGTAAATGTTTGGATGTAGTTTTGGGTTATTTGGGCAAGTTACTCAGTGGAGCAGTGGCCTACCCCCCACACCTTGCAAGCCTAATAGAAAGCACTTTATCTATGTAACAACTATTTTGAACTAAGATAATTTTGACTATTTAGCAAAATTCTAAATAAATAAAAGAGATAGGAATGAGGATTTGTTCACATCAACAGCAATCTATCAACTAGGTCAGATGTCTGACACTGTGCAGTACATTGTAAACAACTGTCTGGAACTAGTTGTTTGTTTATGAAAAAATGATGATAAATAGGGTCAATTAGCATTAAAAAAATAAACATTGCCTTCTCCTAACACAGCAGATGAACATAGCACACAACATCATTACCTAAGACTTTTGAAAGTATGTAATAATTGTGACACAAAATATCTCGGACTGAGTCCGACAGTGAATCGGAACAGAATATTTTGTGATGTCGGACTCAGTTTGCCTATGGAGCACAAAAGGTTAAAACTGACCCCAAATGACATACTATGGCAAAATTGATTCACAATTATATATAATGTAAACTCATTGCTGAACGGGTTTTTGCCTAATGAAGTTTTACCAGTCTACTTTGTATTTTGTAAGATTTTTATTTTGGGATTTTTTTATGACTTCACAATAAACAAACTGGAAACAAAACAACCTTCCTATTTGCACATCTCGAAGTTTTCTGAGTTACAGAGTATAGTGACAGTATTCCTCCTACTTCTTGTGTTATATAAAAATTTGTTATTTTCAAAACCTGTCTCTCACTTTCTCTAAATGGATGTGGATTTTTATTATTCATGTGTGTAAACTTCAAAATAAATAAATTTTATTTTACAATAACAACTATAAAGCACAGCTAATTCAATTTAAGAATATAAAGCCCTAGCTTCAGAAATCAAAATCGTTATAAAAACTTTATATACATTTTGATAACACTTCATCAGATGGTTACAACTTATCAAATTGAGTTGTAAATTTCTGATGATGCTGTGTTTTTAATTGTTGTTTAATTATATTTAAAGTTTATTTTTGTTATATTTTTTTCTATTTGTTTATAACATTATATTGATACATGTACTAGTTCATCATTTTGTAATTTGTCTAGATTTTACAATATTAAAAAAAAAAATTACCTTTTATATCTAACTCCCTTCCTCGAGTTTGTCTTACCAGATTGCAATTTCCTCATGCTGAAGATCGTTCCTAGTAGACCTATATTGTTATTTTTTTTAGATAATCTCAATTTGTTAACCTTTTTCTTTTAGTTATCAGGTGGTTTATTTCAGTTTACCTCACACTAGAGGTCTTTATTAGTGTCAAATAAAACTGTATTTGAAATGCTTTCAGAAACTGACTCAGCCCTTATCTGAAAATAACATAACTTTATCTGTATACTTGCAACTCTCAGATGTACTGGGTTTTTGTTTTTCCAGCAAGTGTGTATCAGGCCTAGGCTTTTAATGCTCTAAAGATGTAATAGGCTAAATTATATTCAGAACTAGAATCTTATGATAACTAAAGGTAACCTAAGTGAATTGTCAACTCTTATCTTTGTATTAGTTGCAAGGAAGGATAGTAAAACCTTTACTCTTCCATTGTTTAACTTATCTACAAATCATTTAATGACATTAATAATCGGGTAACAATAAATATTATAATCCGAAACACAGAAACAATCTGACTTGTAAACAATGCATAGTGCTGAGTATTCACTAAAATGCAAACATAATAGTCCAAGCAATACTATAACATTTGGTCATGTTACTATATTGCTCACTTGGTTATGTGTTACCACTTTGGTTCTGTGAAAGTTGGGTAGCAAGTCAACTCTATTCATCATCTCAGTTTAGAGAAGGTCTACTTTAGGTATGTTATCCCACCCACACATTTCTATAATTTTCACCTATTTCTGGAACCAGGGTATCATTGTATGTATCCTTAGCTTAGTTATAGCTAACCCTATCTGGCTTTCCTTTTGCAAGGCATACATAGATACCTCTTATAATCCTACCAGAAAGTCTACTTCAGGGTTGCAACCCTGCATATACTGTCTTCTTTATATCCTGTATGATACAGTATTATGCCCTTATCTCATTCCTACTTACATTAAATACTTTTTTTATCCTGCATAGGTGTTAAATAGTTATACTGGCTGATTTGCTTTGCAATCACTATAAAAAAATATAATACAAAAACAATTGGTACAAACACCAAATGCAATTTACATAGCAATTATGTATCAAAGCACAATAAAGTCAAGACCTTCATGTAAAGCTATTTTTTTAACCCTAATTTGTATTAAGGAAATGGTACTTGGAAAATGTTTCTCATGTTATCAGGTGTATGATTTATGTTGAGATCTAGATTTCTAAGATACTCTAATTATGTGTTAATTATTATGGCTAAAAATAAAGTTTATATAGTTGACTCAAAATGCCTATATTCATAAATGTCTATCTAAACATACAAATGATAAATAAACCTTTATTTTAAAATTTATGTTATAAAGATTCGTTATTTGTAAGATACTTTTTGATTCATATGGTTATTTTAAAAATAAATTATTTTTATAGGCTGTACAGCAGAAAAATGATGAAGAAATAATATCCCATGAAAGGTGTCTTGATACTAGAACTCCTGACAGCAGTCCAACACATGACAAGGATGCTGTGGCAAATACATCTTTAGAAGATGCAGAGCGAGAGATGCATTTGTTGGAAGCCACAGAACTAAATAAACAGTTGCAGGTACGTCAGTAGCTAATATGAGTTTACCTAAAATTTGTCAATCGTAACAAAAATTCCTAAAATGTATATTCTAGGAGTATATTACCTCCCTAATACTGATTGCTGTTATTATTCTAATCACATTTTATAAAAAGATAAACACTTTAAGCTTCTTTAAGAATAGCAGTAATTCCAAGCAGTTATGTTAGGCAACTTCAATAGACACTTTTACCTAATCAGGGAAATTTTATATCAGCATTTTATTGTAATAATTTATTTTAAATTATCTTGATAACAAGAGAGAGAGAAATATAGGTTCTCACGGACCTTACCTCATTCCGTCTTATTCTCGCCCACCTCCGGCTAACTCCTCTACTCTGTTTCACTCATCTCACCTCGTCCTCAATAAAGTAATTGTTTATCCCTTGAATCTGAAACCTGTAACTCAAGGAATAAACCTCTCAGGGAAATCAACCCCTGAATTTGTTACAAAAACCAATTAGCCTCCTATAAGTCTTTTAAGCTCCTTTTGGGGTAATGGAATCTCCAAGAGACACTTTTGACTTAAAGTACAATTGGATACCCAGTGAATTTATTTTATTTTAAATGAAAAACAAAACTAATTGGGAAATATAAATTCTTGAAATAGAAACACATAAAAGCACTAAACAATGATATATTTCAACCACATAGTGGTCTTTGTCAATCGAAGAGAAAACACAAAAACAAATATGAGAGAATGAAATAAAATAATTGTATAAAATAATAATATATATATATTTAGGTTAGTTTTGGTTGGTAAAGATTATTTAGATTTTTTGGACTAGGAGACTAGGAGAGAATACACAAAAAGAAATATGAGAGAATGAAATAAAATAATTATAAATTGTAATCACAGATTGTTTAGAGTAGGAATCAGATGTCACAGATGCACAGATTAAAGATATATATATTGTTTCCATGAGCATATGAGTGATTATAGTTTATATACTATAAAGTGAATATAAACTATAATCACTCATATGCTCATGGAAACAATATATATATATATCTTTAATCTTTGCATCTGTGACATCTGATTTCTACTCTAAACAATCTGTGATTACAATTTATAAATATTTTATTTCATTATCTCATATTTCTTTTTGTGTTTTTTCTTCGATTGGGAAAGACCACTGTGTGGTTGAAATATATCATTGTTTAAGTGCTTTTATGTGTTTCTATTTCAAGACTACAGAGTGGACTCTTACCAAGGTAAGTCTGTCAGTCTCCTAGTCCAAAAAATCTATATATATATATATATATATATATATATATATATATATATATATATATATATTTTAAAACAACACAGGTTATTCAAATACAAGAATATTTTAAAACATGTTTTAGGCCTATAGCTTACATTATTGTAATTTTCATTCCTGATGATGTTGGTACTGTTTGCCAACGAAAAGCTTTGGATTTAAAATAATAAATATTCTTGTATTTGAATAACCTGTGTTGTTTTAAATTATTAAACAAGAAAACGTATTTTATATTTATATATATATATATATATATATATTCCTGAAATTTAATATTATCCATTGTTTTTCCGTTGCACTGACTTTATGAAGTTAATAAATTACCAATTTTGAGTAATTTTATCCACCATTAAGTGCAATAATTTTACCTTGAGTGATGAGGCACCTTTCGGTCTTTGACCATTGTCGAATCACATGGTCGAGTGATTCGACAATGGTCAAAGACCGAAAGGTGCCTCATCACTCAAGGTAAAATTATTGCACTTAATGGTGGATAAAATTACTCAAAATTGGTAATTTATTAACTTCATATATATATATATATATATATATATATATATATATATATATATATATTCCTGATATTTAATATTATCCATTGTTTTTCCGTTGCACTGACTTTATGAAGTTAATAAATTACCAATTTTGAGTAATTTTTCCACCATTAAGTGCAATAATTTTACCTTGAGTGATGAGGCACCTTTCGGTCTTTGACCATTGTCGAATCACTGATTGTTCTCTGCTGTGGATGCTATGTCCGTGAAGCCGGTGTTTGTAGAAGTTACGCGCACTATTTCTTGATCTGTGTGTATGAGGTTTCTGTATAGTATGTCTTCTGTATATGTTGTTTGCAAATTCATTAAGTTGTTGTGTATGTTTTTATAAATGTGGTATTTTTCTAGTGAGTTTAGTTCTATTGGGTTGTTATTTATTTCCAGTATGGTTAGGTTATTTTCGTAATTTGTAATTTCGTGTTTATGGGAAATTAGGTGTGCTGCGACATTTGATACTTTAGAATTTTTATTTTTGAATGCTCTATAATGTTCTTCAAATCTTATTTTAAACGTTCTGGATGTTTTTCCTGTTTTTATAAACAGGAAACAATAAAAATAAAAAAATCTACCTAAAATATAAATATACCAATAACAAAATAGAAAAAATAACGAATATATACAACAAAGAATACTACACTCCAACTTACAAACCAAACAACAAAATAATAAAATATCTTAGTAACAAAAACCACATAACAAATTCAGAAAATCATAACCTATCAGGAATCTACAAAATCACTTGCAACAACTGTAACGCCTTTTACATAGGAAAAACATCCAGAACGTTTAAAATAAGATTTGAAGAACATTATAGAGCATTCAAAAATAAAAATTCTAAAGTATCAAATGTCGCAGCACACCTAATTTCCCATAAATACGAAATTACAAATTACGAAAATAACCTAACCATACTGGAAATAAATAACAACCCAATAGAACTAAACTCACTAGAAAAATACCACATTTATAAAAACATACACAACAACTTAATGAATTTGCAAACAACATATACAGAAGACATACTATACAGAAACCTCATACACACAGATCAAGAAATAGTGCGCGTAACTTCTACAAACACCGGCTTCACGGACATAGCATCCACAGCAGAGAACAATCAGTGATTCGACAATGGTCAAAGACCGAAAGGTGCCTCATCACTCAAGGTAAAATTATTGCACTTAATGGTGGAAAAATTACTCAAAATTGGTAATTTATTAACTTCATATATATATATATATATATATATATATATATATATATATATACTTTAAATATAAATGATAATAAAATAGAAACTACAGTATACAGGAAACCTACTACCAACAACACCACAATACACTACAAATCTAACCACCCCTGGACACACAAAATTAACACTTACAGTAACATGATAAATAAAGCAATAAAATACACACAGGATAACAAACAAAAATTAAATGAAGAATTAAATAACATTACAAAAATAGCAATAGAAAATGGATACAACAAACACATTATAAAAAATATATACAATAAATTCACAAAAAAACCTAACCTCAACACAACACTACAACCGGAACACGAAAACAATAAAAATAAAAAAATCTACCTAAAATATAAATATACCAATAACAAAATAGAAAAAATAACAAATATATACAACAAAGAATACTACACTCCAACTTACAAACCAAACAACAAAATAATAAAATATCTTAGTAACAAAAACCACATAACAAATTCAGAAAAACATAACCTATCAGGAATCTACAAAATCACATGCAACAACTGTAACGCTTTTTACATAGGAAAAACATCCAGAACATTTAAAATAAGATTTGAAGAACATTATAGAGCATTCAAAAATAAAAATTCTAAAGTATCAAATGTTGCAGCACACCTAATTTCCCATAAACACGAAATTACAAATACGAAAATAACCTAACCATACTGGAAATAAATAACAACCCAATAGAACTAAACTCACTAGAAAAATACCACATTTATAAAAACTTACACAACAACTTAATGAATTTACAAACAACATATACAGAAGACATACTATACAGAAACCTCATACACACAGATCAAGAAATAGTGCGCGTAACTTCAACAAACACCGGCTTCACGGACGTAGCATCCACAGCAGAGAACAACCAGTGATTCGACAATGGTCAAAGACCGAAAGGTGCCTCATCACTCAAGGTAAAATTATTGCACTCAATGGTGGATAAAATTACTCAAAATTGGTAATTTATTAACTTCATATATATATATATATATATATATATATATATATACTTTAAATATAAATGATAATAAAATAGAAACTACAGTATACAGGAAACCTACTACCAACAACACCACAATACACTACAAATCTAACCACCCCTGGACACACAAAATTAACACTTACAGTAACATGATAAATAAAGCAATAAAATACACACAGGATAACAAACAAAAATTAAATGAAGAATTAAATAACATTACAAAAATAGCAATAGAAAATGGATACAACAAACACATTATAAAAAATATATACAATAAATTCACAAAAAAACCTAACCTCAACACAACACTACAACCGGAACACGAAAACAATAAAAATAAAAAAATCTACCTAAAATATAAATATACCAATAACAAAATAGAAAAAATAACAAATATATACAACAAAGAATACTACACTCCAACTTACAAACCAAACAACAAAATAATAAAATATCTTAGTAACAAAAACCACATAACAAATTCAGAAAAACATAACCTATCAGGAATCTACAAAATCACATGCAACAACTGTAACGCTTTTTACATAGGAAAAACATCCAGAACATTTAAAATAAGATTTGAAGAACATTATAGAGCATTCAAAAATAAAAATTCTAAAGTATCAAATGTTGCAGCACACCTAATTTCCCATAAACACGAAATTACAAATACGAAAATAACCTAACCATACTGGAAATAAATAACAACCCAATAGAACTAAACTCACTAGAAAAATACCACATTTATAAAAACTTACACAACAACTTAATGAATTTACAAACAACATATACAGAAGACATACTATACAGAAACCTCATACACACAGATCAAGAAATAGTGCGCGTAACTTCAACAAACACCGGCTTCACGGACGTAGCATCCACAGCAGAGAACAACCAGTGATTCGACAATGGTCAAAGACCGAAAGGTGCCTCATCACTCAAGGTAAAATTATTGCACTCAATGGTGGATAAAATTACTCAAAATTGGTAATTTATTAACTTCATATATATATATATATATATATATATATATATATACTTTAAATATAAATGATAATAAAATAGAAACTACAGTATACAGGAAACCTACTACCAACAACACCACAATACACTACAAATCTAACCACCCCTGGACACACAAAATTAACACTTACAGTAACATGATAAATAAAGCAATAAAATACACACAGGATAACAAACAAAAATTAAATGAAGAATTAAATAACATTACAAAAATAGCAATAGAAAATGGATACAACAAACACATTATAAAAAATATATACAATAAATTCACAAAAAAACCTAACCTCAACACAACACTACAACCGGAACACGAAAACAATAAAAATAAAAAAATCTACCTAAAATATAAATATACCAATAACAAAATAGAAAAAATAACAAATATATACAACAAAGAATACTACACTCCAACTTACAAACCAAACAACAAAATAATAAAATATCTTAGTAACAAAAACCACATAACAAATTCAGAAAAACATAACCTATCAGGAATCTACAAAATCACATGCAACAACTGTAACGCTTTTTACATAGGAAAAACATCCAGAACATTTAAAATAAGATTTGAAGAACATTATAGAGCATTCAAAAATAAAAATTCTAAAGTATCAAATGTTGCAGCACACCTAATTTCCCATAAACACGAAATTACAAATACGAAAATAACCTAACCATACTGGAAATAAATAACAACCCAATAGAACTAAACTCACTAGAAAAATACCACATTTATAAAAACTTACACAACAACTTAATGAATTTACAAACAACATATACAGAAGACATACTATACAGAAACCTCATACACACAGATCAAGAAATAGTGCGCGTAACTTCAACAAACACCGGCTTCACGGACGTAGCATCCACAGCAGAGAACAACCAGTGATTCGACAATGGTCAAAGACCGAAAGGTGCCTCATCACTCAAGGTAAAATTATTGCACTCAATGGTGGATAAAATTACTCAAAATTAGTAATATATTAACTTCATAAAGTCAGTGCAACGGAAAAACAATGGATAATATTAAATATCAAGAATATATATATATATATATATATATATATATATATATATATATATATATATATATATATATATATATATATATATATATATATATATATATATATAGGTTAGTTCTAGTAGAGCTTAAAGCTTATTTAGGAATTTTTGGACTTGATAGGAGACTGACAGACTTACCTAAGGGCAAGAGTCCAAAACTGCAATCTCTTAGAAATAAGCACATATAAAACACATATAAAACACTTAATACACTTTTATTTGAAATATTTCGATCAACATGATCTTCTTCAGTCAAGAAAGAGTCCACTCTGTAGTCTTGAAATAGAAACACATAAAAGCACTTAAACAATGATATATTTCAACCACACAGAGGTCTTTGTCAATCGAAGAGAAAACACAAAAAGAAATATGAGAGAATGAAATAAAATAATTGTAATCACAGATTGTGTAGAGTAGAAATCAGATGTCACAGATGCACAGATTAAAGATATATATATTGTTTCCATGAACATATGAGTGATTATAGTTTATATAAGTCTGTCAGGGGAAAAGAGATAAGGCTATTTAAAGACATAAACACACCAGCCATTATGTTGGTACAGATATATAGATGACATCTTCCTAATTTGGACACAGGGTGCTTCAACACTTGCGACATTTTTAGACAGCCTGACACAATTCTCCACACTTCAATTTACCTGGGAGAAATCTACATCAGCCATCACCTTTTTGGATGTAGAGGTAACACTCCAGAATGGAAATATCAACACAGGAATTCACATCAAACCTACAAACCACCTACAATATCTCCATTTCGACAGCAACCACCCAATAAACATAAAACGATCCATTCCATACAGTCAAGCAATCAGGGGTAAGAGAATCTGTTCGAATGATAGGGAATTGGAAGATTTTAATAGAAAGATATCAACAGCCTTCCAGAGAAGAGGATACCCAAAAAAACTCATTGAAAACCAAATTCATTCAGCACAATCCTCGGTTCACCATAAACCACAAACAGAACAAAATAAACTGTCTTTATTAACAGACTACCATCCTGGTCTACATAAACCTAACAAGATATTGAGAGATGGCTTCAAAATTCTTCAAGCTTCCGTCCACACCAAAAATCTTTTCACCGATCCACCGCAAATTTGGTACAAGCAACCTCCCAACTTGAAAAACATCCTAGTACATCCTAAACTACCAGACCCTGATAGAGAGAAACCACACAAACTTCCTCATGGCTCCTTCCCATGTAATAGACCTAGATGCAAGACGTGTCCAATACACCCCTCAGCAAATAGTTTCAACAGCCAAACAACAAAAATGGTCCTCAAAATACAGGGTCATCATAATTGTACATCGAAAAATGTCATATACCAGCTACAATGAAAACTTTGCTCAGCACAGTACATAGGCCTGACCACGGATGGTCTGAATATCAGAATGAATGGCCACAGACATGATGTTAAAATTAGGAATATGGATAGACCAACAGCTCAACATGCTGCGAGTCACAACATCACAACTTTTGATGACTGCTATACCACAAAAATAATTAAATCACTCCCCTCTGATTGCAATCCCTCAGAACTGAGAAGGTGGGAACTATCATACCAGTGGTATACCAAGTCCAGAGAATCCCCTAACCTCAACATCAGATAAATCCATTCATTTTTTTTTTTTCGTTCCAAATAGCCTTATCTCTTTTCCCCTGACAGACTTATATAAACTATAATCACTCATATGTTCATGGAAACAATATATATATCTTTAATCTGTGCATCTGTGACATCTGATTTCTACTCTACACAATCTGTGATTACAATTATTTTATTTCATTCTCTCATATTTCTTTTTGTGTTTCCTCTTCGATTGACAAAGACCACTGTGTGGTTGAAATATATCATTGTTTAAGTGCTTTTATGTGTTTCTACTTCAAGACTACAGAGTGGACTCTTACCAAGGTAAGTCTGTCAGTCCCCTAGTCCAAAAAATCTATATATATATATATATATATATATATATATATTCTTGATATTTAACGTTATCCATTGTTTTTCCGTTGCACTGACTTTATGAAGTTAATATATTACTATGTAAGTAATTTTATCCACCATTAAGTGCAATAATTTTACCTTGAGTAATGAGGCACCTTTCGGTCAAATGACCATTGTCGAATCACTGAGTGATTCACACAAAATTTAAAAAGAAATTCATTAAAAGATTGGTTAGATTAAATTGAAACTAAATTTAGGTAAAAGCCTAGAATTGTAAACAAGGTATTTGAACGATTAGGAAATTTCTTATATCAAAACCCCTAACACATAAATTAAAACAAGATAATCTAATAATAATTATATTTAAACAAAATTGTAAATATTAGTAACATAGGGCATAAGTAATTACTTGAAGGAGAAAGTGAAAAAACGATTGTAAACAATGAGAGGTTATGTTCTATGAATTCAGCTCAAAACACACACATTTCGGAATTATTACAAAAGTAAAACGCAAAGACACTTCACACACTAATAATAATAATTAAATAAACACTGGAAGGTTTGTTAATCATCGGAAAATTGAAACAGTATGTTAACAAAATTAAAACTGGTGAAAACAATCGCGTTATTGCATCAGCTGTAGAAACAGAAGAAAGTAGGGCAGAGACAGTCGACTCTAGTGGGAAGGAATCGAACTAAATTATAGCAACATGTGTTTTAGAAGGAGAAGCCGCCATATTTTAAACATTATTAAAAATCTAAAGACGCGTTAGTTGGAGATAGCGTGGGGGACGCTAAGAGATCGGACCTGCGATGACCAGTCAAAATTTTCCATTGGAAGGAATTCGTCAAAATTATACCGTTTTGTGAAGAAACTTGGCAAGATTAAACAGGGATAAGTGAATTGAAAGAGTTAATACAGTGTAAATATAATTTGACGTAACTAAAAAAAATATAAGTTTGTTAAAAAGTGAAATTTGAAGAGAACGGAATCTTACGCAAGCGACCTGCAGAATTTCGATATTTGATAAGTTAAGTATATTAGCGCTATAAAAAATAAACTTTAGTGGACTCTTAGGATAATAGGGAAGTTTAATTTTGTACATTAGAATATCTTGTGATTAATAGTAATAAGAACATAATCCAGTTCAAATAGTTTCGCCTTTCTTTTGCTTATTCCAAATTAAAGTTTTTCCATCAGGAAAATATTTATTAAAACTAATTTCAAAATTTAATATTGTTTTTCAAAATTTATTTAATTAACAAAAGAATTAAAAAATATAGCCCATGCCTATAAACCCAGAGATACTAAGAGATCTCAGAAATAGCCTAGGGTATAAAACTTTGTAAATAAAATTGAAAGAATAGAGTTAAACCTATTTTGTTAAAACTTGTTAAGTTGAAAATTTTTATTTTGTGTTTATTGTTTAAATGTTGAAATAAAAAAAATTGTTATAATAAAGAATTATGAATTGTTCCTGAGTAGTTGTTTTTGTTTTAAAAAGAAATTAAATATCATCATTCAAATAAATATTTAATAGTAAAAACCCCGTTGTTGTGTCGGAAATATATGTTATAATATATATATATTTATAGGTTAGTTTTGGTTCGTAAAGATTATTTAGTTTTTTTGGACTAGGAGACTGACAGACTTACCTTGGTAAGAGTCCACACTGTAGTCTTGAAATAGAAACACATAAAAGCACTTATTTTATTTATTTTATTACTAAAAACTCGGAGGGACCTTATCGGTGTAGAGCACTTAGCTGTAGCCTTTGTACTCTCTTCCCATCCCTACCACAGGACTAGCTTAGTGGATACCTACCTCTTTGCAGAAATCAAGTACCCACCTGATGCTAGATCTTCTGATATCCTCTGGTGTACATACCTGCCAGCCAAACCACTTTCTCCTTGCAGCTCCCAAAGCAGGACACTCACAGAGTACGTGGATTGGGCTTTCCTCTTGGTCCTCGTCGCATCTCTTGCATACAGGGGACCTAGATTTTCCAATTTTGTATTGAAACCCCCTCAGATTCCCATGGCCTGTAACCAGCTCTACAGTAGCTCTGAGTTGATGTCTACTTAAGGAGAGTAGTTCTTTGCCCCACACATCTCCTGAGTAACCCCACAGTACCTTGGATTTGTTACACCCCAAGGTTACATTCCATTCTTCCCTGCACAACCTGTCTATATGTGCCATGATCCTCTTGCGCCCCTCCCGAGGCGGCATGCCCACTGCCCTCAGCAACGGTCCTTGGGTTATACACCCTTGTTTTGCTAAGGCGTCAGCTCTCTCATTCCCTATCCAGCCAGAATGTCCTGGAATCCAGGTTAGGTTGAGTGAATTATGCTTACTCAGCTCTGCTAAAGAAGCCATAGTCTCAGCCACCAACCTAGAGCTGGTACTAGCCTTACCTAAAGCCTTCAGAGCTGCCTGACTGTCCGAGCAAATCCAGATGGTCTTGCTCCTCCTGCCAGACCCTATTATTTCCTCAGCACATAGTTTGATCGCGAGCACCTCCCCCTGGAAGACAGAGTTGTAGTCCTCCAGGCGATGACAAAATCTGTCTTGGTGTCTCGGTCCACTAAATCCTGCTCCCACTCCTTCCTTCATCTTGGACCCATCGGTGAACCAGATTTCACCATGTCTGGGTCTATACTCCGCCCATGCCTCTCTTGCAGGAATAAGGATTTTGTAGTTTCCTTTTTCCCTTTTAAGAGGCAGTATCTTATCCTGAGGTTCTATCCAGAGCTCCTTCAGTGAATCCCCAAATAGCTGTTTATGAAGTTTGCTACTTGTCTTCCACTGCCCAGTACAGCTTAGCCGGTATGCAGTTTTCATTGCCTCCATCCTAATTTGAAGACTCAAGGATGGAAAACCCAACATAACCCTCATGGCCGCACATGGTGTGCTTCTCCTTGTAGCAGTTATGCCTCTAAGGAAGAGCCCCTGCGCGCGGTCCAGCATTCTTTTACTTGTTTCTTTCTGTGCCCTGTCCCACCAGACGATAGAGGCAAAGACCAACCTCGGCACCACAATGGCGGAATAAATCCAGTTCATTTGACGTGGACCCAAACCCCATCTCGTGCCTATTGCTCCTCTGCATTGCCAGAACATAGCTATGGCTTTTTTGCACTTATCCTCCAAATGCTCACGCCAGAGTAGCTTCCTATCCAGAATAACTCCCAGATATTTAGCACTCTCAACGTAGCTTATTTTAGTATTACCAAGTTCCATCATCTCCAGCGATTTAGTTTTATATCGCCTAGTGAAGATGAGTGCCACAGATTTCTCTCCTTGAATGCATAGTGCATTCTCCCTGCACCATACTTCTGTTACCTTAAGTGCCTCTTGAAGCAGGTCTTTGAGGACCTCTTCAAATGGTCCCCTAACAAGGATAGCTATGTCATCCGCATATCCTACCACCTTGACACCCATTCCACTGAGTGTCCTTAGTAGGCCGTCCACGACAAGGCTCCACAGCAAAGGGGATAACACTCCACCCTGCGGGCAGCCCTCCGAGACCATCCCATTTATCGTGCACCCCATCCAGGATGCAGTGCTTATCCGGTTTTCCAAGGAACTCATAATCCAATTTATAATTCCATCAGAAATCCCATGATCCATAGCTGCTCTCTTGATGGCCAGTCTAGAGGTACTATTAAAAGCCCCCTCAACATCAAGAAAAGCCCCAATACATATCCCCTTGTTGTTGATCTGACCCTTAATAAAGTCTACGACCGACAACAGCGCAGTCTCCACTGACCTACCGGTTCGGTAGGCGTGTTGGTCCTGATGAAGCGGATACTGCTTCAAAGGTCCCTCCTTCAAATAGTAGTCCACCAGCCTTTCCAATGTCTTTAACAAGAAAGATGTGAGGCTGATAGGTCTGAAGTCCTTTACCTCTGTGTAACCTTTCCTCCCTGGTTTGGGGATAAAGATAACCTTCGTTTTGAGCCACTGCCCAGGCGTGTAACCCAAGGCAACACAGCCTCTGAGTAATCCTGTCAGTGGCCCTATTATTTCCTCCAAGCAATTTTGTAGTAGTGCTGGAGTAATGTTATCTAATCCAGGCGCTTTAAAAGGCTTAAAAGACAGAATTGCCTCTCTCACCTTTTGCGCTGAGATCACCAGCCCAGCAATATTCCAGTCTGCCCTTAGCCCAGTATGTCGGAGGTTTTGAGCACCGTCCCCCACCGGTCTAATATCGGGAAAACTGTTCCTCATAAGCAGACGCAGTGTTTCCTCCGGGGTGTCAGTAAAGCTACCATCAGTCTTCTTGACAAACTTAAGCTCTCCCCTCGGTCCACCTGCTAACACCTTAAACAGTCTAGCAGTGTCACTCAGTGTGCTTGTCTCTGAGCACCACTTTTCCCAAGAAGCACGTTTAACCTCTTTAATAAGATTTTTATAGAGACCCTGGCTGTCTTTATATGCCTGCCAGGTCTCCTCCGTTTTCTTCTTCTTTGCCCTATTAAAGAGCCTTCTAGTCTCTTTCCGTCTTGCCTCTAACTCGCTGTTCCACTTGAGCTTACCACGCCCAGTGTTTATCCGCGAGAGAGGGCAATTTTCCTCAAACGACGTGGAAATTGCAGTCCTGATGTAGGCCTCAGTATTTTCCAGTTCGTTTGATGTACCGTATTTACCACGGAAGTCAGACATCCGCCTCCTCACCGAGGACTTAAAACCTTCCCAGTTTGTCCTTCTCGGGTTCCTAAACCACACCACATGGGGAACCACTCCCCTCATTGTAGCAGTGATGATTCGGTGATCAGACATGGAGGGCTCATCCGAAACCTGCCAGTCATGCACCCACCTTACCATTTGTCTATTACAGAAGGTGATATCTAGAACCTTCCTTCTGTTTGAAGTGACAAATGTTGGCTCGGCACCTGTGTTTAAAACCACAAGGTTTTCTTCAATCAAGAAGGCTAGGAGCTCCTCGCCTCGCTCATTTGTGTCTGTGCTGCCCCACACCTCATTATGAGCATTGGCATCACAGCCCACTAAAATTCCTATATTCCTCTCCCTGCAGTACCGAACTAACTTACGTAATTCTGCAGGGGGCGATTCTCTATTGTGGGCGCAGTAAGTGGAGGCCACAATGAACTCCCTGCTCCCACTTACCTCGCCCTTGCCTCGAATTCTAACCACCGCAAGGTCTTTAGTTGAGAATTCTTGAATCAGCGTGGCTTCTAGTCCTCTGACTATCACACATGCTCTGTGCCCCTCATGTTCCCCACTTGCGTAGGTGCGCCCAGCTGCAGTCAGACCCCTTATACGGTTCCTGACCAGCCACGGTTCTTGCACCAGCGCAAGCGCTGGTAATGTGTGCCTCACATTTAAGCACCTGGTTAGGACCACCGAGGCGCTTTTACTGTGATGCAAGTTGATTTGCAGGATCATTGCTCGAGGGTCAGCCATCTCCAACTGACCCCTATGCCTTCTCCTGATTCTCTCTCTCGCCCTTCTCTTCCAGGTCCTTAGAGTTCCACTTAAAAGTGACCTCTGCAGTCCCCAGGAAGGCTTTCCCATCTCTTGCCTTTAATAATCTGGCCGATGCCTCATCCAATCCTAGGCAGAGGAGGCTTGCAGGTCCCCGCTCAATGCACTGTAGGATCTTCCACTTCGAAGTGTCAATTTCTGGGTTTTGCATCCCGATGAACTTGACCAGCTGAGTGGCCTCCCTTTTTGGTGGTGGTACTAGCACCGTCACTTTCACCCTTTTGATCAGTTCATCAGGCAGTACTAGCCTTGCCTGAGTCCCGTCCTCGAGCTTAACTGACGGTACCACTTCTCTCAGCCATTTTGCCGATTCCTCCTCAGCACAAATAAATGCTGCGACTCCATCCCTTAGGTGAGTGTCTCTGAACCGCGGAACAAAACCTCCACTAGGAGTGTCCAGAATCCGGTCCATGACGGTGCCCTTAAGGTGGTCGAACGCCGCCATCTCCATCCTCACGCCTACACTATCCCCAAAGGTCACAAGAACCCTCGGAAGGTTGGCGGAGATCGCCGAGAAAGACGGCCCTCCCGACCAAGCAAGCCTAGACCTCTTGACCTCCGACTCTGGAGTAGGATTAGAAGTACTCCTTTCCTTCCTTTTCCTTTCTCTCTTTTGTCGTACTAAAGTCATACCTGATCCACTGGCTTCCGGGACGACAGGGCGGGTTCTAGCCCCAGCCTCCGTCAAACCCTTCCACTGCCCGGATCGGTGTTTCCTCAAAGGGGGTGGCGGTGGTTCTCTGCCCTCCGCCTCCGCCTTCTTTGCTTCCTCATGGTAGGAAAGCCAGAGTGCTTTCCTCCTTTGTGCACCACTCATTTTTCCTGTTGCCTTCGCAGCTGGATTTCCATCTGTCTCTACGGGGGCCGAAGCCACCTCCATAGGAACAGATTTGTCGGTAGGTTCTAAGCCCTGACCAGTTAAATTTATTTTTTTCTCTGCCATGTGTGTTCCCACGAGCAGCTAGGGAAATAAAGGTCCGCCGCCGCAGAGCCCCGTTTACGGCGGTAAGGCGACTTAAGTACTCAGGGGTGGCGCCAGGTGCCCCTGAGGCTCCGTTAAAGACCCTCCTTACCCTGAGGGCCACGAATCTACATCGGCACGGATCGCATAACACCTTCAGATCGGGGGTGTAAGTGCCCATCCAGACCACCAACCTGGATGAGGGGTGCTTCTTGGTTGCCGCCCGCAAGGGAAGGGCAGGGCGAGAGCCGGGCAGATAACAACCCTTCAGGTGCTAGGACTGGCCCCTTTTTTTTGAGCCGCCTTCATGCACTCACACAAATGCCGGGACTTCCCGTTTATAGGGAGCCACATACGTACAGCTCCGCTCCACCCGTCCCCCACGCCCGGATTAAGCCTCTCCACCACGTCAAGGTCATGCAGCCCATAGGAGAGGATAAAAGCACTTAAACAATGATATATTTCAACCACACAGTGGTCTTTGTCAATCGAAGAGAAAACACAAAAAGAAATATGAGAGAATGAAATGAAATAATTGTAATCACAGTTTGTGTAGAGTAGAAATCAGATGACACAGATGCACAGATTAAAGATATATATATATATATTGTTTCCATGAGCATATGAGTGATTATAGTTTATATAAGTCTGTCAGGGGAAAAGAGATAAGGCTATTGGGGGAAAAAAAAAAGTAATAAATAAAAAAAAAAATGAATGGATTTATCTGATGTTGAGGTTAGGGGATTCTCTGGACTTGGTATACCACTGGTATGATAGTTCCCACCTTCTCAGTTCTGAGGGATTGCAATCAGGGGGGAGTGATTTAATTATTTTTGTGGTATAGCAGTCATCAAAAGTTGTGATGTTGTGACTCGCAGCATGTTGAGCTGTTGGTCTATCCATATTCCTAATTTTAACATCATGTCTGTGGCCATTCATTCTGATATTCAGACCATCCGTGGTCAGGCCTATGTACTGTGCTGAGCAAAGTTTACATTGTAGCTGGTATGACATTTTTCGATGTACAATTATGATGACCCTGTATTTTGAAGACCATTTTTGTTGTTTGGCTGTTGAAACTATTTGCTGAGGGGTGTATTGGACACGTCTTGCATCTAGGTCTATTGCATGGGAAGGAGCCATGAGGAAGTTTGTGTGGTTTCTCTCTATCAGGGTCTGGTAGTTTAGGATGTACTAGGATGTTTTTCAAGTCGGGAGGTTGCTTGTACCAAATTTGCGGTGGATCGGTGAAAAGTTTAAGTGCTTTTATGTGTTTCTATTTCAAGACTACAGAGTGGACTCTTACCAAGGTAAGTCTGTCAGTCTCCTAGTCCAAAAAATCTATATATATATATATATATATATATATATATATATATATATATATATATACAGGGTGTCTAGTGACAGGGAAAACCTGGAAAAGTCAGGGAATTTTAAGATTCTGGAAAATTCAGGGAAAAGTCAGGGAAAATTTTAAAAAATCGGGAAACTATTTATTTTGATTAGAAACAAAACTAGTGGCCATTGCTCTCGAATATTTGGTATTGTAAGCCAGCGGTTTAGGGTCAGGGCAGTCAGGAAATAACACGTCTTTATTTAGATGCCCATTATTTATTTGATAAGCCCATTGCTATGACTTCAGGACTTATGTCAATAAATATTAAACGTGTCGAGTTGGTACAGCTGGGAGGTTTTAGCCTGGACCGTGGCTTTGGGGTGCGCAATGGTTCTGTTATCATATGGACAGGTGGGGATAACAGATAACTCAGTCTGTTTCTGACCACACAGAACGCTGTGTAAACATTCGTAGCCAGCTTTTTGTCTAGACTCGTGATAGTATGTGTTTTATTTGACGGTGATTATTTTTACACTGTTTATTTCAACATGGAAGGTTCCAGTTTTCATTGCAGTAGCGGGCAAGCGCGTCATGCAGATGTCGTCATTACCTCCCCTCCTTCCTTAGAATAAATATAAACTAAAAGATGAAGTGACTGAAGCAGAGATTATATGGTGTGTGAATTTAGTAATGCAACACTTCTTTACGCAATGCAGAAGGTAGTGTGTGCATCTTTCCAAGGATGTTCCCTGATAGCACCATTGCACAGAACATGAGATTGGGGAAAGATAAAATTTCCTATAGTGTTGTATTCGGTTTATCAAATTATATTAAAGACCTGTTACTGACATCATTAAATTCAAATTCTAACTATGTAATTGGCTTTGATGAAAGTTTAAACAAAATATCACAAAGAGCTCAAATGGATTTGAGTGTTAGGTATTGGGATGCAGAGACGGATGAAGTGAAAGCTCGATATTTTGGTTCTGTGTTCCTTACAGACACAAAAGCAAAAGAGTTACTCAATTCGTTCTTCAAAGTCTGGATTTATCCAAGATCCTTCAGATATCAATGGATGGGCCCAATGTAAACTGGGCTTTCTATAGACATCTAAAAGAGGAAAAGTCAGGGAAAACTCAGGGAATTTCTTCAAGCTATTTTACTAGACACCCTGATATACACACAAGTTATTATTACTTGTAAATAATTTTTCCCACCACTAAGTGTAGTAATTTTACCTTATGTGATGAGGGACCTTTTGGTCACTTGACCATTGTTGAATCACTGAATTAATGTTCTCTATTTTAATGGTGTGGCTGTTCAGTTTGTGATGTGGGTATTTGTTGATGTCATATATTGACTCTTCTTGAGTCGCGTGTATAATGTTTTTGAATAATACTTCGCCTGCATATGTTTTCTGTAGGTTCATTAAATTGTTGTGTATATTTTTATAAATGTGGTATTTTTCTAGTGAGTTTAGTTCTATTGGGTTATTATTTATTTCAAGTATGGTTAGGTTATTTTCGTAATTTGTTATTTTGTGTTTATGTGATATTAGGTGTGCTGCAACATTTGATGCTTTTATATTTTTATTTTTGAATTCTCTGTAATGTTCTTCAAATCTTATTTTAAATGATCTGGTTGTTTTTCCTATGTAAAATGCGTTGCCGTCGTTACTGCAAAGTTTACACAAAAATACGCTAAACTACACATACAAAATACAGTCATCAACAAAGCAACAAAAATAGCCAAATTTCACGTATTTAAAGAAAATATTAAATCTGCTTACATAAAAAAAGACAACTTAACCTACAACTGTACATAACAAATTTAGAAATGATGAAAACCTTTAATAATCACACACCTATAATACACGAAAAGATACAACAAATCATAATAAATACAATAAATAGACATAACAAAATGTGTACCAATATTAACCCTGATGCACGCGTGCCTTTTTATCTAACGTAAGTAGGCGTGTTGTTGTATTTTATACAACATCTCGATTTTCTACATTTTCCTTAACTTTCAATCGAGTTATTAAAAGTTTTCTAAAATTTCTGTTGAATGGTTGTATGGTTTAACAAAATAAGTCAAAATTGAATGTTTCATGTGACGCCGTCAGGATAAAAATTAATAAAATACTTAAAAATGAATAAAAAGTGTTTATTTTAAACAGAACTCAAACATTTACTCAGACTCTTTAGATTGAATTTTATTCGCACATTTGAAACAAGTAATAGTGGTAACGCTGTGAGATCCGCAAATGAAGCATTTGCAACTAATACAAATCTTTGTTGTTGAAGAGGTTTTTTTTCTTCCACACTGTACACATGTACCCCTTGCCTTTTTTGGTGTTGGTCCTTATTGTTGAGGTTGCAGAGTTTCATACTTCTTTTGTAAAAACACTCTAATGTCAATTGGCAGTGATGGTATTTTTGATCTGTTAATAAGCTCTTCTTTCATCAGACCATTTCCTAACTCTTTCAGAAAAATTCTGCGAAATTTTGGGGCATTGTTTGGTCTTACCAATGAAAAAATTACTTGTGAGTTGACCCTCCGGGCAACGCTATATGCAGCACAAAGCTGGTCATTACTATCAACTCCACCTTTCGTTCTGTTGTACTGCAATATAATGTCTGGCTTATTTGTTTGTTCGTCAACATCATCTTAGTCGTGCATAGTCGAAATCAATATTACAGCTTTATTTTTTATTGTCGTATATGAGACCATGGTTCGATTATTTTGGAACCCAAACAAGGAAGTACCTGGCTGATTGGTTTTATTAGGCAAAAATTCTGGTGGAATTTCCCGTTTGTTCTTACGTAGAGTGCCAATCAGTGTTAGATTTTTCTCCAACAAATAACTAGCTAGTGGTATGGAAGTGTACCAGTTGTCGGTTGTAATGTTTCTATTCGAATTTTGAATGGGAACTACTAGACGTTTCACTATATCTAAAGGAGTGTTCGAAGTCTCATAAGGTCCAGGTTGTTGTTTGCCAACATAAACTTCTAAATTGGCACAATAAAATGTCTTTGCGTCACAAAGAGCAAACAATTTTATGCCATATTTCGCCGGCTTGGACGGAATGTATTGTCTCCAAGAGCAACAACCTCGAAATGGATGTAATATTTCGTCAATTGTGGCGAATTCGCTTACATTATAATTGTTTTGAAGAATATTCTCAATAAACTTATCCTGAATTGATCTAATAGCTGCCAACTTGTCATTTTGCCTTCTTTGTTCTCTTGTTTGGCGGTTATCAAACCTTAAGCACCTCACAATTAGTAAAAATCGTTTGTACCCCATTGCAGCTCTTATCAGTGGCATCCCAGTCCCATCACTTGCCCACAACTCTTTCATGTTAGTCATGTTGGCTTTTTTGACTCCTATATGAAATAGAATTCCAAAAAATGCTATAAATTCTGATCTACTTATTATACTGCTATCCCGTGGACGTGAAAAATTATCTCTGATTGTATCCAAGTATGCATTAGTATGATGTAAAATACCGTCAATCATGTCAACACTAATAAACTTGAAAAATGTGTCACACTGGTTCTCAACATCTCTAACACATTGTTTAGGGCCGGGAAATATTTTTATTATGTTGTGCTTTTTGGTTTTTGAACTTTTACTAATCCTAGTCTTACTCCACTTCGTCACTTTGTCTTTACCAAAAAAATTCTTCATCGCCCTCTTCATACTCACTTTTGGTCTCATCACTATCACAGAAACCACCTTCCAATTCACTTTCTGAGTTATGATCACTTTTTTCAGCTTCTCCGTCGCTCTGATCATCGTCACTTTCAATAAAATCACCATTATCAATTTCTTCTTCACAAAGATCCTGTAAAATTTTTGGAATGTCTTCCAAATTCACTCCTAAAAACATGAAAATTTATAAAAATGTTGAACAAAACAAATAATTACATAATTCTTTAAAAAAATGTATATAAAAAACTTACGTTCTATCTTGGAGGAATAAAAACTGCACCGAAAAAATAAAAACGTCAGAAGGCGCCTTGTATTTTGTACAACAGTGATGACTCACCAGAACTAATAGCACACTGAGGCTATGTTGATAGAATAAAGACATTGACGACAACTGATAACTGTAGTGGAGGGACCAATAGAAGAATAGAACGGTGATTTGAACAAATAACTACCAACAGGTTTCAACAAGAATCAAAATATTAAAACTGTTGTACTTTTTACAACAGCGCGCGTCCTTGAGGATTAACAGGCATACCTAAAATCCACAAACCCAACACACCATTTAGACCACTAATAAATTTCAAAACAGCACCATCTTACATAAACACAAAAATACTAGACAAAATAATAACATCTAAAATATATATCAACAACACATACAATGTAAAAAATGTATACAAATTAATTAATAAAAAACAGAAACAAACAGCAACACAAAAATAATTAGTTATGACATAACCAACATGTACCCTAGTATCCCAAAAGAAGAAACCATAGAAATAACAAAAAACAAACTAATACACAATAACAAGAAAGAAAACACAATAAATAGTATTATTACACTAATCAAACACAAAAATAATAAAAAAAATTCTACCTAAAATATAAATACACCAATAACAAATATATACAACAAAGAATACTACACTCCAACATACAAACCAAGTAACAAAATAATAAAATATCTTAATAACACAAACCACAAAACAAATACAGAAAAACATAACCTATCAGGAGTTAACAAAATTACATGTAACGACTGCAATGCATTTTACATAGGGAAAACGACCAGATCATTTAAAATAAGATTTGAAGAACATTACAGAGCATTCAAAAATACAAAATACAAAAGTATCAAATGTTGCAACACACCTAATATCACATAAACATGAAATAACAAACTACGAAAATAACCTAACCATACTTGAAATAAATAATAACAGAATAGAATTAAACTCACTAGAAAAATACCACATTTATAAAAACACACACAACAATTTAATGAACCTACAGACCACATATACAGAAGACATACTATATAAAAACATCATACACGCAGATCAAGAGAAAATGCGTGTAACGTCAACAAATACCAACATCACGGACCGTACATCTACACCAGAAAAATATCAGTGATTCGACAATGGTCAAGTGACCAAAAGGTGCCTCACCACACTAGGTAAAATCATTGCACTTAATGGTGGATAAAATTACTTACAATAGTAATATATTAACTTCATAAAGTCAGTGCAACGGAAAAACAATGGATAACGTAAAATATCAAGAATATATATATATATATATGAAGTTAATATATTACTATTGTAAGTAATTTTATCCACCATTAAGTGCAATAATTTTACCTTGAGTGATGAGGCACCTTTCGGTCACTTGACCATTGTCGAATCACTGATATTTTTCTGGTGTAGATGTTCGGTCCGTGATATTGGTATTTGTTGACGTTACACGCACTTTCTCTTGAGCTGTGTGTATGATGTTTTTATATAGTATGTCTTCTGTATATGTTGTTTGTAGATTCATTAAATTTTTGTGTATGTTTTTATGAATGTGGTATTTTTCTAGTGAGTTTAGTTCTATTGGGTTATTATTTATTTCAAGTATGGTTAGGTTATTTTCGTAATTTCTTATTTCATGTTTATGTGATATTAGGTGTGCTGCAACATTTGATACTTTTGAATTTTTGTTTTTGAATGCTCTATAATGTTCTTCAAATCTTATTTTAAATGTTCTGGTTGTTTTTCCTATGTAAAAAGCGTTACAGTTGTTGCATGTAATTTTGTAAATTCCTGATAGGTTATATTTTTCTGAATTTGTTTTGTGGTTTGTGTTATTAAGATATTTTATTATTTTGTTTTTTGGTTTGTATGTTGGAGTGTAGTATTCTTTGTTGTATTTATTTGTTATTTTTTCTATTTTGTTATTGGTGTATTTATATTTTAGGTAGATTTTTTTATTTTCATTAGTTTTGTGTTCCGGTTGTAGTGTTGTGTTGAGGTTAGGTTTTTTTGTGAATTTATTGTATATATTTTTTATAATGTGTTTGTTGTATCCATTTTCTATTGCTATTTTTATGATGTTATCTAATTCTTCATTTAATTTTTGTTTGTTATCCTGTGTGTATTTTATTGCTTTATTTATCATGTTACTGTAAGTGTTAATTTTGTGTGTCCAGGGGTGGTTAGATTTGTAGTGTATTGTGGTGTTGTTGGAAGTAGGTTTCTTGTATACTGTAGTTTCTATTTTATTAGTTATATTTAAAGTGATGTCGAGATAGTTGATTGTTCTATTTGTTTCTGTTTCAACGGTGAATTGTATGTTTTCGTTGTATGTATTTAGTTTGTTTAATATTATGATGTGTTCGTTGTGAATGGTAGGTTGGTATATTACAAGTATATCGTCTACATATCTTGTCCATAGTGAAATATTGTGTGTGTTTAGTATAGGTTTAATTATTATTTGTTCAAAGTGTTGTAAATATATTTCTGACATGACAGATGATATGGGTGAACCCATGGGGAGTCCAGTTGTTTGTTTATAATATTTATTGTTAAATTGGAAGTAATTTTGGTTACATATGTGTTTGGTTAGCGTAATGATACTATCTATTATGTTTCTTTTTTCGTTATTGTGTATTAGTTTGTTTTTTATTATTTCTATGGTTTCTTCTATTGGGATACTAGGGTACATGTTAGTTATGTCATAACTTATTATTTTTGTGTTGCTGTTTGTTTTTATCGTTTTTATTTTATTAATTAATTCGTATCCATTTTTTATATTGTATGTGTTGTTGATATGTATTTTAGATCTTATGATTTGTCTAGTATTTTTGCGATTATGTAAGATGGTGCTGTTGTGAAATTTATTAGTGGTCTAAATGGTGTGTTGGGTTTGTGGATTTTAGGTATCCCTGATAATATTGGTGCACATGGTTTGAATGGGTATAGTCTTGTGTGGTATTTTAATTTATTGTTATAGTTTAGGGTATTTCGGTGAGTGACTATTAAGTTTTTTATTGTAATAAGGTATTTGCTAGTTGGGTCTGGGATTTGTTCGTATTTATTTTCTTTTATGTAGTTAGTCATTGAATCGATGTATTTGGTATTTTCTATTATTACTGGTGTATTTGTTTTATCTGATTTTAATATTAAGTAGTCGTTGTTTTCTAGTTTTTCTCTGAGTTTTATAATTTCTTTTTTATTTATATATTGTTCCGTTTTTTTGTTTTTTTCTTTTTTTGTTAGGTTAATTTTATTATTAATATTGTTTCTTATGTGTTCAGTATTTTGGTGGGTAATTTTGTGGATGTTAGATTCTGTGTCAACTATTAGGTTTTTTATTATTTGTTTTTTGTTGAAATTAGGTGGGTTATATTTGAAGGAATTTGTTGTTATTATTTTTTATTTTTCAGTAAATTGTGTTTTAGTTAAGTTTATGAATTTATTGTTGTTAGAGGTGTGGATTGGTTCTAGGCTATTTTTTAGGTTATGTTGTTGTTTTGATAAATTTTACACCAATAACAAAATAGAAAAAATAACAAATATATACAACAAAGAATACTACACTCCAACATACAAACCAAACAACAAAATAATAAAATATCTTAATAACACAAACCACAAAACAAATTCAGAAAAACACAACCTATCAGGAATTTAAAAAATTACATGCAACAACTGTAACGCTTTTTACATAGGAAAAACAACCAGAATATTTAAAATAAGATTTGAAGAACATTATAGAGCATTCAAAAACAAAAATTCAAAAGTATCAAATGTTGCAGCACACCTAATATCACATAAACATGAAATAACAAATTACGAAAGTAACCTAACCATACTTGAAATAAATAATAACCCAATGGAACTAAACTCACTAGAAAAATACCACATTTATAAAAACATACACAAAAATTTAATGAATCTACAAACAACATACACAGAAGACATACTATATAAAAACATCATACACACAGATCAAGAGAAAGTGCGTGTAACGTCAACAAATACCAATATCACGGGCCGAACATCTACACCAGAAAAATATCAGTGATTCGACAATGGTCAAGTGACCGAAAGGTGCCTCATCACTCAAGGTAAAATTATTGCACTTAATGGTGGATAAAATTACTTACAATAGTAATATATTAACTTCATAAAGTCAGTGCAACGGAAAAACAATGGATAACATAAAATATCAAGAATATATATATATTGTTTCCATGAGCATATGAGTGATTATAGTTTATATAAGTCTGTCAGGGGAAAAGAGATTAGAGACGTCTGAGGCTATTAGGAAAAAAACAGAAAAAAAATATGAATGGATTTATCTGATGTTGAGGTTAGGGGATTCTCTGGATTTGGTATACCACTGGTATGATAGTTCCCATCTTCTCAGTTCTGAGGGATTGCAATCAGGGGGGAGTGATTTAATTATTTTTGTGGTATAGCAGTCATCAAAAGTTGTGATGACTGCTATACCACAAAAATAATTAAATAATGTAATACCTGGATTTAATTATGTAGCTTTCGTTTTCATAATTTATCTGTCTATATTTCTTCAAATTTATTTAATTGACTTCTTTTACATATAAATTTACGACAGCAGCAGTGTTTATTCAGTTTGGCAAGATCTTTCCGCGTCTTTAACCGAGTCAAATATTACCTAATTCTAACCTAAATTTTAAGCCATACAATTTTAGATCATGATTAGTTTTAGTACATTTTAAGAATTACAATTTTTTCCCTAGCTAGTCCTAAGCTATTCTCCTTGCATTTCTTTTTCTTATATTGACTATTCTTTATTATATTTAGTTAACCTTTATCTAATATTAAGCATTTTGGCCTAGTTCCATAAGCTAAACTATTATCGTTCTACAGTACAGTCTCACTAATCCGGACTTGATGGGACCGGACCCGGTCCGGATCAACGAAAGTCCGGATTAGACGGAAAAAGCCAAACAAATGCATACAATATATGTTTTAGGTGGGAAAACATATTGAAATTGTAGTTTTAGTGAAATTGAGGCCTAAATATAGCTATACAGTACAGTATTTCATAGCTTATTTAGCAAAAAATTCTGTAATTGTAACAGAAAAGGTATGACATGAATAAATATCAAAGCATCTTTCTCGTTGAATAAATGTATTCACATAAAGTTATTTACACTATACTGTATAAACGCACAAAAAACTCAAACAAAAATGAAACTGAAACAAAAACAAACTTTAAAAAACTTAGTGAAAAAAGTCCGTAATGTTCTTTTGTTTTAACGATGAATGACGTCGTTTCACAGTACGATCTCGTAGGCGTTTCAAGGTCAGTAGCTCCGCAGTTGACGTATCACTTTGTTTCTCAAAGTAAGTCATCAACCCCTCCAGCATTGCAGCCGCCTCATCATGAGTTAGGCTGACAGGTTCGTCTGTGTAGTCTTCCTCTTCCGAGCTGTCATTTTCTGCGTTTGCAGTGCACACCGCGACGATTTCGTCCTCGTTGAGCACTTGATGACCAATGTCATTATCACTGATAATCCACTCGGAAATATCAGTGTCTTTCAACTCGGCACAACCCTCCATTTGTTGAAAAATCTGAACAAATTCATTGTCGTCATTAGTAGGTTGACTGTCAGATTTTCCACTTTCCTGTGGCATTTCAGGCCACAATTTTTTCCAGCTTTTTTGTAGTGTAGACGGTTGAATTTCCTCCCACGATTCTGCAGCCATATAAATGACATCCTTTATAGTCACTTTTTTAAGATTTTCAATAAATTTTGTAGCTGGATCTGCTTCTTGTTGTTCCAAAAGCGATAAAATTAACTTTTTCCTATATCGCCGTTTTATCGCTTCGATCACGCCCTGATCCATCGGCTGAATGAGAGCCGTTACGTTAGGAGGAAGAAATTTAACAAAAATGTCACCATGACGCAATTCTTCTTCATTTGGGTGGCATGGGGCATTATCAATTAGTAAAACCGCTTTTCGAGGGAGTTTTTTCTCTTTTAAAAACTTTTCTGTTGTTGGAACAAAGTTTTCAAAAAACCAGTCCTTAAAAATTTGACTGTTCATCCACGCTGATTTTTGGAACTTGTATTGGGCCGGTAGAACACTTAAATTTACATTTTTAAAAACCCTAGGCTTTGCGGATTTCCCTATCACCAAAAGTGGAAATTTTAGATCGCCAGAAGCATTACTGCAGGGCAGCAAAGTCATACGTTCTTTCTTAACTTTATGGCCTTTTGCTACTGAATCTAATTTGGAAGCTAAAGTTTTTTTTTGGGAACATTTTATAATTTAATCCAGTTTCGTCAGCGTTGAACACCTGACAAGGTTGTAAGTTTTCATCTCTGAGAAACTTGCCAAATTTGTCTTTGAATTTTTCACTTGCATCACTGTCACCTGACAAAATTTCACCACTTATTCCGAGTTGACGGATGCCGTGTCGTTCCTTCCACCGTGACAGCCATCCCACACTGGCAGTAAAATTAGGGTCTCCTTTTAACTTTTCATTCAGTTTCAGCGCGATCGTTTGCAAATTTACACCCGATAAAGGAACACCCTGTTCCCGTTGTTGGCAAAACCAAACATACAAAGCATCATCTAGGGTTTCATTTTTTGGTTTTTTTAAAGTGCTTCTGCCGCCTAAACTGTCTTTACTAACCATTTTTGCAACAAAAATCTTCAATTTCCTGTCGCTTTTTTTTCCAATCGGAAACAGTTTGTTTTCCCACACCTAACTCTTTTGCAATTTTAATAAGCGATTCACCTCCATCAATACGAAACAAAGCTTGGAGTTTTTGTTCCATTGTCACTGTCACTGACTTACGTTTAGTCGCCATTTTCACTGAACACTGAACGAGACGTAAATAAAAAACACAGATCAATATCGCACTAGAATTAAATGACAACTGAGCAGATATCTTGCGAGAAGCAGGAAAAGTGGCATCTGTCCGACAAAACAACTGACCTGACGCCAGACGGATAGACTGTTTATCCGTTTAGTCAGCGGTCCTTTATCTTTTGTTTATCGCAAGATGTCTCTGATGTCACGTACGTTGTAGTGTTGGGTGATCTAATTTGTATATATTTTTTCAAAGAAGTTTTTTCTACTGTAGTAGGCAAAAGAAACAAACAAGTGGTACACCTATTTCATATTTTAATGAATAAATTATATTATTTGAGTATTAAAGTAGGAAAACCCCTTTGAAAAATAACAAATATAGACGTATAAAAATAAATATTTTTGTGGACAGCAGACTGATTGTGCACTGTAAAATACTATAACTAAACAAAACTTTTGGGCCGTCCGGATTAGCCGGAGGTCCGGATCATCGGAGACCGGATTAGCGAGACTGTACTGTATTGGCACCGGTCATTTAGGCTAACAACTTTTAGGTTATAGTTTTGTGTAATATATCTTACGAATTACAATTTGTTCTTTCTAGATCTAAATTAATCCGTCTACTCTTTTTTAGTCTATTATTTACTATTCTGTATTGTATTTAGTCCAAATTTAATTAATATTAGGTGCTTTGGCCTGGTTCCATTAACTATACTTTTACTGTTCAATTTACATCGGTCGATTGGGCTTTGGCCAATATAGGGTTATGTTTGTTTATAATATGTTTTAACACTCACAGTTTGTCTAATTTAGTGCTAAGTAAATCTGTTTACATTTCTTTTCCTTTATTTACTATTTTTATATCATTGATTTAAACTAATTTTAATATTAGGCACTTTGGTATGGTTCCATGTTTTATACTATTACCGTTTTTCTTGCATCTGTCATTTTGGCTGTTGCAAGGTGTACAAAGTTTATAGAATTAAAAACTAATCAGGATTTTAAAAGAAATCAAATATTAATTACTGACAAAGGTTTAAAAAATATTCTGATTTTATTTTAAGAATGTTATTCTTAAAGTTCAACAAATTATCAAGTTTTTTGCATTCGAATCATGGATCTAATGTAATATATTCACAACTAAAAACCTTGTTGTTTTAAAATACCTACTTTCTGTCAACTTTTTGTTATTTAGAAAGTACTTATTCTGGGAGCCTTATATAATTCGGAGATGGAAAACGTTTTGTGTTTCAGGAGCTCACAAAAAATTTGGCCTGGAAAGAACAGGTTGTTCTGAACATGGTGTCTTCATCTTCTCAGATGTCAGGACTTCAGTTAGTAGGTGAAAAGAATTTAATAGAACTTGAAGGACAAATTAAAGAACTGCAAAAAGAAAAAGAGGAATTAACAAACCAGTTAAAGAACATGCAGACAAATGCTGCATCCAATAAGTAAGTGACAACAATTTTTTGGAAATTGGTAAACCATATAATTAATACATTCTAAACAAAGTTTTCTTAATGCTTGCTTTTATATATATTTTGACAGTTATAGGATGTATATAATACGAAATTGAAAAATGAATTAAATGCAAATTTGACATTTTGGGGATATTGGGCTTCATAGCATTTAGAATAAAAATTACATCAGTAAATTATCTTATTCATAGAACAGGATAAAGTGGAGTCAATGTTAGGGAACTTAAGTACATAATCTGAAATACATTTTACCAATCTTATAAAAACAGCTTCTCTTTCTCTCTCTCTCTTTGACCATTGTACTACCAAGCTGTGAGCAAGCAAACTTATACTTGTGGTCTCAGTTATTTATATTGTGAAATAAATGGTTTGATTTCCAAAGTAGACTCTTCCTTTGAGTTACCAAAGCGAACAACTAAAAATAGAAGTGAAATTGAAATTTATACAACCTTTGTCTTTCCACAGTTGGTAAACTAAGAATGGAAACAAGATACGCAATGTAAATTTTTTAATTATTTACATGGAAACTATGGATGAAAGTTTTGGCAAAGGCCGACTTTTGTCACTTAGTGCCAGAAATGCGATCGCTATCTTGGTGTCGTTGACCTTAACGTTTTGTCTGTGTGTGTACATATATATAGGTTAGTTTTGGTTGGTAAATGATTGTTTACGTGCTTTTATGTGTTTCTATTTCAAGACTACAGAGTGGACTCTTACCAAGGTAAGTTTGTCAGTCTCCTAGTCCAAAAAATCTATATATATAAAGAACTAAGTCAAAATACAAATACAAGAATTATAATTGAATTTACAATTCAAAGCTTTTCGTTGGCTAATAGTACCAACATCATCAGGAATATTAAACAATTGTTTAAGATTTGTTTAATACTCCTGATGATGATGGTACTGTTAGCCAACAGAAAAATAATGGACAACGTAAAATATATATATATATATATATATATATATATATATATATATATATATTCTTGATATTTAACGTTATCCATTGTTTTTCCGTTGCACTGACTTTATGAAGTTATATATTACTATTGTAAGTAATTTTCTCCACCATTAAGTGCAATAATTTTACCTTGAGTGATGAGGCTTCTTTCGGTCACTTGACCATTGTCGAATCACTGATATTTTTCTGTTGTAGATGTTCGGTCCGTGATATTGGTATTTGTTGACGTTACACGCACTTTCTCTTGATCTGTGTGTATGATGTTTTTATATAGTATGTCTTCTGTATATGTTGTTTGTAGATTCATTAAATTGTTGTGTATGTTTTTATAAATGTAGTATTTTTCTAGTGAGTTTAGTTCTATTGGGTTATTATTTATTTCAAGTATATATATATATATATATATATATATATATATATATATATATATATATATATATATATGAAGTTAATAAATTACCAATTTTGAGTAATTTTATCCACCATTAAGTGCAATAATTTTACCTTGAGTGATGAGGCACCTTTCGGTCTTTGACCATTGTCGAATCACTGATTGTTCTCTGCTGTGGATGCTATGTCCGTGAAGCCGGTGTTTGTAGAAGTTACGCGCACTATTTCTTGATCTGTGTGTATGAGGTTTCTGTATAGTATGTCTTCTGTATATGTTGTTTGTAAATTCATTAAGTTGTTGTGTATATTTTTATAAATGTGGTATTTTTCTAGTGAGTTTAGTTCTATTGGGTTGTTATTTATTTCCAGTATGGTTAGGTTATTTTCGTAATTTGTAATTTCGTGTTTATGGGAAATTAGGTGTGTTGCAACATTTGATACTTTAGAATTTTTATTTTTGAATGCTCTATAATGTTCTTCAAATCTTATTTTAAACGTTCTGGATGTTTTTCCTATGTAAAAGGCGTTACAGTTGTTACAAGTGATTTTGTAGATACCTGATAGGTTATGATTTTCTGAATTTGTTATGTGGTTTTTGTTACTAAGATATTTTATTATTTTGTTGTTTGGTTTGTAAGTTGGAGTGTAGTATTCTTTGTTGTATATATTCGTTATTTTTTCTATTTTGTTATTGGTATATTTATATTTTAGGTAGATTTTTTTATTTTTATTGTTTTCGTGTTCCGGTTGTAGTGTTGTGTTGAGGTTTATAAAAATTATTGCACTTAATGGTGGATAAAATTACTCAAAATTGGTAATTTATTAACTTCATAAAGTCAGTGCAACGGAAAAACAATGGATAATATTAAATATCAGGAATATATATATATATATATATATATATATATATATATATATATATGTATATATATGAAGTTAATATATTACTATTGTTGGATAACGTTAAATATCAAGAATATATATATATATATATATATATATATATATATATATATATATATATATATATATATATATATATATATTTATAGGTTAGTTCTAGTAGAGCTTAAAGCTTATTTAGGAATTTTTTGGACTTGATAGGAGACTGACAGACTTACCTAAAGGCAATTGTCCAAAACTGCAATCTCTTGGAAATAAGCACATATAAAACACATAAAAGACACTTAATACACTTTTATTTGAAATATTTCGATCAACATGATCTTCTTCAGTCAAGAAAGAGAAAACAAAACTCTCTTCAAGTTTTTGTTTCCAGAGTTTTGTTTTCTCTTTCTTGACTGAAGAAGATCATGTTGATCGAAATATTTCAAATAAAAGTGTATTAAGTGTTTTATATGTGCTTATTTCCAAGAGATTGCAGTTTTGGACTATTGCCTTTAGGTAAGTCTGTCAGTCTCCTATCAAGTCCAAAAAATTCCTATATATATATATATATATATTTTAGGTTAGTTTTGGTTGGTAAAGATTATTTAGATTTTTTGGACTAGGAGACTGACAGACTTACCTTGGTAAGAGTCCACACTGTAGTCTTGAAATAGAAACACATAAAAGCACTTAAACAATGATATATTTCAACCACACAGTGGTCTTTATCAATCGAAGAGAAAACACAAAAAGAAATAAAATAAATATAAGTTGTAATCACAGATTGTGTAGCTTCACAATCTGTGATTACAACTTATATTTATTTTATTTCTTTTTGTGTTTTCTCTTCGATTGATAAAGACCACTGTGTGGTTGAAATATATCATTGTTTAAGTGCTTTTATGTGTTTCTATTTCAAGACTACAGTGTGGACTCTTACCAAGGTAAGTCTGTCAGTCTCCTAGTCCAAAAAATCTATATATATATATATATATATATATATATATATATATATATATATATATATTTATATATATGTGTGTGTGTGTATGTATGTATATATATATATATGTGTGTGTGTGTGTATATATATATATATATATCACTTTCACTTATGTACTTAAACAAGAATCTTACTAGAATCTACAAATATATATATATATATATATATATATATATATATATATATATATTGTAACATTTATAGAATGGGCTATATAATATTATTTAAGAATTGGAAAATAGATGAGAAATAACTCACTCAAAATTTAGAAAGAAATTCTCATTAAAAGATTGGTTAGGTTAAAATTGAAACTAAATTCTGGTAAAAGCCTAGGAATTGTAAACAAGGTTTTTGAACTGGAAATGTATTAGGAAATTTGTTATATCAAATAACCTAACACATAAATTAAAATAAGATAATCTAATAATAGTTATGTGTAAACAAATTTGTAAACTGTAGGAACATAGGGCCTAAGTAATTACTTGAAGGAGAAAGTGAACACGTTTGTAAACAAAAGAAAATTGAAAGGTTATGTTTCTATGAATTCGGCTCAAAACACACACAATTCAGAACTATTTCAAAAGTAAAACACAAAGACACTTCACACACTAATAATATTAATAAAATAAACACTGGAAGGTTTGTTGACGATAGGAAATTGAAACAGTAAGTTTCAATCAGGTTTCAACCAAAGTTTAACGAAATAAAAATTGGTGAAAACAAACTTGTTGGTATGTCAGCTGTGAAACAGATGTAGGTCAGTGTGACAATCGATTCTAGTGAAGAAAAAGAAAACAAACTAGATTACATTAACATGTGTGAAAGTCTAGTGGAAAGAAATCGAACTAAATTATAACCCATATGTGTTTTTTTTTTTTTTGAAGAAGAAAGCCGCCATATTTGTAAGATTTTTAAAAGAAAATAGAAGGATGCGTAGTTAGAGTTGAGTTGATTCTAGCGTGGGTGACGCTACAAGACCGGACCTGCCAGGACCAGTCAAAATTCTATTTTTTTGGAAAGAGTTCGTCTAAATTATACAGTTTTGTGAGTAAACTTGGCCAGATTAAACAGGAATAAGAAAATTGAAAGAGTTAATACAGTGAAAATATAATTTGAAAGAACTAAAACGGATTTAAGTGTGAATTGTTTAATTGGAGAGAACGGGAATTTACGTAAGCGACCAGCAAAATTTTGATATTTATTAAGTTGAGTAGTAGCGCTATAAAATAACTTTAGTGGACTTTTAAGATAATAGAGAAGTTTAAATTTGTATATTAGAATATCTTATAGTTAATTAATAGTTCGAAATAATCCAGTTCAAATAGTTTGGCCTTTTTTGCATTTTCAAAATTTAATATTGTTTGTTCAAAATTTATTTAATTAACCTAAGAATTTCTAAAAATATAGCCCATACTATAACCCCGAGATATCAAGAGATCTTAAACTAGCCAAGGGTATAAAAACCTTGTAACTCAAATTTAAAGAATCGAATTTTAGTATATTGTGTTAAAACTTGTTAAGTTGTACATTTTTGTTTTGTGTTTAGATGTTGAAAAAAAATTGTGATAATAAATGTTTATGAATTGTTCTTGAGTAGTTTTTTGGTTTTGGTTATTAAATAGAAATAATATATCTTCATAAAATAGTAAAACCCCGTTGCGTCTGTTTTATAAAATTATGTTATAATTGGCGCAACAACGTGGGAGCTCGATAAAATTTATTTAGAGAGATTTTGAAATAAAATTAATTTAGAACTTTTTATATGAAAAACATTTGAACTGGAAATAGATTTAAAAAAAATTTTGTAAAATTAAACACTGAGTTGAATAGAATCAAGGCTAGGTTTATAGTATATATAAAAATTGTTTATGTTTGTATAATAAGTTACTTACAGCTAAAAAAGAAAAAATATAGGCGAACTGGTAGTTGTAGGGGACCAGGAAAAAGGGACAAGTTTGGAAATGAAAGAAATGGAAGGCACAGATATGCCAATAGGAAACATTGAGGTAGAAGAAGCTAGGGGACTACCACCTATGCAAACCCAACAACAAAAACGGGGAAAAAATGAGAATGAAGAATTGAGGGAAATGATGAGATCTCTCATGGAAATGAGTCTAAAAGGGAGAGAGGAAATGAAGGAGGATATGAGAGAATTAAAAAAGGAATTAAAAGAGAATATAAACGAAGTAAAAGGAGAGATAAAGGAGGAAAATAAGGAGATGAGAGAAGAGATGAACAGAGGATTTGCCTCAAGTAGGTTGGAAATGAGTAGGTTGGATAAGAAATTCGAAAGCCTAAAGGAAGAAAATAGGAGAATGATAGAGGATATGAGGGAACAGTGGAAAAAAAAGAATAATGCTGTAATAGAGGATGAGAGAAGAGACTTAGAGGAGAAAGATGGAGAATTAGAGGAGATTAAGGAAAATTTTGAGGAAACAAGAGAAATAATAGCTGATGTGATAGAAATTAATAAAAAAGAGATAGAGAAAGTCGAATATATAAGAAAGAAAAACACAGAAGAGTTAGGAGAGTTAAAATTAAGAAATGAAGTAGGAAAGATGGAGGTACTGCCAATAAAAAATATAACAATTCAAACCGCAACTAATAGGAAGACTGAAAAGATTAGTAAAATGAAAATGGTAATAGGAGAAAGAGGAGTTAAATATCCGTCTCAATGCTTAGTGGTACAAAGCTTATTGAGAGATATGATCATAGGTACGGATATGTTAATGAATGTGGAGGCACAACTCGAGTTTGGAAAATGGGAAATGGAATTTAAATATGAGAGTAACACAGAAAATAGAACTTATGAAGCAGATGGGAGATACAATGGAGATGTAAACGGTGTTAAGGCAAGGACAGGCGTGGGGACAAGAAAAGAGCATGGTGCCCACAGTCAATTGGAAAACTAAGACAATCAGAAACCCAGGAATAGAAATTAATAGAGGAAACAAGTTTACAGGCATTAATAGACACAGGCAGTTATATGACATGTATCAAGGAGAAGTCGAGAGAAAGGAAAATAACAAAGGATAATAAGATGGAAACAACAGGAATGACTCAGGATATAAAAGTATTAGGAGAAGGAAGCGAATGTAGGAGGGATAGATAACAAATACACCGGAAATGACAATGGACCAGAAATGACTTAATAATTAAACAAACACTTGAAAAAAAATAAAGAAAGAAAAATAATAATAAAATAGGAAGGGAGATATTAAATATAGGTAAAGGAAGCAATATGAATAAACTCTAGGTGATTATGTGTATAAGAAAACGTTAGCAGGAGATAAGTTTTAAGGGATGGTAACTATATCTATGATAATTTATTAGAAACTTCGTCGAGTAATGAATAAAGATAAAATTATGTATATTTAAACTTCGTCGTATTGTAAGGGAGAATCTGCGTTGATAAATAATGGAACTTCGTCGTATATATTATATATTATAAAAGAAATATGAATCTATGATAATAAATATTAAAGCATCGTTGTAATAAAAATATGGTAATTGTGTATTTAAACTTCGTCGTATTGTAAGGGAGAATCTGCGTTGATAAATAAGTATTAAAACAAAATTTATATTCGTTGATATAGGGACAGTGTAATCGAAGGAACTGTAGATATGATCAAATAGAGGATATGAAATTGCAACTTTTAAAAATATTAGATGTTAAACTTCATACAAAATAAACTGAGATGATATAAGAAAATAATTGAACTGGATGTGAGATTGGAAGGGGAGATAAAATACTAACTTAGAACTGAGAGTTAGATGAAGCTAAAAGCAAAATAAATATGAGATAAATGATAAACAGAGTAGTGACAAGGGGAAATAAGTTAAAATATATTAAATAACCTAATTAAACAGAGATAGCAGGGATAAAAACGGAAGGAGTACAAGTAGGGTGCAATGTAAAGATAAAGATAGGTATATTCTGGATGAGCATAACAATATAAAAAGGGGAAATATAATTTGGAAAAAGGGGAATTTGAAAATAAAATGAAATATATAAATAACGTCGATAATATGTGAAATAAAATAAATGTATACGTGAATAAGGGTGTTAATGATGTTGATGTCGTCGAAAATATGTTAAAATAAAATAAATGTCTACGTTAATAAGTGGAGGTAAGGTGAATTACCGTCATATATATATGTAACGAAGTATATAGTATAATAAAGAGTTTAAAAAAAAAAAATAATAATAATAATAATAAAATAATAGTAATATGAAATTGGGGTTAAATTTAATATAGTTGTGTTCAGATAGAGTTGATAGATTTATAACTGAAGTGAGGTTGAGGCAAGGTTAAGACAAATTAATTTTAATTGAAAAAAAAATTTTATGATGAATAGTTGGGAGGATGCGAAAAAAGAGATAGTAAATAGAATAATAAATAACAACATATAAAATTAATGAAATAGTATTATGCGAGTTTTAAACTAGTATAAACCATGTAAGACAAGTAGCTTGAAGTTTTCAGCTCAGTATTTGATTGGTAAAGAGTTAAGATAAAATTGTATTATAGAATTAAGTATAAATGGACGAAAGTGGACAGATGAAGGTATAAGTGACTTTTAAGTGGACAATTATAAAAGTGGTAAAGACAGTGGACAATAAGTTAGCCAAAGTGTTGAGGTATAACGTACTCAATAAAAATGTGTTCAGGTAGTTATTAAATAAAATGTACAAGTAGGAAATAAATGTAAATTTAAATTTAATTTAAAAAAAAAAAATATGTATATTTAAGCAAGCTTGTAAAATGTAAAAAAAATGTGTAATGTAGATATTAGGACTATTTTTTTTGTTTAAATTAAATTAGGGGACATTGTAACATTTATAGAATGGGCTATATAATATTATTTAAGAATTGGAAAATAGATGAGAAATAACTCACTCAAAATTTAGAAAGAAATTCATTAAAAGATTGGTTAGGTTAAAATTGAAACTAAATTCTGGTAAAAGCCTAGGAATTGTAAACAAGGTTTTTGAACTGGAAATGTATTAGGAAATTTGTTATATCAAATAACCTAACACATAAATTAAAATAAGATAATCTAATAATAGTTATGTGTAAACAAATTTGTAAACTGTAGGAACATAGGGCCTAAGTAATTACTTGAAGGAGAAAGTGAACACGTTTGTAAACAAAAGAAAATTGAAAGGTTATGTTTCTATGAATTCGGCTCAAAACACACACAATTCAGAACTATTTCAAAAGTAAAACACAAAGACACTTCACACACTAATAATATTAATAAAATAAACACTGGAAGGTTTGTTGACGATAGGAAATTGAAACAGTAAGTTTCAATCAGGTTTCAACCAAAGTTTAACGAAATAAAAATTGGTGAAAACAAACTTGTTGGTATGTCAGCTGTGAAACAGATGTAGGTCAGTGTGACAATCGATTCTAGTGAAGAAAAAGAAAACAAACTAGATTACATTAACATGTGTGAAAGTCTAGTGGAAAGAAATCGAACTAAATTATAACCCATATGTGTTTTTTTTTTTGAAGAAGAAGAAAGCCGCCATATTTGTAAGATTTTTAAAAGAAAATAGAAGGACGCGTAGTTAGAGTTGAGTTGATTCTAGCGTGGGTGACGCTACAAGACCGGACCTGCCAGGACCAGTCAAAATTCTATTTTTTTGGAAAGAGTTCGTCTAAATTATACAGTTTTGTGAGTAAACTTGGCCAGATTAAACAGGAATAAGAAAATTGAAAGAGTTAATACAGTGAAAATATAATTTGAAAGAACTAAAACGGATTTAAGTGTGAATTGTTTAATTGGAGAGAACGGGAATTTACGTAAGCGACCAGCAAAATTTTGATATTTATTAAGTTGAGTAGTAGCGCTATAAAATAACTTTAGTGGACTTTTAAGATAATAGAGAAGTTTAAATTTGTATATTAGAATATCTTATAGTTAATTAATAGTTCGAAATAATCCAGTTCAAATAGTTTGGCCTTTTTTGCATTTTCAAAATTTAATATTGTTTGTTCAAAATTTATTTAATTAACCTAAGAATTTCTAAAAATATAGCCCATACTATAACCCCGAGATATCAAGAGATCTTAAACTAGCCAAGGGTATAAAAACCTTGTAACTCAAATTTAAAGAATCGAATTTTAGTATATTGTGTTAAAACTTGTTAAGTTGTACATTTTTGTTTTGTGTTTAGATGTTGAAAAAAAATTGTGATAATAAATGTTTATGAATTGTTCTTGAGTAGTTTTTTGGTTTTGGTTATTAAATAGAAATAATATATCTTCATAAAATAGTAAAACCCCGTTGCGTCTGTTTTATAAAATTATGTTATAATATATATATATATATATATATATATATATATATATATATATATATATATATATATATATTGATATTTTATTTAGTCCATTATTTTTCCGTTGCACTGACTTTATGAAGTTGATATATTACTATTGTAAATACTTTTATCCACCACTAAGTGCAATCATTTTACCTTGTTGTGATGAGGCTCCTTTCGGTCACTTGACCATTGTCGAATCACATTGTCGAGCAGTGATTCGACAATGGTCAAGTGACCGAAAGGTGCCTCATCACAACAAGGCAAAATTATTGCACTTAGTGATGGATAAAAGTATTTACAATAGTAATATATCAACTTCATAAAGTCAGTGCAACGGAAAAATAATGGACTACATAAAATATCAAAAAAAATATATATATATAGATTTTTTGGACTAGGAGACTGACAGACTTACCTTGGTAAGAGTCCACTCTGTAGTCTTGAAATAGAAACACATAAAAGGACTTAACCAATGATATATTTTAACCACACAGTGGTCTTTGTCAAAGAGAAAACATAAAAAGAATTATGAGAGAATGAAATAAAATAAATATAAGTCGTAATCACAGATTGTGTAGAAATCAGAAGTCACAGATGCACAGATTAAAGATATATGTATTGTTTCCATGGCATAGTGATTATAGTTTATATAAGTCTGTCAGGGGAAAAGAGATTGGAGACATCTGATGAGGCTATTAGGAAAAAAAGTGAATGGATTTATCTGATGTTGAGGTTAGGGGATTCTCTGGACTTGGTATACCACTGGTATGTTAGTTCCCATCTTCTCAGTGCTGAAGGATTGCACTCAGGGGGGAGTGATTTAATTATTTTTGTGGTATAGCAGTCATCAAAAGTTGTGATGTTGTGACTCGCAGCATGTTGAGCTGTTGGCCTATCCATATTCATAATCATGTCTGTGGCCATTCATTCTGATATTCAGACCATCTGTGGTCAGTCCTATGTACTGTACTGAGCAAAATTTACATTGTAGCTGGTATATGACATTTTTCGATATACAAATATGATGACCCTGTATCTTGAAAACCATTTTTGTTGTTTGTCTGTTGAAACTAATTGCTGAGGGGTATATTGGACACGTCTTGCATCTAGGTCTATTGCATGGGAAGGAGCCATGAGGAAGTTTGTGTGGTTTCTCTGCATCAGGGTCAGGTAGTTTAGGATGTTTTTCAAGTTGGGAGGTTGCTTGTACCAGATTTGAGGTGGATCGGTGAAAAGATTTTTGGTGTGGACGGAAGCTTGAAGAGAGTTTATGTAGACCAGGATGGTAGTCTGATAATAAAGACAGTTTATTTTGTTCTGTTTGTGGTTTGGGGTGAATCGAGGATTGTGCTGAATGAATTTGGTTTTCAATGAGTCTTTTTGAGTATCTTCTTCTCTGGAAGGCTGTTAATATCTTTCTATTAAAATCTTCAAATTCCCTATCATTCGAACAGATTCTCTTACCCCTGATTGCTTGACTGTATGGAATGGATCGTTTTATGTTTATTAGGTGGTTGCTGTTGAAATGGAGATATTGTAGTTGGTTTGATGTGAATTCCTGTGTTAATATTTCCAAATTAGGAAGATGTCATCTATATATCTATACCAACATAATGGCTGGTGTGTTTGTGTCTTTAGAAAACTTTCTTCCAACAATCCCATGTACAGATTTGCGTACGATGGTGCCATTCTAGGGAACAGCAATGGGCACCAGAATGACACCATCGTACGCAAATCTCTACATGGGATTGTTGGAGGAAAGTTTTCTAAAGACACAAACACACCAGCCATTATGTTGGTATAGATGACATCTTCCTAATTTGGACATAATTTGGCCACAGACATGATGTTAAAATTATGAATATGGATAGACCAACAGCTCAACATGCTGCGAGTCACATCACAACTTTTGATGACTGCTATACCACAAAAATAATTAAATCACTCCCCCTTGATTGCAATCCCTCAGAACTGAGAAGGTGGGAACTATCATACCAGTAGTATAACAAGTCCAGAGAATCCCCTAACCTCAACATCAGATAAATCCATTCATTTTTTTTCCCTCTCCTAATAGCCTTATCTCTTTTCCCCTGACAGACTTATATAAACTATAATCAGTCATATGCTCATGGAAACTATATATATATATATATATATATATATTCTTGATATTTAACGTTATCCATTGTTTTTCCGTTGCACTGACTTTATGAAGTTAATATATTACTACTGATTTGTGTTATTTAAATCTAACCGCCCCTGGACACACAAAATTAACACTTACAGTAACATGATAAATAAAGCAATAAAATACACACAGGATAACAAACAAAAATTAAATGAAGAATTAGATATCATTACAAAAATAGCAATAGAAAATGGATACAACAAACACATTATAAAAAATATATACAATAAATTCACAAAAAAACCTAACCTCAACACAACACTACAACCGGAACACGAAAATAATGAAAATAAAAAAATCTACCTAAAATATAAATACACCAATAACAAAATAGAAAAAATAACAAATATATACAACAAAGAATACTACACTCCAACTTACAAACCAAACAACAAAATAATAAAATATCTTAATAACACAAACCACAAAACAAATTCAGAAAAACATAACCTATCAGGAATTTACAAAATCACATGCAACAACTGTAACGCTTTTTACATAGGAAAAACAACCAGAACATTTAAAATAAGATTTGAAGAACATTATAGAGCATTCAAAAACAAAAATTCAAAAGTATCAAATGTTGCAGCACACCTAATATCACATAAACATGAAATAAGAAATTACGAAAATAACCTAACCATACTTGAAATAAATAACAACCCAATAGAACTAAACTCACTAGAAAAATACCACATTTATAAAAACATACACAACAATTTAATGAATCTACAAACAACATATACAGAAGACATACTATATAGAAACATCATACACACAGATCAAGAAAAAGTGAGCGTAACGTCAACAAACACCTATATCACAGACCGAACATCTACAACAGAAAAACATCAGTGATTCGACAATGGTCAATTGACCGAAAGGTGCCTCATCACTCAAGGTAAAATTATTGCACTTAATGGTGGATAAAATTACAATAGTAATATATTAACTTCATATATATATATATATATATATATATATATATATATATATAGGTTAGTTTTGGTTGGTAGATTATTTAGATTTTTTGAACTAGGAGACTGACAGACTTACCTTGGTAAGAGTCCACTCTGTAGTCTTGAAATAGAAACACATAAAAGCACTTAAACAATGATATATTTCAACCACACAGTGGTCTTTGTCAATCGAAGAGAAAACACAAAAAGAAATATGAGATAATGAAATAAAATAATTGTCAATTGACAATTGAAATATATCATTGTTTAAGTGCTTTTATGTGTTTCTATTTCAAGACTACAGAGTGGACTCTTACCAAGGTAAGTCTGTCAGTCTCCTATTCCAAAAAATCTAATTAATCTTTACCAACCAAAACTAACCTATATATATATATATATATATATATATATATATATATATATATATATATATATATATATATATTCTTGATATTTTATGTTATCCATTGTTTTTCCGTTGCACTGTGATTCGACAATGGTCAAGTGACCGAAAGGTGCCTCATCACACAAGGTAAAATCATTGCACCTAATGGTGGATAAAATTACTTACAATAGTAATATATTAACTTCATATATATATATATATATATATATATATAAACATAAGACTAGGAACAGTTTGTTAACAAATTACAGCTTCAGTGTTTGATGTGCAAGTATGATGACCCATGATGTCCAGTTAACCTGATTTTGTAATCATTACAGGGTGGCTGAGCAGAGACGTAAAAGGCTACAAGAACTTGAACAAAAGATTTCTGTTTTAAATAAGAAAGTAACTGAGCAAGCAAGAATAATAAAGATGAAAGAGAACTCTGATAAGAAGATCAATACACTCAATGAGGAGATTTTGGTAAAGGTCTTAGATTACTATGTCACTATGAATGTTTATAATACTAGCCAGTTTTACTAGAATATTTACAGATTGTAAATTTTCATTTATTACAAAGCTTTAAATTTTAACTTCAATCCCTAATTTATAGGAAAATTTGAACTGTGGAAATTTCATTAATTTCAATAAATTAATGTTTTAATTGTGTGTAGGAAAGTCATGGTTTGAGTTTGTTAAACTGGTGACATTAAAATTGATTGTAAACATTAACACTTTGATTAGCAACATTTGTCTTCCCTGATATGGTCCTTGGGAGCAACATATTTTAGAAAGATTTTTACACTCTTTTCCAATTTTTTTCTTAATTTTTCTATAATATTTTAATTTATAGTAATATTTGTTAATATTTTTTTGTTTCTGTCTTTACTTATGTTAACCAAACTATATCTTACATTTACTTACAATTTCTTTACTCAAAATTATCTGTTAATCTTTTTTTTTGTAAAATACTTACTCATTGTAAAATACTGCACAAACTTTGAAACGATCTGTAACACATGGGAAAACTCATATACTTTGGACACAAAATAATGGTGACTATGTACTCTGTGTAGTATTTATTCTAGAATACAGCACATTACACACAAAAAATCGTAAACGTACGGTATTGCTAATCTGAAAAAAAATGTAGAACATACATATACAGAAATTCTCCTGCTGGCCATAGCAGGATTTCACTTACTGGTACGTGAATGCTAATCAAAGGGTTAAATCATGACCATATATACATGTTTATTAGTATTTGTGTAAGTTTGAATCTTTTAACTTGTCATGAGAATAATAAATTAGGTGTCTCGTATTTTTTCTGTTTCTAAAGCATACTTAACATCAATTTGGAATATCTTCTAACTAATCATCTTATTTTGTATAGAACATGAAGAAAACCAGAGTGCGTCTTATTAATCAAATGAAAGTTGAAGGCGATAAATACAGAGTTTGGAAAGTTGAAAGAGATAGAGAACTTTATAGGTTGAAACAACAAGATCGTCAGCACCAAAACCAAATTACAAAGTTGAAATGTATCCATCTGAAAGAGAAGAATGTATTAAAACGCAAAGTAGAAGAAGCAGCTGCAATCAATAAAAGGCTTAAGGTTTGTAACAAAAGGTGTCTGTAAAAGAGCTTGTTTTTATAGTTTATAATGTTTGATTTAAAATACAGAATTATTTTAGATTTAAACATGTAGATATTTTGATTTACAAAAATTATAACAATAATTTCTAAAAACAAATATAGTAATAACGGTAGAAATAAGAATACCTAAGTAATAACCAAAACAATATATTGAAGTACTTGTTTTGTTGAATTTTGCATAACAGAATTGTATATACAAAAAGCTATTTAATATTCCTGAATAAAACTAAATTACATGATTTTTTTTGAAGGGCCTTGAAACCTTTCAAGAAATTTTGAAAATGTGGAAAATCTTGTCTGCCTTTACTCTATCAATAAGACTGTACTTCACTAAAGTTTTATGTGCATTTATTCCGGTAACATACTAAAGCTAAAATTTAACCTACCTGTTCCTATTCCCTACGGGGGGGGGGGGGGGTTAAAGATATCAGACAGTGAATCTTCCTCACAGATAATATACAAATCCATTCCATGGAAATTACAGTTATTATTCTCTGCAATCTCTTAGACTAAGATATTGCATCTCCATCATAGCATAGATCACAAAATTTTGCCCATATCTTTAATTAATGCTGGTAATGAATGGTTTTTAAATAGGTGAATATTTTTCTTTTCCTTTGAAAATATAAATGGTAATAGAGTACTAACAATGCCTAACGCACAATACAAAAAAACCTTTGAAAAGAAACTACCTTTATTATATACAGTTGATAGCGTTCAGAAATGGATTTAGAGGGGTGGATGAACAACTACAAATATTTATGTTAATGGTAGGATATTGCATAAATATTGTGATATAAAAAGGAAACAAACTGAAAGTAATGCATACACACATGCAGCAAGAATTGGATTGGTAGAATATGAGGTGATAGTTTTCTAGACAACAGAATCAACAGGATATCACTAAATCAAGAAGAGGAGAAAAAAGACAATAGAGTTACTAACAGCGTTCAAATTTTAACACAAGAATTGCTGAAAAAGAAGAAAATATTTTTGTTACTGGAAATAATAAGAGTATATGTTTCATGAAATTATAAAAATATTTTACAGATAAAAAATTGTGACAGTGATTAAAAAGTAAGATAAAAGATTTATCTTAAGGATGGTTTAAGCAAGATTTTCAACTATTCTATAACGAGTATACAGTTCCCCTCTTAGTATTAAAATATTGAGAAAGGCCCTGCATTTAACTAATATTCTACAATACTTATAAGTAACTTATAAATTCTAAAAAGCAAATTTTTTATTTAATTTTAAAGTTTTTTGAAGGAATAAATTTTACACACTACCTGCCTTGCATTGTGTTAGCAATCAGTAATAATGTAATTTGGGGGAAATATTCAGTTTTAATACTTCTTTACTGTACACTAAACCCGATATTTTATGCTGAAAGGATATGAAACAAGAGTTGTATGATTGAGTTGGGTTATACAGTGATATGTTTTTCTAAACATTATCAGTCAGCTGTATTGATTTGATTACTTACACCAAAACAAAACACTCCTAATGTATTTTTTTTTAAATGTTTGGTAAAATGAATCTAACAACCAGATCATTTTTCTGAAATATGTGTCCCCACAATAACTAATTAAATATCAGAATCGCAACCTATTAATTTTTAATTCATAGTTTCTCATATATTATTAGAATTATTTTTGGATGTTCTCTACTGAAGTCATAGTTTTATGGATGGTTTGTCATTAACATAAATATTTTCAATTAACTGGCTAAATGGTAATAAAAAATAACCTTTAAAGTTCGCAATCACCTTTTGATATTGATTGGCTGAATCAATGACTTTGTGTTTCATGGCAGAAAAATTATTTAAACCAGAGTGAAGGTTTGCAGTGTTTCCAAATTATTGCGTAATAACAATGCTTTTTGATCCAAACTGTTATTTTCCTTTAAAACATCTTTTTCTTTGAGATGTGAATGTAATGTAGGCATTCTTTTCCAAAAACATCCGGTCTCATCTATAAGAGAAATTAATCAGGAGGATAACTACTTTCTATAATATTGTTTTCAATATTTCCAAACATTCAGAAGGAGTCTGATAATCAAGGATAGCTGCTTCTAATAATTTGATGGGATGCAAATTGTAGTGTCTCTTGAATCGGTCCAACCGCTCTTTGCTAGCTACAAATCTTTCATGTAACCTTTTTGAATGCAGGAGAAAATACTTTACCTTTTCAAAAATAATTTGTTGGCTCAATAGTCTAATGTTTTATTATTAATTCAAATGTCTAAACATTTTTTCATTTATTCTGGATTGTAGTTACCTCACAGATACTTTAATGTTATCACAATTATTTTTAATTGTCCTGGTGGTAAAAGGTGTTAATTTAATCAACTTCCTATGTCAGCTTGACAGAACACCAGTTTAGATCTTAATTTCGTATCAAAACTGATAAACCTATGCCTTTCAGTTTCAACTTTTTGAAACTGACATTTAGTATAATTGAACAAAATAGACACTTACTGCTTTCACAGTTGCCGTTCAACAAGATCAAGACTGAATAACGTTTCATAGCATTGTCATTTATCGCTTTAACATTTTCGCAAAACACTACCATTTAGTGCAGATTTTTAATAAAACCTCGACATAGTATTGGTTGTCCGACAATAGGGAATTGTTCTTTTCAGATAATTGATATCCGGATAATCAACACTCTACTGTATTTTATTGTAATACAGTAGAACTTGGAAAATTTGTTTTGGGTTAGTCCTTTGAACTGTATATGCTATCAATGAAACTAATAATGAATAATTATAAGTTATTAGTTTGGATAAGGGCTCGAATTCCAGTGGGCCTAGTGATTTGTTTTCCAAGAATTCTTTGCATTCAGATCGAGATCACAGGATTTGGTGCATTAGGGGTATTGGGAGAATCAGTTATTGATTGATGCTCTGCTCAGTCATCAGTTACAGATCGAGATCACAGGATTTGGTGCATTAGGGGTATTGGGAGAATCAGTTATTGATTGACGCTCTGCTCAGTCATCAGTTACAGATCGAGATCACAGAATTTGGTGCATTAGGGGTATTGGGAGAATCAGTTATTGATTGACGCTCTGCTCAGTCATCAGTTAGTTGCTATTAGTATGGGAGTTTATTTTCTGATTTGTTATACTCAAGATTAGATGTCTGTGCTTTATAAGGGATATTTATCTACCTTCGATACTTACATCATAAATAAAAAAAAATATTTATGACCCATTGACCTTCTGTCACATGTCTAAACACAATAGATGGCTTCAGCAGTTTTTTTGTCTACTGAGTGAGAAGCTCAGTATAGATTTTACTCGGTGTTGGTCAGTAGTGTAAATATTTTTATAATTAGTAAATTCTTGTGTACATATAAAATGAACAATATCAGTGAGCGCCTAGAATCTAAACCAAACTTTGAATTATCGATCTTTTACTGTATATGTAGATAATATACAATACAATTTTCAAGCATTTATTAATATTTTCAAACTTTATAATCCTTCAGTAAAAGTTATTATTGTGAGAATAAAATATATACGATTGTGGATGTCTTGAAATTGTATATGAGATACTTGCCAAACATGTGCTAAATTAATGTAACTGGTAACATTGTTCAACAATTGGTCTTTGTCAGGATGGAAAGGATAAAGACTTAAATAGAATATCATATTTTCCCAGCAATAGATTTTACGTTTGTTAAAGCAAACTACTACATTTTTAAAATACCTGTAAAAGGAGGTAGTCAATTATAAAATGCCAGTTTTATTGTTTAGGATGCAATGGCTCTTCAAAAAAATGTTCAAGGAAAACGCAACCTTCAAGGCAACCCAGAACGTATATCTCAGTGGATTCAGGAAGAGTTAGAGATTATGTTGAGTACTTTAGAAGCTGAGCGAACATTAGAACATTTGGCAGAAGATCGTGCAACACTGAACAAAATGTTACGAAACCTCAAGGTAAAATCTATGTTATTGATGATCTATTTTTTAAGATTTCTCTGTTTTAATGTCAAGCTGTTAATTATATTTAGATTTAATGTAAAAGTAAATTTGATGAAATAAGTTTTTAAGCCATACTTTTTAAATTTATTTAGAAACCATGTAATGGGTTTTAAGAATTATTAATTTGTTTCTATTAATATCTCACCAATATCATTTATCCTCATAGATAGCTTATTCCCATACTCAAGAATCAGGATAATTTTATTATTTCTATAGTATACATTTTTGGTATTTAAAAGCATTTAAAATGATTAAACTAATTTTTTTATTTTATATGTAAAGTAATTGTATTTTTTATTTATGAATTTGGTAATGCAAAATAATTTTTTTTTTATCAAGGGAGATTTTAATGTTTGGTTTCAGACTAAAGTGAATGATCTAAACCTAAACAAAGAAGATAAAATGGCTTTAGAAAAAGAAATTAAGGAGTTGAGCCAAAATCTGGACTTAAGGTGTACCCAAATAATGGACCTCAAACAGAAGATTGAAGATAGTGATCAAGGTAAGGATAAATAAATTTAAGTAGTATCAGTTAGGCATCTAATTGTCCTTATGGGTTTTATCCTTGATTACTTTCAAGCATGACTTTTCTAAATCAGAACTTTCAACTTCAAGAAGTTCAAAAATGTATTTTCCGTTTGAATTAATATACGTCTTAATAATGAGTTACAAATTCTCATTTTAAACTAAATTGTAAGTATATACAGTGTGTTCTATAAATCAGAATAGGAATTTAGCTATTTAAATAAAATTTCATTTGTAATAATTCTGCTATATCAGTTCCATTAGATGTACTCTCATGCCACCACTTTTTCCAATCTTCAGAATACTTTTGAAACTATTTCTGAATAGCCTTTAGCTCTTTGTGATATACTTTTTCTCTCATCTATTTAGATAATAACGCCTTTGTTTTCTTTTACTTAGAAAAAAAAAATCTGAGGAACCCTATCAGGCGAATATGTAAAATGAGGCATGATAATTGTGTTACTTTTAGCCAAAAACAATTGAAGGGTGAGGGCTAGCCAAACATTGGTTGCCAAAAAATTGATTGTGGGGGTGAGCAAATGCAAGTTTAGAAAACAATAACTGTTTTACCGTAAATGCAGCATTTTTGTGTATTTATTTTCACGATTTTTTAAATTTCTTTGTGTGTTGAACTTGTACATAATTTTTTTTTTATTGATCACCTAACTTTGTAACAATATCTAAATGTGCGCTATGTCGTTAAAAAACAGTTAACAAAAATTTAGCGCTTGGCTACACTTTACAAGCCTTTTTTGTCATTAAGATTTGGAATTCCTTCTCTGGGAACATTATGTGTTTGTTTCAACGTCATATCCATAAACTAATATTTTATTATCAGTTATCTCACATTTCAGTTGAATTATTACATATTTCCTTTTTTCCATTTTTTTATTAATTGATGCTCTGTAGCATAGCCTTCAACATCCTCTTTGAAACGTGTGTACCACTTGTAAACCCTTATTTTACTTTAAGCAGATGCACCAAAATCAATGCTCGTCATTTATAAAACTTTACTACATATTCCATTCTTATAATAAAATTCAATGCACATTCTTTTATTAAATTTGTTCAAATTTACAAATAAATATCACTAATTTTACCCACACATTGTAAGCTTTTTCACAGCTAACAATAGACTAAATATCAAATATGGCTATCAATTAACAGATATTTACCAACACAATAACAAAACTGAATATGAAATAATAACAAGCAAATATTCAAGATATTAAGAAAATTCCCATTTTTTAAACACTCCTTGCATATATACGAAATACAAGTGTGTGTATAGTGCGGACCAAGTAACCTTGCACTTGCCCTTGAGAGATCGCTTGAAATTTCTTGTGTACTACCACTAAAAACATGTTACATATTCAGAATGTTCTATACATTACAGCTTTTGCCTCCGAAATGTATCATCGACCGTCTCTTACAAGTAAGTGTTTTGACAGTCCTTATCATGTTTGTAGGAAAGTATTTTTATTGACCCTCTACCTTCCGTCTCCCCTTACTGCAATCTTTCAAGGGCACGGTTACGTGTTTCGCACAATAACTAAATTATTTTTATAGTTTTGCACTTTAAACTCACAAATAACATGTTAACTTTAGGCTCAACATAAGTATCAAACATTTTATTAATCAACCAAAATTTGTAATTTCTAGAAAATAAAGCTAGAGCTAGATGGGACTCGATTCAGTCAATGGCTGATGCTAAATGCGCACTTCAGTGTCTTTTTGAAGTAACTACTGAAGCTAGAAAGGATTCATCAACTAAAGAGATTTTGTTGCAAGAAATGCGGGTGAGTTTTAATACAACTAAATCTCTTTAAATCAATAATTATATATTTTTTCTTTCTATTTCTTTAACATGAAAATAGTCATATTAAAAACATAAAATTTGAGCAGTTTCACATTTTAGTCTTATTATCTGCAATCTCTGATATTCCTTGTTTTTAGCCATTATAGTCGACTGTACCGCAACACTGTTTGTGCAAAGGACTAGACATACAGTGCGTGAGGTTTAATTGTGACACGGACCTTGAGATCGCTAGGGTGGACGGGTCAAAACCCAACACTTCAGGAAACATCAGTATCGTGTTCAAAGTGTTAAACAGTATAGTTTAATACGGTTAACCAGATTTTTTAAGCTAGTTGTTGTATTAAAGTTCTTGCTGGTGTAGGGGCAGTGTTTCAGAGTTTAATTCTATGGGGTTTGTATAGTGAAATACATAAAAGTAACTAGTTTTTTTACAAAATGGAAAATAGAACAATTAAAATTAAGTTGCAAAAAAAACTTCACAGTCAAGCATGCAAAATTATTTCAAAAGTTAACGATTGTATGATTGGTGAATCAAAATATTTTTGTTAACATGAAACATTTTCTTTGCCGTTACAACAATGTGATAAACGCACATCTCAAGTGTGTGCTGTATCTGTAAGCACAGTTAAAAACATTAGGAAAGGAAAAAAAGCACTGCTGTCATCAGAAGTGAATGTTCTTTTCTAACGTAAAAAAAAAGAAGGAAATGCATAATCACAGACATCGACTATTTCGATGCATCGATAATTAAAAGGGCTGTCCATGCATTTTACAAAACAGAAAAGGAATTGCCAACCTTGAAGAAAATTTCATTGAATTTATAGAACTCGATAAAATTTAAAGGAAGCACTTGGAGTCTTAAAAAAAAATACTCAAGGTATTGGGGTTTTCATGGAAAAAAATTGAAAATGACAGGAAAGTGATAGTTGAAAATCCTGATATTAAAGTTAAGAGAATATTCTATCTGAGGCAGATTAAAAAATAGTGGCAAGAAAAGAGTAATTGTTTACCTTGATGAATCGTACATCCTTTCATCTCACCTAGTAGGAAAAAGATGGACTGACAGCTCTCAGTAAGGGCTCAGAACTCCAATATCTAAAGGACAAAGATTAATACAGTATTAGTCAGGGCTGGCTACGCAAACGGGTTCATTCCAAAAACGTTTTTGATGTGAAAAGCAGGAACTGCAACTGGCTATTATCACGATCAGACGAAATATGTAGTGTACTATATTTTCAGTTAGGCTAGTAGTCAAATGCTAGAGCAGAATGAGGGACACCGTTATCACACATTATACATCGACACAATCCACCTCTAGTATATGAGTATTTTGCCATTTCATCTAACCTTAAAACTTGGAGTTAATTCACATTCATTTTAGAGTATGTGAATTATTCTATTAGCTATGTAACTCTAGTTTGAGAAGCCATTTATTATGTATGTCATTTGTTATAGTTTCATATGACATTATGGCAACAAAAATAATAAAGTTATATCAGTATTGTGAAGAAATTCTTGCTTCTCAAGACAATCTCCACTCTACGAGTAAGTTATATTTCTCATAGCTTGGTATATACTGTAGCAGAACCATCTTTACTTTTCTTGTAGCCTTAAAGTGATTACTAGCCTATGATCCTAAAGTTTTACTCTTAAGCATGTAGTTGAAATATACCTGATTGATATGAATTGAAATCTAGTCATGTGTCAATTTCTCTGTTAAAATGGATTAATTTTTTTTTCGACTTTCAATAACAGTAGTTTATATAAGGCTCTAGTTGATAAATAAATTTGATTTTTCTATCAACTTTCTAGAAACCCTTCAGTGAATTTCACTCAAGACTTATCAGTTTTCCATTCACTCAATTTTGGCTTACCTAAAGTGGGCCAGATATCAGTGACAAAAACACATAGATGAACACCATTTTTTTTTAAATTCGATATTTCTTTTTTTAAATTTGCTCTTGCTTTTCAAAATTTATTTTCATTATTCTTCCTGTAAGGTTTTTTTCCATCTGATGCTTTAATGTAATAATGCATCTTCCCTATTCAGAAATTTGTTTAAAAATATTCTTTTTTGATGACTAGAATTTTCCTAATGACAATGTGGACAATTTTCGGTTTTTTGGCCGTTTCTTCTTTCGGTCCAAAATAATGACTGTATATACCAAACTTAGCAGACATTTAATTTGTTATTTGATTGTTTGTATATATGTGCAGAATGTCTCTTACCTGTTACAAATACTGAAGTGTCCTAAAAATAGGATACTAAACAATCAACTAACATTGTACTAAATATTAAAGTATATTCAGAAATAATATTTCTGTCAAAGATAAGATAGAATCACATTCTCCTTCCTTCAAATATACTTTATGAGGAGCATAATAAATATGTTCTGGCAAAAACTTTGCATTTGAAATATAATGTTCAATAAAATTAAGAAAATTATGCTGAATGTCGAGCTTGAAATAATACTTCCAAATTTAACTGTTCTAAGGTGCTTGAAAAGGCACATTCAATGAAAAAGTAACTATTATACTATTAAATATAGTATTTTCTTCCATAGGTAATAGCCTATAAACAAAAATATATTATTAGACTAGAAAAATAAAATGTGACTATCTTATATATAGGACGCTGGGCGTTGATGGGTTAATTTGTCACTTGAAGGTGTCAGTTTTAACTTTAGAAATGTTTATGTTTGAACAACAAGTTAATAAGGAACAAGAACAGTGAATGTTTACTGTACATAATCACAAAAAAGTTAACACTTGTGCAAAAGGAGGAAAAATATATGTGGGGTGATAGCTATTAGATAAGAGTTTGAAGTGAAGGTAAATGTAGGGTCAATGATGAAAGAATTAATTTACCCACACCATATGAACTAAATATGTGTTTCCTTGTTTTTTATGGGCTTACTTGATAGAGTACCCAAAAGTTCCTGGAATAACTGCATAACATTTTTTGCATATATATAAAATAAATAATTGTTTTTTTCCTCCCTTGTAAATACACTAATCACATAACAAGGAAAACTTTGATACTGACCAGTTTCTGAAGTAATGTTATTTGTTGTGGTATCAGTTAAAATTAATAGGATTCCACTGTAATTGCAAAATTATTTTTAAAAGGTTTGTGAATATTTGGATTTTTTGCTTAGGATGCATACAATTATCTTCTAACAAAAAAGGAGCAGGACGATTTTAAACAACACAAGATGATACAGAAACTTGAACAAGAATATGAAGACAAGGTATGTGAATATATAGTAACTACTTAACAAAATTACAATTCATAAGTTAATGCTAGACTATGAGCAATTTTTTATATTTAGTTGACAGTAACATTAAACTGGATTGATGTAAAACATTTGGAGGTTTCAGAAATATTTTATAAGTTTTGTATACATTCTTGTTTCCTAAGTCCTTTTTTTCATTTACTGTAGCTGTTTTGCTATGTGGTAGCGTTTCCTAATCACATTAATGTCATGTTTAATTTAAATGTGTTTAGCACAATTAAATGTATCTTTACTTATTAAGACAATCTGGTAGGCATTTTCAGGGATTGTAGCAGCATTTAGAGTATTAAGAGAGGACAGGGAATTATCAGATGGACTTCAAAAGAAAAGATTTCTGTACATTATTTCTCTGAAAATCAAATATAAGTAGACCCTAGATTGATAGAATATATATTAAGTGTGTTTAGTAAAATATATGCCTAGGGAAAAGAGGAAAGTTGATCTGTTGTGATAATAGAAAGTTATAATGAAAAAGAATTGAAGTAACTTATCCTTCATAGTTAAGACCTTTTATTTTACATATGACACATATGTTCAGTTACTCTCCCAAACAAAATTATATGTATAAAAACCATATGATTTCAAAGTGATACCAGATGCTAAAGGTTTTATACAAAAATTATTCCTTTATATCTTAGGGCATGCCAATCAAGTGTAACCATATATAAGATTTTCCATTATAAATGTAAAGTATAATATGTAAGATATTTTAAAAACTTTCTTTCTAGATATATTTACTATTGCGTCAACTACAAGAGCAAACAAATGGTAACTTCAGTGACGGAGAGAAAGAAATAATGCGCATACAAGAAGACGAACTTAGAAAAATGGATGAGCTTCGCAGAACTGTGGAATATTACATGAAGAAATGCGAAGAACTCGAAAAACTGAAAGTATTGTCATCAATAGAAAACAAACCTGAAAGGCAAAAACAGGTATACACTTTTTATTGTTTTTAAATTCCATCTATTAGCTCACACTCTCCTGATATATACTTTGTACAATTTTTCAATTGTTAATAAAATATGTATCTATTGATCTAATCAAGTTTAAATACATTTCTTTTAACCTATAGTGGATGACAATTTTAATGGAGCTTTTTAAGTAATTTTGTTTTCATTGCTAGAATCAAAAGTTTACAAAATAAAGTGAGGCGATTAGAATCATTTCATTTTTTATTATACTTTTACGTTAAAAAGAAATCATATAAGTTTTACTTGAAAAACAAGATTTGTTTGATTTTTAAATTAATTTATTTAATGAGCTATTGATCACTTCACTACAAATAGATAACAATACATTTAAGATTACAGTTCTAAGAAACAGGGATAAAATTATTTATAGCTGTAAATAAAATTTTTAGTTCTTTTCATTTGAATTATAAATTTTATCTTAATTTGAATTATTTACAATTAATTATACATTAGTTTGACAATTTATATTGTTTAATTGTCAAAGTATTTTATATGAGAATGTTTCAAGGGAAAGGGAGGATTGATAATAGCATATAGAAAATTGCATGTAAGATATTTCCAATGGTATGAAATTTTTGCTACAAACAAATATGTAAAAATGGCAAGCTGTAGAACGTGAAAAACATCTGTGGGTATTAAAAACCTACTTATATCTGTTATGATTTTTGTAATGTATATTCCTCTTAAACTTTAGAAAATTAGTATCTAAATAAAGTGGTCATCACTTGAAATAACTAACATATAACAACAAAAGACTGATTTTTTTAATAAATTTTTGTAAAATAGTAATAATAAATTGATTATCATAGTTTTATGAAAATATTTATTCTTTTTTTTTCGACAACTGTTGCATATTTTCTTAACGTATTTGATTGACAAAAATGTAGATTCTATGTATCATATTTACTATGCGTAAGAACATCTACATTTTTACGGTAAAACCTTGTCAAATCGGACTCCTTCAACTCATATATCAGGAATACCTTGATATAAAACTGCATTTTATTAATTCTCGCTTATTGGTGTGCATAATCATAGCATAGCACCCTGCATATGGACTGTGTGCCTGGCTAGAATGCAACTGATTCTGTTTGTCGAGACTGTATATGGCAGCTCAATGAAATTACACTGACATTGGCTAGTAAGAAGCCTGGCGTTCAAACAACATGCAATTACTATAGGCAGCTAGACTTTTGTTTTTCAGTGTTTTTATTTGTGTTTGATAGAGTGTCTGTATAGTTATATGCAATTATATCAAAGTATAAATTGTTGTATCAACTGGAAAATTCTCAACTCGTTATGGCAAATTGACAAAGGGACGTTGTTAAAATCAATTGCTACTCTCCAATTGTTGCCAAGCGAAAAGCAATTCTGTTCCAAATTATTTCAAAAGACAGCTTGGATGACATCAAAGCTAAAAATGAGTATTATGTGAAATGTACTCAAACATGACTCGACATAAACCAGTTTCCCCTATAATAGATGTTATTATACTATAAATACATCATGTGTTTGGTTTTACAGTGTTAATTGTACTGTGTAAATAATTTTTTTAAAAATTTTCTATAATAAACTTATTGTTTTAATTATATTTTTTCCTGAACATCTGTCAACCTGGAGATATATTTCAATAAATAACTTATATAAAACGGTTTTTAAAATTATGATAAAAAGATTTAAATGAAGTGTATCGAGGAGAAAACAAGCATTATGATAAGTAAAAATGTATGGTAAGAAGAAGCAAAGTAAATTTAATAAAATTGTTGTTTTCTAAAGTTTAAAATGTTAATGAGTAACCTGAACCATCTGTTTCCCTCTAGGTTGCAGAATTTAAAGTCCAAGAATGCACTCCACAAAAAACAATTTCTGCAGATAATAATACCTGGGATGATGATGATGTAGAAAATAAACCGGCCTGGAAAATGACTCCTCTTTACAAACGATTACAATACTTAAAGCAATGCCCAAAAGTAGGTATTCCTGTTTACATTTTAGTTTTATAATAGTTTAGTATAATCCAACCACTGAACCTAAAAATAAGGTATTGCCTCTGATATCTTTATAACTGTATCGATTTCAGCTTGTCTTTCCCTCTAAATAAATTGTCTTGACTAGCTGGCCTATATCGTAAACTGTAATGGGTTAGAGAGTTAGTGGTTAAAAATCAAAATTACATTATCTGATTAATTTGAAATAGAATTTCTTTTTAGTAAAAAAAGTCATTTTGTGAAAAAAAATGCATAATTCTGTAAATATATTTTGTAGACTTTTTAATGATGAATAGAAATATTAAAGTAATTTTTTTTCTAGAAGAATTTTTCTCTTCTTTTCCTACAATGTCTGTTGGAAAGAAATCTTTTAAATTACATTTCTGTTTCTTTTGTGTCTTTCATAGGAAAAGTTATTGAATTTAAAGCAATTTTGTATGGTTATATTTTAGAGACTAAAGGGAAAGGCTTTGAAAAGGAGCAGTGATGGCTTATCCAAGTGTTCATGTCTAAATAATTGTTCAAAGAATTTATGTAGCTGTCGGAAAATGGAGTCACCTTGTTCCACAGAGTGTGAGTGTGATATGGTTGTCTGCCAGAATAGGGTATGTATTTAATTCTTAATTTTTTCAAATTTAATTCATAAACATTGCTGGTGTAATTATTGGTGGAGCCAAAAGACATGAAAATATCTTAGGCAAAGCTAAAAATATTTACATAGTGGCTCAGTGCCATTTTATTTTACTAACCCTTTGATTAGCAACATGTTCATACCATGTAAAATCCCCTTAGAGCAACATATTTTTGAAAGATTTTTTAATATTATTTTATCTTTAAATTATCTTTTTTTCTGATTTTTCTCTGTTTTACTTAAATTTTTTAATTATTGTACTATTTTTAATATTTGTTATTGAAATATCTAATAGTTACGAAAGGATAAATATCGTTAACATTAATAGCAGTCCACATTTTCAGTTTTGAATGGTCAGACACTGAAGTATTTTCACATACAAAGTCGTAATATTTTTTGGTTTCCGTAACAACTTTGTTGACCAAATCTCTATTGAAAAATATTTTTAAAATGTCTAATTCTTTAGATTCCGATGGGAAAACAAATTTGTTAGAAATGCTTGATTTATTTGTATCAAAATCGTACAACTATCTATAAGCACACGAGACAAACCATAGACTTTGGCGAGATAAACCGTAAACATACAGCAATGTTAATCTGAGAGGAATGGTAGAACATTCATATACGGTATTGCTCTCGCTGGCCGTTACGCGATCTCATGCACTGGTAATCAAAGTTTACTGCAAGAACTTACAATGCAAAAATAAGCTTTTAAAACGATCTTGTGCTTCTTTTTAGCTGAAATATTGCCTGAGTTTTCTTTCTACAGGGAAAATACTCAATTATGTAAAAAAAAGATCAAATTAAAACTAAGAAACTGTTTTGAATTTTTAACTGAATAATTTTGCCATATTGATAGCTGTTTTGTTAATGATACATAAAACAAGTTATAGGTATTTGCTGACTAAGGTTATGGTATTTTTACTGATGCGAAAATAATTGTGTTTTCAACTTTGTCTAAAGCAGGTAACTGTAATGACGAAGAGTGGATAAAGGGAAATGTGTTTTTATATAGAAGCAATGTAAACTAACTAATAATTTTAAATTACAGGCCAAACTTCTCAATTCGGATGTGTGATCATGTGTCCAAAAAAGTTATTCAATTGACACTAATGATGTTCTGTTAGAACTATTAAATTACTATTGTGTTTGTTTAGAGTTATTTAGTGTTATAATTGTAAAATAATTTATAGCACCAGCTTTAACCCTTTGATTAGCATTAATGTACAAGTACGTAAGATCCCGCAACAGCCAGCAGGAGCATTCCAGTATATAAACATTCTATCATTTCTCTTGTTTTCTGGGTATTCTACTGGATTCTAGGTTCAATATTTGATATTATATTATCTAGACAATAAATGCTACACAGAGTACATATTCATCATTCTTTTATGTGCAAGTCTATGGTTTGTCTCGCATCTTTATAGATCGTTGCATGATTTTGATTCAAATCAATCAGGCATTTCTAACAAATTTGTTTTTCCTTCGGAACCTAAAGAATTAATGTTCTTAAAACATTTTTTATAGAGATTTGCTTAACAAAATTGTTAAGCAATAAGTTAAGTATTTAAATTTTTAAAAAATATTAATCTTTTTCAAACATTTTTGTAGAGATTTGAAACATTTTTATATATATTATGTTCTCAAAACGGGGAAAAGTAATTGTTTGAGGAATATGGAAATATTCCATATTATAGAGCTATTGAATGAAATTGGATTTGAGGGAAGATCCCAACAATAAGGTCTAGCCAAGTATTACCTTGTAGAACGTTAATTGTACAAATCAAACAATTACATTAATGCTATACACCAAAACCTCATATTCACCCTTGAATTAGAAGAAAACAATAAAATAAACTTTCTAGACCTTACCATCATCAAACACAACACTAGACACAATTTCAAAATATACAGAAAACCAACAACTACCGATATTGTCATACATAATACTCTAATCACCCTACACAACACAAACATGCTGCGTTTAATCACATGTTAGACCGCCTATTAAATATACCTATGCTACAGAAAAACTACAACGAAGAACTCAATACCATAAAATACATGACTTTTGACTTCTTTGCACAGGCATCCGGCTTCAAGAGTAGCCGACAGCCCGATGTCCACAGTATATTTTCCTTGCCAGCCCCCAATGCTTCTTGTGAGAATATCCCTTCATGCTTCCACCTCGGCTCTCAGAAAGTCCCTCATTGGTATGGGGTACGTGCAGTCAAACAAAATGTGCTTTTCACTTTCATCTTCACCCTCACAAAGTGCACAGATTGGAGAATTCGAAAAACCAAATCTAAATAAATATTCCTCCGTCACTAGATGACCGGATCGTGCTAGAGCTGCAAAAGCTGCAATCGGACGTGAAACTTCCCTGAATTTGTCCTCACTCAACGCTTCAGGCTGATATTGAAAAAGATGACGACCTGTGGCCTCCTCTTTCCAAGATTTAGTCCAACATTTATGAAAGTATTTATTTGCCAAGCTTTTACAATACGTGAGTGGATACTTGGCTTTAAATGTTGGGTACATATGGGATGCCGCTTCAGCTGTTTCATCGGCCCTCTCGTTTCCTGGTAAATTTACTTGCTAAATTTAAAATAAGAATAAGCAATGACTGTTCGTTTACCCTATTCAACATTTACATCCCTGTACAACGAATCAGTTTTACTGATCTTGACAAACTACTACCCCATAAAATACATCGCTCAACAAAACGGCTACCAACCTACATTCATAGACAACATACTCAGGAAATTTAAACATAAACACCATCAAATGGCCACATAGACAAATCACACAAAAACAACAAATGCATATCTCTCACCTATCACAACAAAAAACACAAAATAGCCTCCACATTCAAAAAACTCCATTACCAAATATCCTACAAAACAACAAACACCTAAAGACAACTCATACAACCTTTTCAAAAACAAATTGACAAATATAAACTATCAGGTATTTACAAATTAACATGTAACGATTGTCCCAGCTATTACATCGGTCAAACCAGCAGGTTATTCTATACACGCTTCGAAGATCACATTACCCAAAGAAAACAAACAAACCCAAAATCCAGCTACTCAAAACACCTAAAAAACATGCAACATACACACACACACAGACATACATACTAATTTATATGTTCTACACAGATTAAAACAAAGTAACAAAACTTATTACCTTAGAAAAATACAAGGTATACAAACACCACGCAACAGACAAAGAAAACATATTTAATGCTAACACACATTTTTAAGCCAGCAGCCTTTTCCATTACATGACACATAACCAAAATAACCCACCCCACCCCGCAGTCCTAAATCCATCCCGTTCCAGGCTTTGTACTTAACCGAAGCCGCCAGTAGAGGGTTAGCTTCGTAAAAGGAACGAATGTATTGAAACACGTCAGCAAGTAAGCAGTTATGTATTCAATTTAGATACGTACTTCTTAAAAATAATTGTACATAGTTTGTGCTTTAAACGAACAAAATTTGTTCCGAAATATTCAATGTAGTTTTTGTATATGTAAATGCAGGAGTATATATTGTGATAGTAGTTATTTTATTGCTTTAAGACCAAAATAACCAACAACAACTTTGTTTTATTTTGACAGGGCACCCATCCTAAGCAAGAACCTACTACCGTCAGTATTACCAATGACAGTGATAATTCTGTTAAAAAAATTAAGTAAGTATTATTTCAACTAATTATTGTATTCATTCCATAAAAACAAACAAGTAAATTATTCCAGTATCTATAGAAATTATTGTAGTGTTTATATAGAGAAAATCTTGTAAGAATAGTTATGGTATGAACAGGGATAGAAGAGTAATACCTTTATAGATATATCTCTTTCAGGCTCATTAAAGTGGAAAATATAAGATGAAATAGAAAGAGAATATGAAAAGCAGAATCAAGGGAGGCAAATTATTAAATAGGAATTCAGACATGATTTATTATAGACCATTTATTGTTTGTGTGTGTGATGGAAAATAACAAGAGGAGAATCAGGAAATGCTTGTGCCTGTAGATCTGAGGAAAGCTTACAAAAGTTACCCTCTCAGTCGACCATGACAAACATTTGGGCTAAATATAATAATATTTTTTTGCTTAAATAATAATGATGAAACGTAACATTTTGTATTTTGAGCTTGGGTTTTTTTTTCATTTAAACTGGTTTGTTTTATAATGTCTTCAAACACTGGTGAACGTCGCAGCCTAACGTAAATATTTATACTACAAGGCACTGAGTCGGCCTTACTACGCATTCCCCGTTCAAGGCAGATCTTCTATATGAATGTAAAATGTTAACATTTTTATTGTAGTTTTTCAATGTAAATATATACTACAACATATTTTCGCAATATTATTGATATTTTTAAACAATAAATATATAGCTATTAGATTTTTCTCACGTTTTTTTTTTTTAATTTTCTGCATAGCTGTAATTTTGTTTGAAAATATTTTTTCTCGAATAATTAGAATATAAATATAATCTGAACATTATTCTTACATTTATGTTTGTATTGTTTCAACACATGTATGTTTTAAATTGAGTTTTTTTACAATTTTTATATGATCTTATGAATTGGAGGAAGACATTTTTATTTATTAGGCCTACACTTAGAAATTGAAATCTTGAGACGAAAACGTTTCCTCCTAGTGTAAGTTATCAATTTAACAACTTATAATAATAGAATGTCTGGTTGCAAGTAATTTTAAAGTGTAATAAGTTATTAACAACCAGCTCGTCATGAACAACAACAAATTTTTTCGTAAAATTGTTCAGTTTTTTTAGGTGAATATTTTTAGGATCAAATCAAACATAACACTTCTAAAACGTAATGTAGTTCTACAAATAAGTGTAAATAAAAACTGTTTTCTTCTAATATTTCTTTATAATTCTGAACTTCTAGTTTCCCAATAAATATAGCCTTGTAAACAAAATTAAAGTTTCTTAACACCAAGTTGCAGGAACACTCACAGAGGCCGTGTTAGACACCTCATATGGTTAAATAGATCGTGAAAGTGCCCGACGGCTTGTGTGATGATTTAAAGTTTGATCTACATTGTCAGTTGTGACCTATGCAAAAACGCAGTATCAGTCACCGGTGACTGTCATGGCAGACAACGTGTTTAAGAAAAATTATTGAATACAAACTTGGGAAAACTAAAATTTGGAAAAATTTAGGTAAATTTCAACAAGTTTTAGGGGTAACAAAGGTGTCTTATCAGCATTTCTCTATAACATTTACCAGGAAGTTAGTGAAAGAAAGCAAAAATGTTGTTTGGGTTCAAACATTTCAAAATATGTGTGGGAGAATCACATATTGGCTATAATTCTGGAAATAGACATAGAACATAATGTAATAAGCACAAATACCTTGAAAGAGAATCGCAAGGAATCAAATGTTCTTTAGATCAACAAAAGTAGAAAATATACCAGTGAAAGAAAAAGAATAAACATGTTGAATGAGATATTACAGAAACAAAAGATACAAAAACGTATAAACTATACCTGAGGGATGAAGAGTACAGAAAAATTATTGAATACAAACTTGGGAAAACTAAAATTTGGAAATATTTAGGTAAATTTCAACAAGTTTTAGGGGTAACAAAGGTGTCTTATCAGCATTTCTCTATAACATTTACCAGGAAGTTAGTGAAAGAAAGCAAAAATGTTGTTTGGGTTCAAACATTTCAAAATATGTGTGGGAGAATCACATATTGGCTATAATTCTGGAAATAGACATAGAACATAATGTAATAAGCACAAATACCTTGAAAGAGAATCGCAAGGAATCAAATGTTCTTTAGATCAACAAAAGTAGAAAATATACCAATGAAAGAAAAAGAATAAACATGTTGAATGAGATATTACAGAAACAAAAGATACAAAAACGTATAAACTATACCTGAGGGATGAAGAGTACAGATATCAGCTAAGATTAGAAAATAACATTTGCCAAAACCTATCTAGTCACCACTGCAGGAAAAGACAAGTACCAGGAAATTGTCCAAAAAAAATTGTTCTAAAGAGATAGTCCTGAAAATTTTATAGACCATTAGTAAGAAATGGATATTAAGAAACTGAAGATGTTATAAATCAATTACTATAGATTTAGAGATTTCTTTCTTTTAAAATGTTTAAGCTACAATACACCTTTAAAGTACTGAATGTTTGTACAAGGTTTAACCAGGTCCTGTGATATGTGTTTTGAAAATCTGAAAATTACATCTCACTACAGGTCACAAAAATTAGTTAATTCTTTGTTTTTTATCTGACCGACAAATATATTCAGAAATATATCAAATGTTTTTTTGTATATTTTCTTCTATGATGTATAAAAATTGTCTAATAAGCTTTGGATTTTACTACGACGCTTGAGTATATACGTTTTAAGATTTATTGGAAAAGAGGATGAGCATCTGACCTTTGCAAATAATCCTGAAGTATGTTTTTATAATCTAAAACGTTTAAAAAGAAAACCCTCCAAAACAATGATTTATTTTGAAAGCATCGATTTTTATTTTGGGAATAAACATTCTCCATCTTTTAAAAATTTTGTAAAGGATTTTTCTGATTTGTCACACATTTTGAAGTCCCAATACTTAATACAGTCGAACCTCTGTATAACGAAGTCGATTATCCAGAGAAAAAATTCGTTGTAGAGAGGTATTCGTTATTGAGAGGTTGTGTTGTCAAGAATGCTCCCACCCAATCGTACTGATCTTACCGCATTATGCATACCGCACTACGTATGTATGGTAATAAAAGGGATACAGTATAATATCGCGAGCGTAGGTAGTGTAAAAGGCCAATGTTAATATAGGATAATGTTTTATAATGTCTCAATTTATTTGAAATTCAAGTTGTTAAAAATGTTTTATTGATGTTTTCAGAATGTTTCTTCACTGTACAATGAAACCTGTCTTAGGCGGAATCCCGTCTATCGCGGAAAACTTTAAAAGTCCCGACTGTCGCCTATTTAATTTACCTGGTTAATAACCTTCATAAGCCGGAAACTGTCTAACGCGGAAACGGAATAAGCAAAAGAATGAGTGATACGTATTTACTACGTCTTAGTTCTGCATAAGCCGGAAAATCTGATCATATACATGCTGTAAAATATAAAGTTACAATGACTTCCGTTTAGATAAAATACAGTTTATAATATATTTTTTTACCATAACAAAATTCACAGATAGGTCTCCTTAAATGTAACGGATCGTATTTATTTCTGAAAACTCTATAACAACGTTAAGGATTGCTGATATGCACAAGATAACGCAATGGTATACAAACATCCATAATTTACGATAGGCTATGTGTCAGCACTCGTTTCCTTCAAGATAACGCAATGATTGGTTTACAAATATCCACGGCCAGACATATTGATTGACATATTGAAAGGCGAGAGACCGCTTCATTCTAAAAGGCAAAAAACATGCGCAAATAGAAGAAATTGAAGACGAACCAGTCGTAGAAAACAAAATAAAAACATTTGGCGAGGCTTTAATGAAAATTTGTGAGTTAGAAGATTTCGCAGTACGTATTAACAGCCCAAAAATGCGTCACCATTTGTTATAACTAAAAACAATAACTGAAACACAAGCAAGTAAAACTAACCTTTTAAAACAAAAGTCAATGCTAGATTTTTTCAAGCCTAATTAATTTTCTTTTATTTTTACGAAAGCCTACTATGTACAGTATTTAGCCTAAATACAGTAAGAGGGAAAATATAGTTTATAATAAATTGCATCATTAATTCATAAATTTTGTTGATAAGTGTTTTAGTTTTATAGTTTTCTATTAAAAATGTTTTGTGGAGAAGGATAAAAGGATGCTGCATTAAAAGGTAAGATTTTTATTATGTAATGCAGGTTTTAACATTTTCTGTAGTGTGCATAGCCAACACCACCTAGAAAACAAGGTTTGCGAGTTGTGACGTCACAGGGCACAGGCTACGGGCTGTCATTAGGCAATCAAGATAACCGATATTACTGTTGAATGACGTTTATTTAGATGTTAAAATGTGATAGTTTTCTTGTGATTTAAATACACTTGCTTTATATGTTGAAGTGTTATCTCTGTAGGAAATAAACAGTCAGTACTTAATCTGAAATAAATAATTTAATTAAATACTGTATTAGAACAAATGTAGACACGATGACAATTAATTGTCCGTTATCTATGTGGTGTTGGTACAGCGCCATACAGCTGACCAGTAGAAATACAGTAATAGTCTTATAGCTGAGAAACACCCATGGCCTACTGTTACCCCAAACGCTAAAATTAGACTCGGCAAATGTTTCGGGATGGTATTACCATCATACAGTACACTACTACTGTATAAGCTGGAAACCTGTCTTAGGCGGGAAAAAATGCTGGTCCCAATGGATTCCGGCTTAAACAGGCTTTACTGTATTAGATATCCATATTCAATATTTTTCAAAGGGTCTACTCTGTATAGGCTATTATGATAAGTTATCTAATGCTTATGAAAACTTATAGTCACAATCTTTTTTAAAATTCTTTTTCTGTAGTGTAGCTTTAAATTTTTTATTACTCCCTGATCGAGTGGTTGAAGTATCGATGTAACATTTGGTGGAAAGAAAAACACAGTGACACTCTTCGGTTTGGAATTTATGTCATGCGGATGTGCAGGGCAGTTGTCGATGAAAAGTGCAATTTTCCTTTTCCAACCGTTACTTGCATTAAAGCCACAGTGTTCTAATGATACTGCAACATTGAAATGAGTGATAAAAGAAAATGGTGGGAGATGGGAATGTACAGTAGGCCTATCTATAAATGCTGAGTTCTTAGAATTCCTAACCAATGATTCACTGCATTCTCAACTGAACCGAACTGCATAACATGCAGTCAATTGCCGGCATGTGTTTTGCCTACCATTCTTGGTTTGTTGACCTTCCTGCTGAAAATAAACAATTTCCTGGAAATGACATTGTGAGCTGCCTATACAACACTACATTTCTTCGGTTGAAGTGAAGAAAAAACTTCGTTATTGAGAGGTCCGAAATTCGTTTCATAGAGGTAAATAAGCAGTATAACTTCTAAAATGTCATGGGACAAGGTAAAAATTCGTTATATAGAGGATTTCGTTATCTAGAGGTTCGACTGTATATACATACATCGTAATTTTTTTTAAAACAAAAGGTTTAAACAAAGGTATTTAAAACAAAATAATTTAAGGTTGAAATATACTGAGAGGTTAATCAACACTGGTTGTTTATACCTTTTAAGATCAAAGTCAAGCTGCTTGGTTAAGATTGTAAAGGCAAAGTCTTTACTAATGTATTAAGACATCTTTTAACTCCCGATCTAGAATACAATGGAAGAACTTTAAACCAGAAAGGTATGGTGAAATGCTATTTCCCAAATACTGATTATCTGGATCACCAATGTTTAATCTAATTTTGTTGTCCTTGGCCTTTTCTATTCTTGTATTGGAGGTGCAGTATAAGATGGTTAATAAGTCGGTGTGGAGTAAGTCCACGACCAGCAGTGGAGGGGTGAGGTCATCCTTGAAGCTTGTTGATCTGCTACTATCGTCCCTTGCCATCTTTGTGCGTTTCGTACCATGAATATGTTAAACCTCCTCTAAATATGTTAAACTTAGGTAATGCTATTGTGCTCCAAACACAAAACCAGGGAGGTTGTACAGAACGTCTATAAATTCATGAAGGAGGAAGCATTGAGAACTCCTAACAGTTGTCGAAAAATTCAAAGTAAAGTAACAGGAATAACAGAGAGATCCCTTCGAAGAATTATTCAGCAGGCAAAGAAGATGGAAGGGGTGAGTCAAACTCTTTCTCAACACCAGGAAAGAAGAAGTAAAAACCTAAAATATATTATCTTGAGGATTTCAACAAAGACGTTATGCATGCAATATACAATTTTCATATATCAAACAATAAACTATCTACAATTAAAAAATCCATACTAAATTACCAGACAATATAAATTTTAAAGAAAGTATGCCTTTCGTTGTAAAATAGTTAGAATTTACTAAAAACAACAAACTGAGGATCTATTTTTAATTCAGTATTTCAGATTATTTTTTTATTTATAATATCTTGGAATACTTCCGAATGTTAGTATTTGTCATGTTTTATAGTACTATTAAATTGAGTATTTGTCATGTTTTATAGTACCATGAGATTGAGTATTTGTCATGTTTTATAGTACTATTAAATTGAGTATTTGTCATGTTTTATAGTACCATGAGATTGAGTATTTGTCATGTTTTATAGTACTATTAAATTGAGTATTTGTCATGTTTTATAGTACTATTAAATTGGTATCGCTCTCAATATCAGTGGATAAAACCGAGTGCACGTTATTCACCAGGCGCAACAATCAAGCCACCTTCATCCCCGAGCTAACTATCAACGGAAAGGCACTGAGATTTAACAAAAACCCAAAATTACTGGGAGTTGTTATGGACCCTAAACTTCGCTGGGGTAGTCACGTGAACTATGTCACAGAGAGCTGCTCTTCGAGACTCAATGCTCTAAAAGCGGTTGCAAGTCGTAACTGGGGAGCCGATACGCCAACCTTGAGAATGTTCTACCAAACTTACATAAGATCTAAAACAACGTACGCCTGCGAAGTCTGGGGATCTGCTGCAAAAACGCATCTAAAGAAGATCGAAGCGATCCAAGCGGCCGCCATTCGACTATGTTTGGGATGTACAAGAACGACTCCTGTGGCAGCCATGGAGACGGAGCTGGATATAGAACCCATTCCTGTCTTTATAGACAGTCAAATATGGTCGAAGTTTCTAACTACAGCTGCTAGAGGCTCAAGTTACCCTCTGCGTGTTATACTCAATACAAAGTGCCGTGTAAAACAATCTTTCTGCCACAAAATCAACTCACTGATGGAATTGATGCCGGGATACACCACCCCTGAACAAATCCCCACGTTCTATGAGGAACCTCCAAATGACTGGCCTGAAATGATTATAAATCTGCAACTACCTCACGGCGGAAACAAGGGAGACCACAGAGAAGTGCTGAAAGCGGAGACTCTTGAAATGATTCGAACCCAGTACGACGGATACATAAAAATTTTTACCGACGGATCCCTGGATAAAGAACTAGGCATTTCTGGAGCAGGGTACTACAACGAATCAAATGGAGATAGATTTTTCATCCCAGCGAACTCCAGCTCAAGTATGGATGCAGAGCTGCTCGGTATTAACGCCGCATTGTCGGGCTGTCTGGGGATGATGGCCAAGTCAAAGATATGCATCCTTTCGGACTCTAAGTCAGCTCTACAGTCGCTGGCTCATCCCTCCACTGGACCATATTCATTCCGTATAGCAGAAATCAGGAGGTTGATAAAAAAGATCAATTGTGACGGAAACGAAGTCTGCCTTCAATGGATCCCTGCCCATGTCGGCATTCCGGGCAACGAGGAAGCGGATGCAATAGCAAAACAAGCTTCTAGAATGAAGCCCACAAATAAGGAGCAGCACTCCCTACTGCACTGTAAAAATGCCGGGAAAAAGTACTTTAGAGACGTCTGGGCTGCCCGGTGGGAAGCTGAAGCGACTGGACGACACCTGTTCCATTTGCAAAACAAACTTGCGTCGGCCGACAATTACAGAGACATCAAACGTCAAGTCGCGACATTTGCGGCAAGAGCCAGGACGGGACATCTGGTCACGGAAGCTTATTTATACCGGTTTAACCTTGCTGAATCACCTTTGTGCGCTCTTTGTGATGAGGAGCAAGACGAAACCATCGAGCACATTCTTCGGGATTGCACTTATCCCATCCCGGCGAGGGACCACATGAGGGTTGAACTGGAGAAGTGGCAGGACTTCCTCCTGAACAGAGGGCTGTGGAGTTTGGCGTTCCGAATATATAGTGGACATCGGGCTATCGGCTACACCTAGAGCTGGACGCCTGGACTAAGAAGTACAAGTACAAGTTAAATTGGTATCATTAATTTCAACACATGTTATTGTGGAGTGCTATGTGATGCAGATCGTTAATATAAACTATTATAAATTTGATACATATATGACCATTCAGTATGCAATTCCAAACTCCATTAGATTATTTACTAAATTTTAGAGATTCTATTTCGTATAAGTTTTAATGCAGTTAACGGTTTTTATTACTTGAATTTGCCTACTAATTCTGTTTTCATCAACGACACTTCCTCCCCAACACTAAATCAATATCTTCATATTAAAAAAATTTGTTCTATCACTTGGAGGAATACTAACAGAAGTGAAAACTTTTATAGGCAGGTCTACAAAAATTTTGAGTTAAGACATACCTAATCTTGCGTATTGAGAAATTACCTAATCATTTGTTATAACATACGAATCAATAATACAGAATTTTTACATTTAACACCAAAATTTGAACTACAAGTAACAAATTAAAGCTAATAGTTTTGCAAAATTTTTAATGAAAATTTCCAAAAGTATGAATTTATACATTTTTATATTTTTATTTGAGGTGGCGTTTAATTTATTAGATGTTTACTGAATATAATCTTTTTTAACAAATTTATTTGAAATCAGTTCTTAAAATGTATCAGACGCACTTAAGAAAGTTTTCATTTGAAAAGTTTTATTAAAAATGCAGAACTTATTTTTTAAAAGTGTGTTTAGTTAATAAATCTGAGAAAAGTCCTTTTCTTTCCTTAGAGGTCTAATTCTCTTATCCAGAACAAATATTTGATTTCTTAATACAACTAGAGTGGTTTTAAAATATTTCAGATGCTTAAGTCATTTATTAAATTGTTATGATTTTTAACTAATCAGTTGGCCTGAATTAGCTCTTCTGTGTTTGTTCTCTGAGTGACCTTTGTGTACATTGTGTCCTTTAAAGCTTCATTCTTCCTGAATGTGCAGTTTTTTATGTTAAGTTTTTTGAGTTGAAATTGCTTGCGAATCCAATTGTTGGGAGTAGCGACATTTTGATTTTGCTGGGCAAACAGCCACTGTATCACGGACCGACACGATGTTCTGTTCAGTTCGGTCAGAACGATGTCGTTAACGATTTTTAAGGTCAACTGTTGAACCCGTCTCAAAACTTTTTCAAGAGTCTGTGAACTGGTGGTTCATTACATACTAGAGTACTGTGAAGTCGCCTGGCAGTAGCCGCATAACTCTCTCAACTCTGATAAACGTTTTAATGATTAACACTCGTGCACAAGTAAACGTCTCCATGGTTAGACACAGAATGAAAGAAATACCAGCTGTGGCAACAATTGGAATGTTTCCAAAAATAGAAATGAGATCAAACATTGTTGCCAACCGATAAATGAAAATTTAAAAACTAGCGTTTTTTAAAACCTCCCTTTATGTATACAATCTATTAAAAAAAATCTTCAAACAAAGTTTCACCTATTTGGACAAAATAAGTCTTTTTTATTTATTTTGACTCTCAATAAAAATATATATGATGAAAATATAATTATCAGTAGTGTTACCAAGTACAGTAAACTCCCGATTATCCGTGGGCGGATTAACCGGTTTGCGGATTATCCGGGGTCCGCCATTCTTTTACAAATATCCAATTTTTATTCCAATCAGATTCATGTGTTTAAATTTTCAAACGGTGAATTACGATGTAAATACATATAAGGCTTAATAGAAGTTAAGATGAAAGGAATAGATATGTAAATATGTACATACTAATTTTTACATTGAAGGGAAGCATCCTGATGCGGGCCAGCGAAATAAAAGGGGTGAGCAGACTACTGCATATAAGAGACAATGACAAAATGCTTGGACGCCTGAAAACCTAATGTGTATCATAAGATTGTAAACAAATGTCAGTTCATCTCGGCTATAAATATTCTAGGACATGAGATATGCATTATCCATGTCTGTCATATTCATTATCGATCTTTATGGCTTTGTGACACAAGTAGACACTTTGCGACAAAATGGTTCTCAAGAAACTTAGATCGCACATTAAAGCTAAATCATTGCTCACAAAAAAACAGATGAAAGTGACAGATTTTTTTGTTAAAAAGTGAAAGTATTATGTGTAAAGGATATTACATATGTACGTACATACTTACTTTTGACATATACTTATTGTCAATAGTTTGACAATAGTTAGACATATATTGTACAATATTGTAAATAGTTAGACATATAAATGTACATGTGTTAATCCGTCAAATACATCGACATTTTAAATTATTTTCTGTACTTACTTTGTCCTCTGAAGATTATTTGTGAATTGCATTAACCGGGATCATTATTTGTGTAACTTATGGTATAATAGTCGATTATCGATCGTTTTGCGTATTCTTTGTTCATAGCGGATTATCTGGGGAATTCGTTATCCGGCGTTGCCGGGCCACCCTATTCCACGGATAATCGGGAGTTTACTGTATTGACTGTACTACTATTAATATAAAAAACATGTTCCCTTTACAATTTTTATCTCTAGAATTAAATTCAGGTTTACTGTCAGAATGTTGATGCTCTACTTACTTACAGCACTTTTACTTTCCAGACTTAAGTAGATCTAAAGTTGGCCTATATGAAGCTGTAATTTTGTGCCTATAATTACTTTTGTTGTTTTACAGCATATTCGTTATGTAAGACAGCTTCTATTTTTGTGTCCATCTGTACTAAAACCAACTCTTATATTATAATATAGATCTAGTACGGCTTGCCTTCTACATTTTCATCATGTTTACTTTAATTTTTCAATTGAATATTTTGTTTTAGATTAAGCAGTGGCTCTAGTTCTGAATTACCGGACGCAATAAACACGACATACACAACCGCAAATTCATCTCTTCCAAACACTTCATCCAGTTCACTTCTAGGCTTAAATACTACTTTTGTCAAACCATCTGATACCGTCTATTAAGAATATCTATTTAAATATTGTATTTATACATAATTTTGTATGTGTATATATTATATATATATATATATAATAATTGTATAATTTTATTATTGGAATGTTTTATTTTCATAAGTTGAAGCATTTAGATTTTAACAGTAATAATAATTGAAACATGTTCTTTAAATATTTTTTGTTTTGCATTTTTTTAAAGATTGTTTGAAGATATGTTAATTTGAAATTGTACTTTTAGTCGTAATAATTGTTTTGATACATAAGAAACCAGGCTACAAAGTCATTTAAATTAAAAGTAAAACAAACATGTCATGTTACTCAAGTGACCATATCAATCTTAGCTATTTGTAATAAGAATATGAAAATCTTGCATAATCCAGATGATTAAATAAATGGCCATTTTTTCACAATATTTTTTTTCTTGGATTGCTTTCGTATTTTGAAAAAATCTTAGAAATTACCTAAAAATATTGTTAAATATCTGTGTTTGTTACTATTTATTATTTTTATTTAATCACTTTTACATTACAAAATTCAAGTATTTATTATAGTTATAAAATTTAAGGGTTGATTTTTCAGTATATATGTATAATATAGATGTATAATACTGACCTTGGGAGGCTTTTGCCAGCATTGTTGATCGTTTAGTACTACCCAGGTGACACGTACAGCTTAAAGTATGTTGCGGACACGATCAACTCTGACACCCTACACGGGTGGGTCTAGAATGCATAGTGAGACAGGAGCAGGAATATACAGTAATTACTTCTCACACTATTTTGCACTGAGCAATAAGTCACCTGTTTTTGAGGCAGAACTGTTTGCCATCAATGAGGCTCTTCAATAGCTGGTTCTAAGACCATGGCTTAATGGATAGTATACCTGGATTTCTGCTTTTAACATTGTTCGGTTCGTAGTTTTTGTGAATTCTATGAGGCTTTTGCTATTTATTTATAATATTTCTAGTTTTTTTTTTTAATGTGCAAAGATAAAGCAATGCCAATCACAATCATGTGTTTAGCTTGTCCACATGATTAGCATGTTTAGCTGATTGTAGTGAAAAATGTTTTAGCTCTTATCACTAAGGATTTAAACATGACATTAATAAATAAGCAATGAACATGTTTGAAAACATTTTGTATATAAAACTAAAGTATAAACACATACTATCTCTGATGGATACAATATTTATAGTGTAGACATCCCAGTGACTAAACTTGACTTCTCCAATCTAATAGAGCCTCACTTCCATGAAATGATTCACAGGCAATTAGCATCAAATGCTGATGCATTGGATCTGATACCAAATTTGATACCATTATTGGCAACCATTACCCATGGAAACTAACTTTATTTAGATTATTGTTGATAGTATTTATAAATATTAATTAATAAATTGCTAATTATAAATATGCCTAATTTATAAATTGTAACACTCTTAAAAATAAGGTGTTACATATAAATTCATTTATATATTTAATTTTGATTTAATAATTATATCGTCCCAATATAAAAGAAAATTTTTGTTTTCTTGGTGCACTTTATGAATCTAGCATAGGTAGTAAGCGCTCCTAGCAGGCAAAATTGAAAAATATCGTACGAGTTTAGTAACTTGAGGTAATAAGCACATCACGCCATGTGACGTAAGTATGAGGCGATTCCTGACAACCAATCAGAATATTCATATATATAAATAAGGGTGGAAGTTTGTTTGAAAATTTCAGTTAGCACGTCCTTGCAACGACTCCACTTCTCTAAAAGTCTTTGACCGAGACGGATGGGATGGCACTTTTGGACATAACTTAGAAATTAGTAAGCTTCCAGTATTCAAAATTTAAGATGTCAAGGCCAGTACCAAATTTTATAAATGCAACAAAAGAAGAAGTCAGAAGCGATTATTTATGTGTTTCCAATAAGTAAAAGTTTATATCATTTTTGTTTAAGAGCGCTGATTGCAAGAGCAATCAATGCAGTGTTAAGGTGTACAAAAGCGATGTGCAGTGTTTAATGATATGTGTTATAGTGTTTTTACAAGTAATGTGCACAACCAGGTACGTTTTAGATAATAATAAAGAAAATGTATTTTAATTTTAACTAACTTGAATTAAACGGTTAACACATGAACGGTAGAAATAGTCTTTTGAATATTCACTTCTAAAATTAAATTGGAAAACTTAAGTTACTACCTTCTCGATATATATAAAGGTTAATAAGTAATTAAAATGTATGGAATAGTTAGCAGTAATTAAAGGTTAATTACTCGACACATTGGTATCATTTGCTCTTTTGTAATTTGTCATTGATTAATAAATTGTTTAACTTTGTATTTTAAAACTTCCAATTCTTATTTCACAAGTAACCTAGTTCTACCTTCAAGATTAGAAGACCGTCATAAGCAGATAGTATCTGCCTGAGCTATGACGTTAGAACTAGAGTCCCGGGTAAGTAAAATTAAATATTTTGGTAATAAGTTAAAACACATTTTTAGTAAGTAATACTTACCGAGGTAAAAAGGGCTAGAACCGTTACAAAATATGTAATTAAGCTACTGGAGTTGAAATGCATTCTTATCCACGCAACACTCCTCATAAAGGCATTTTCAAAGCCTTTATTGTTCATTGTGGTTTATTTCGATGCTTCAGTTAAAACCCCATAAATAACAGTCACCGAGATAGGTTGATTGTGCATTTTGTTACAAATTCAAATAGCTCTTAAATTACTCTTAGTTTTGATAAAATCATATTCACTGTGTTTTTATGTTGGAAATTTCCATGTAATTGTAAGAGCCAAGAGTGCATAGATGTCAGTGGACTTGTTTGTGAAACTTATCTTTCTATTTCCTTGCATTATGATCAAACTTCAACCATAGACCAAGGAATTATACAATTATTAAAACTGTTGGTATTCAAGTATTACCTATTGGTAACATATAAGGTAAGAATAGGTTAAATGATCATAGTGTAATATTAATTGATAAAAAGCAAATGTAGTACAATATCAAACGTTTAAATAAAGTAAAAACTAATTGTTTATAAAAATATTTGATTGATTTTAATACGGAATGTCTACAGTAATTAATTCTATATAGGAATAAGTATGAATATCTTTTATGGTGTATTTTTTAAATTAAACATTTTCCTGTCTCATAAGTGATCTTATAGTGCATAATAATAGGATTTTATTGTATGTATAAGTTGGATCGACATACTGAATGATAATGTTTGTATAAATAACTATAACTGTAAACCAATTTTGTCCCTGCAAAAACAATGTATTCATTCATGTCACTAATACTATTTATTAGGAATATACTGTGGTTGAATTTAATAATAAATACACAAAAACCTCTTAACCACAAACTTTCTTTAATTTACCCTAATGTACATTTCAGTTACAAAGTAACCATCCTCAGAGGGATAACATACAAAGAGTCTTTGTATGTTATCCCTCTGAGGATGGTTACTTTGTAACTGAAATGTACATTAGGGTAAATTAAAGAAAGTTTGTGGTTAAGAGGTTTTTGTGTATTTATTATGTCACTAATATTTTCAAATTCGAGTATTACTAATATAAATGTAAATAGTTTATTATAAATAGTGTATATATGAAATTATTATGATAGTTTGATATTTGCCAGACATACTATAAGAATTCTATTTGTTCTGTCACTTTAAGATTTTTTCCTAATTTTTACTTTGTTTTTCATGAAACTTCTTTAAATTGTGTTAAGTTTTAAGAAAGAATATAATCAATGACATGTTTAGTTTTCCTCAAATAAAATAATGTTTATATAAAATAAAACCTTATGTATTTTTAGTTTTTTAATAAAACTAATAATTTTTTTTTTATTTGTAAAAATCAAAACCTTATTAGACACTTTTTGTTTATTGAGTGTGTAATAAATCACTGGTAAAAGAAGGCAATAATCAGTGGTGATAAGCCGCACTGCTCAAAACGTCAGTATGTCAAGTAACGATCTGCTACCACTGCAGTAAACACTTGCAAATGAATTTATGCTTGTTTATGGTATCAAATTCCTAGGGATTTATAAAAGAAATTTTTCAATACATCATGTAAATCATGTTTTTATTAAATTCTTTCTATTAGCTCAGACTCTCGTCATATATACAGTGCATGAGTTTTAATTGTCTCTGACCTTGAGATCCCTAGAGTGGACTGTGGGCTGCAGTGCGGGGTCAAAACCCATCACTTCGGAAAATATCAATGTCATGTTTAAGGTGTAAACAATATGATTTATGGTTATCCAGATTTTTAGGCTAGTTGTATTAAGGTTCTTGCTAGTCTTTCAGTGTTTCAGGGTTTAGTTCTACATGGTTCGAAGAGACAAAATATGAATTGTACAATATTTTCAGTTGAGCTAGTAGTCAGATGCTAGAGCAGACCGAGAGACACCGTTAAACCTCATGCACTGTATAAATTTTCAATAGTTAATAAAATACGTTTTTATTCATCCAATCAAGTTCAAATACATTTTTTAAAACCTGTTGATGACAATTGATGATAATACAGTTTTTTCAAATATTTATTCAATAATTAAATTATAAAATTTGTTTGGTCTAGCCGGATTTGAAATGTAAATCTTCATGTCTGAAGTCTATCTCGCCTTGGCACTGCCCAACTTTAAAATACCTAAAAATATATTTGTCAAAGATGTATATTAAATTTTTTTTCCCTCATCTGGTAGCTATCGACACCTCCATTGTATAACCTCAAACTGTTGCCATGGTTACGACACAATACCATAAATAGTGCTCTAGAGTAACTAAAATTAAATTTTTCTCTGTTAACCTCAATAGGAATTTTTTATATTACTTCTTCAAGTGAAATAACAGGTTTTTAAAAGCAATTATAAACCAGCAGGCCTGGACGTGTAGATATTTTTTGAAATCTTGTTAAAAACAGATTTATTTTATTCTGAAACCTGATGGTTTACTATTTAGTAACATTTTAAAGTAAAATTAAAAAATGTGATAACACTGGTAAAGTATAAAAGTTACAATAATAACTAAGGTCATGTTACAATATATGTTGAAATAGGGCTTGTTATGAGGTAAGATATAACAAAACACTCTTCAAGGGCTGTAGGTGTTATACAGGGTGCGGCAGCATAACTTCCTTTTTTTTTTTTTTTTTTTTTTTTGAAAACTCAAAAACTATTGTATGCATCTGAAAACCCGGTGGGGATGCTAAGAACCCCACTGGGAAATATAACAAAAACTGCAGGGGAAACTGTGGAAGAATTAATCAGAACACATTTCCCTTCCAGTACCCTGAGGAAACTTGGGGGAGCAGACACTGAACCAGTTGCCAAACTCTCCACAAGACGTGGTAAGAGGGAGGACTGGGAAGTGGCAAGGAGGATAGTAACTCCACAAAGGGTAAGATGGGCTATTGGCACATTAAAACCCTACAAATCTCCAGGTCCAGATGGGATCTATCCTATGCTGCTGCAGCAGGGAATGGATTTGCTGGTGCTGGTACTGGTACTTACTAAATTATACAGGCTAAGCATTGCTTTAGGGCATGTGCCGGCAGCCTGGAAAGCTAGTAAGGTGGTCTTTATACCTAAGCCCACCGGTAACCAATCGGAAGGGAAAGGATACAGACCTATTACACTCATGTCCTTTGTTCTTAAGGGACTTGAAAAACTGGTAGATAGGCATATTAGGGGGGGGGGTGCTTTGGCCATAAAACCACTGCATTGGAACCAGTATGCTTATCAACCGGGGAAATCCTGCGAGGGAGCTCTCCATCAAGTGGTTGGTAGGATTGAGCAAATGATCGCCAAAAAAGGTTGTGCCATAGGTGCCTTCCTCGACATTGAAGGGGCTTTCAATAACCCCTCAGTGGAGACGATGGTAAGTGGTGCAAGACGTCATGGAGTGGATGCAACCACTTGTGGTTGGATAAGTTCCATGTTAACAAACAGAAGCATTTCTGTAGAGGTGGCAGGGGAGGTCAGAAGGGCGGAGACAAGTCTGGGCTGTGCACAGGGGGGAGGTTCTCTCTCCTCTGTTGTGGTGCCTAGTGGTTGACAACCTTATTGAACTCCTGAATGAACAGGGGTACTTCTGTCTAGGATATGCGGACGACATAGTTGTTTTGATCCTGGGCAGATTCCCTGATACAGTCCTTGAGGTAATCAGAAATCCTCTACGACTGATTGAAGAGTGGTGTAAAAAGGAGAACCTTAGGGTAAATCCAAAAAAGACTGCTCTCATTAACTTCACCAGACAGCGAAAAGATCTGACGACCAGGATGCCCCGCTTGTTTGGTGAATACCTTGAGTTTGTGGGGGAGGTGAAGTACCTGGGAGTTACTCTGGACAGGAAACTCACCTGGAACCCACATCTTGAGAGGACAGTTAACAGGGCCAAAAGGGCACTGATGACTGTGAGAAGAATGGTGGGTAAGAAATGGGGACTGAAGCCATCAATGATGCACTGGATGTATCTGAGGGTGATAAGACCTATGATTACCTATGGAGCTCTGGTGTGGTGGACAAAGGCCAACCAGGCACAGACAAGAGCTAAACTGAGCTCTATCCAGAGATTGGCCTGTCTGTGCACACTGGGAGCGATGTCAAATACACCAGGTGCAGCAATGGAAGTAATGCTTAACCTCCCTCTCCTTGAGCTTGTCCTTAGGGGAGAGGCGAGGCTAGCGGCATGGAGATTGCGCAACTGGGCTAACCTCCCAGATGTCTCGGGACATATGAGTATCGAGTGCGTGGTCAAAGAACCCGTCTTGGAAATGGGCAGCGACCACATTACTCGAATGTTTGCACCTGACCAGGTACACCAAACTGTGATGGAATGGTCAGGGACATTAACATCGGGAGCTCAGATCTGGTACACAGATGGCTCCAAGATGGACTTCGGCACTGGAGCGGGGGTGTATTGTAAAAACCTAAGGGTAGAACTAGTTTTTTCCTTGGGGAGGCATACCTGTCTTTCAGGCCGAAGTATATGCTATAAATGCCTGTCTGGGAGAGATAGCGAGAAGGGAAACACATGGGACCCGGATTGCTATTTTCTCCGACAGTCAGGCAGCAATTAAGGCACTAAACGGACACGTGGTCACCTCGGCCATAGTCAGGGAGTGCCTAATTAACCTACAAGCTCTGGCAAGGCACAATCAAGTCATGATAGGTTGGGTGCCAGGGCATAGGGGAATACTTGGAAATGAAGCCGCAGATGCGCTGGCCAGGGAGGGGTCTTCGACTCCCCTGATTGAACCGGAGCCTGCGGTAGGTATTTCCAAATCCATGGTCAGGATGACAGTGCGAAGGTGGATGGCTGAAAGACACTGTGAGCACTGGATCAGGGCCGAAGGGATGAGACAGAGCAAGCTAACCCTTAGGAAACCTTCCTTGATGCTGCAGAAGAGTCTCATCTATCTGTCTAGGCAGGAATTAAGGATAGCCACAGGTCTACTCACGGGACACTGTGGACTAAGGAAACATTTGCATAAAATGGGTATCTACAAGGATGAACCAGTGTGCAGATTATGCGGGCAGGAACTCGAGACTGCCACACACATTATTTACAGATGTAAAATACTTGCTGAGAGGCGCTTCAACCTCTTTGGTGATGGAACGGCTTCGGTGGATGCTGAAGGTAAAACTCTAGTCAGGAGACTCCTAAACCTGGTAAGAGGGAAGGGGTTATTTGACTAGATCAGGGAGGTAAGTACAATATACCTTAAGGTAGCAGTGCTTCGGGCAATTCAAACCCGCTCCCAAGTTTTAAAAAAAAAAAAAAATGCATCTGAAAATATTTATTTATTTTTTATAATGTAGGTACATGTCTAAAGTTTTTATTTACATTGTTTTGAAGATCAAATCTGTTAGGTGACATTCCTCATTCTCCATACATTGCGCAAACCGATTTCTGGCGTTTGTCATGACTCTTGTTAGCGTAGTAGGTGTTATGTTGGCAATTTCTTCTTGGATGTTGGTCTTCAAATCTTTTAGGGTTCTTGGATGGTTTACATAAACACGGGATTTCAAAAAACCCCATAGAAAAAAATCACAAGGGGACAGATCGGGAGAGCGTGCCGGCCATTCCAAATCGCCTCTAATTGAGATAAGGCGCTCTGGAAAGTGTTCCCTTAAAACAGCCATCGATGCTCTTGAAGTGTGTGCACCGTCTTGTTGGAACCAAGTGTCCCCCAAATCTAACTCTTCTAGCCGTGAGAAAAAAAAATTCTGTAGCATGTTTACATACCGGTCCGAATTCACTGTCACTGTAACCTCATTTTCCTCAAAAAACCAGGGCTTCATCGCTAAAAAAAAACAATAGCACCCTCGGGAACGACATCAAGAAGAAGCTCACACGCGTTCATCCGAGAATTGAAGTCACGTTCTGAAAGTTCCTGCACTATCGCCATCTTATAGGGATGAAAATAAAGATCATCACGAAGAATTCTTCTCACAGAACGATCGGATAGTCCAAGGGCAGATGCGTGTTTGCGCGCAGAACGCCGTAATGATCTCAACATTGACGCTCTCACTGCTTCAATGTTCTCAGGTGATCTAACAGGCCGAGGGACTCCAGTTCTTCGCTTTGTTGCACTTGCAGTTTGTCTGAATGTAGTGACCAATGTAACAATTGATTTGCGGTATGGGACGGGAGCCAACGGGGCTAAATTAAAGCGATTCCGAAATGCCCGCTGTGTTGCAATAACCGAACATCCGCTTGAAAAGTAACGGCAAAGGCACGTTCCTCACTATTCCAACGCATGATGGCGACTGAAACGTGTCGGGACAAAACTTTACTGTACCCCCTCTTGAACGAGACCACTAGCGCTCTGCTATGACATCAACTAACTGAATGGCGAGCATTTAAAAAAAGGAAGTTATGCTGCCGCACCCTGTATAAGGTTCACCGAATGTAATGGACTACAAAATATACGAGTTATTCAAACAGTTGTAAAATGTCCTGAGTCTAACATATCTAATATTGAAGTGTAAAATAAGATTTTTTAGAACTATTTGTTATGTATATTGAAATTCTACAATAGTCATTTATTACTATTTACCAGGGTTTCAGCATTGAAAAGAAAATATCGATATTCAATATTATGAATTAAACGGGTTCATTATGATATTCACTAATCCAATATTATGAATTAAACAGAGGGATATGTAATGTAAGTAGAGAAATTAAAACTAGCAACAAAATGATACATTTATAATTTTTTTGTTGTGTGAATTAATAATTTTTAAGAAATTAAAATTTACATTTAGAAATATATGCATTTTGTTTTTTTTACAAAATAAAAATTATTTTACCCGAAATTTCTATGCTGGAACAGATTTTCCAACAACTAATAGATATTTTCTGGCCAATTAATTTATCGATGAGTTTGGCAGTAAAATATCCTTCCAAATCTTGAATGGACTGTCCCCTAGACATTCCTAGGATTTGAATGGCTACCTTTGCCCTCCCATCTCGAAAGTCAAAACAACTTGCTGATGTGCGATAGAAGTTACCCTCTCCCTTCCAGGTGACTTCTATATATATAGATACTATGATAAACTGAACATTTTCTTGCTCAATTTAATTTTTTTTCAACATATTTTATAAGAATAACATCTGTTAATAACAGGTGTAACTTTATTAAAATATTTGTTGCCAATTTCATTTGCATTTATGTATACTATACTTATAGAAATCAAGGTTAAACCGACCAATACAAGATTTTTACACAATCAAAAATTCCGAAAATTAAACTGCTGTGTCATGTGTTTTTTCAAGTCGTTTTAACGACAAGATACAGTCAAAAATAATTTGTAGTTTCTTTATATTTCAAGTGTAAATATATCGTCTCAATTTTACAAATTTAAAAAAAAAATTACTTTTCTGGGAGGGAATGTAGCCAAAAAAATCCCTTTTGCTATGTATGGCCTCCTCACATTGTCTTATAATATACATTTCCGACTATTACAATAATAATTATATTACTCACTTTTACATAGTTCATGACTATTCGAACTCAAAATTTTGTAAATTTTTAAAAACTTACTGAAACAGAATGTTTTTGATCGCTCCATGGCGATCTAAATCAGTGCTTTCAGCTTGGAGTTGTTAGATTAAGTGGTGATGATTTTAAAGCCAGGTTTTTGATAGTATCAAAGAATATGTGTGATTTGTATTGGGTTTGTTCGATTAATATGTTTGTGTTTTGTGTGTCAGTAAATTTCATACTGTTCTAGTGTGTTGAGATGAGGTTCTTTTTTCTTGATGGACTTATATGATTTCTAGGTTATGGTAAATGTATGTGTGTGTCCTGTTTCTTTCATGTGATTGTAAAATGCTGAGTTGGTGTTCTGTTTGTGTTCCTCGACTTTGTTTGAAGCTGCGACCTGTTTGCCCAATGTAGAATTTGTTGCAGTTTAATATGTATATGACTGGTGCTTGTAGTTTTTCTTTGTTGTTGGTGCCATGTTGTATTTTGAGTTGTAAAGTGTTATTAGTTTTGTATTCTATTTTGTGTTCTGTTTTTTGAAATTTGTGGGCTATTTTATTTGATGTTCTCTTTATGTATGGCACTGTGATGTATTTGTTTTTCCTGAATAAAATTTACGAACATATTAAATGAACAAACCCAATACAAATCACACATACTCTTTAATACTATCGAAAACCTGCCTTTAAAATCGTCACTGCCTAATATAACAACTCCAAGCAGAAGTCACTGATGAAGGTAGCCACGGACAGCCACTTTCTGTCTCAGTAAGTTTTACAAAATTACACATATTAAAGTTTGGATAGTCATAAACTAATGTAAAAGTGATTAGTAGGTTTCATCGAACGTAATCGACTACAAAATTCAATAATTAATATTTTTGTAATAGAAAAATAAAATATTTTATGATTTAATTCTTTAGTATAAAGTCCTAATTATATTTTAAAGAGAGGTTCATTGGTGTTTTATATAACATTTTATGTACAAATTTAAAATATTTTATGGCAGAGTACACCTTTTATAAAAGGCAGTTATTTATTTAAATGTAATCATAAGAATTTAGATAGTGGATAATAGAAGTATATTTCTCTAAGAAATTAATCATACTATGTTACAAAGAAGATGGACATTTTATATTAGACAATTATTTGTAATACATTTTCTGATATAATTTTATTTAATGGGTTGTAACAGGTAGTTTATATAACCTCTAAGAAATCCATATTTTATAGAGTGGATGATAGGTGTTTTATAAAAGACAGTTCTCTCTAACAAAGTCATCGTCAATAGACCTTTATTATAATTTTTTCTTAATATTGTATTTTATAATAGTACAAAAGCAATACATTAAACAAATTTGAAAGGCGGTGGAAGTATATATTGTTGCCACTGCCCTTTAAATATATTAATGTAGGACACAACAATCCATAGCAATGCAAATATAGGTTAATTACACTTTGATTTTATGTGTTTTACAATACTTGTTTAAAAATAAATATTTTCTTTAAAATATTGATTTTCTAATAAATAATTATTTCTATTTCTGATTTTTAACAATTTGTAATCCACATACACATCTAAACTAACAGTATATTTATATTATATATGTCTATGTTTTCAATTAATTTTTACCCAAAAATCCGTATAATTAAAATATAGCACCATAACAAAACTTATATTTAAAAGTGTTAAAGAGAAACATAATATTATACAACTATAAAAGTTTTTAATAAAAAGACAGTAAGATAGAAACTATTTAGTTTTGTTTGTTAAAAGATTTCAAAAACGTTAAAAGATTAACGTATCTTTCACGTTTAAATCGATGGCATTTGTTAAACTATAACTTTAAATTTAAAAACCATACTCATGAACTAGTTTAACCTACAATGACTTAATATTACTTAAGGCCACTCTATACATTTGTGACCCTTTATTTGGTATGTAATTAACCAAAAAATATTTATATTTTGGAAAAGAGGTTGCTTATATGATTTTTTTTAATATTTATTGAAAGTATATAATTATAATGTATACTTAAACAAGAAGAAAGGCTTTTAACAAAAATAAACTATTTAATATATTCAATATGTTATGTTTATTGTAAAATACTCTTCTTTATGTTTTATTTTAGTAGACATAAATATTTAACAATCAAGCATATGAGACAATATTACACCAGGCAATATAAATACCTAATGTATATGGAAATGGTTTCATTCTACAACATAAATAAAATAATAAAATGGTACACACTATTCACAAGCATGTTAAGAGTGTATATCTGTATCCAAATGTTAGGAAAACATTAAAATCTATTTAAGTTAACAATAATATTATTTGATTTGACAATATTAGTCGGGCTATCTACAATCACTCTCAATTGTCAAATATATTCTACAAATGGTCAAATATTTATAAATATATATTTTCTTTTTAACACAAACAGTTGAGGTGACATGGACCCTAGAGTTGGTTGACATTTTGTATCAAATGAAAGTTTTTTTTTAATTTTCAACTACCTAAACATTTATATTACTAAACTAATTAAAAGAACTCTACAATTGTAGCGAATATTTTTATCGAAGCAAGTAATTGAAATTAAAAATTTTACTATGTATATACATTATTTAAGAGTTAATAATTGGATAAAATTCTATATTCTAAAATACCTACTATTTTAATACTTAATAAGCTTTGCTCTAAGATTTAAACTGAAAGTGTTTTGACATATATGGTTAATCACACATGAATCTATGTTAGTATAGTAATCAATGTACCCGGGTCTTAACTTGTGATAATGCGAATTGTTAGTAAATAGAAATAAACCTGTACATCTCTGCAAGAGAGCAAAGTATCACGGCACGTCAATGGCAACCCCATTATAATTTGTTCATTTGGAATAAAATCTTTATCCTCAATTTCATTCATTTTACTTAAATTTATCTGATACAAATTTAACAAAATATATATTATTTCAAATTATATAATTGCCGTGTGTTCGTTTAATGAACTGCCGATACAATTTCATTTTGTTCGTTCGATTTCATTGTCAGTACATTTAATCTTGTCATTAATACATTATGTGTTACATTTTGGTAAAACTTAAACTCTAAATGAAACTGAGGCAAGGCAACGGATCTACAGAAGCTTCTGTTTAGCACAGTCAGGGCAAATTATGTCATCTCCATCAGTGATGAAGCCTCGACCAACAAGTGATGTTTTGCATGATGCACAGATGAAACAATCATTGTGCCAATGACGATCTTCAAAAGAGATAAAGCGAGTGCCACCAATTCCTGAAAAAAATGTTCAATTATTCTACAAGGTCAAAACGACCAAAATTAATCAATGAAGGGAAAACTTTTATAACATAGGAATAAGGTATTTATAATTCATTTTTATTTGAGTGATCAAATATTATTTTTTTGTTTAAAAAAGGTTTAGCAACATAAAGCTAGGTACAATAGCCAACTCTTATATTCATATGGTAAAAATTTTGGTTTTTGAATAGAATATGTTATGAAAAATCGTTAAATAATGTTTACTGACATTATTTGTCATAACTTATTATATTTGCAATGGTTTTACTAACAAACCATTAAACAGTTAAATTAATTAAAACATTTCTTATTAAATGCTGCTGGTGCAGTATGACTGTGGAAAAATCGGAGAAAATAAAATGATTATCCAAAATTATAAAACTGCATTCACTGGAGAAGCAGAAAAAAGAAATCAAGGCGGTTCATGATAGACTAAACAGAAGAGAACATGGTAAAGAGAGAGGTCAAGATGGAGAGCAAGAAGATCAAACTTTGTGGTGTGAAGAACTTAGTTTATCAGTTTTTAAAGGAAGGGAAATAGTGTAAACTCTGAAAGACCATTTTCATACATATATCATTTATTATGTCATCTCATAAATCACCACACCAGTTGAAACAACTATTGCTGATCATGTCAAAGTATTTGAAAAGCGTCCTTTTATAAAAGATTAAAATTTAATATTGAAAATGACAATCCACAAGTATGAAGTGTTTACTGAGAATTAATGTCAGATATATTCTCGGTAATAATTTTGGACATTGCTAGGCTTTGAAAAATGTTTGGCATGAGCAACTGAATCACAAACTCAAACGATTCCTTCCTGGAGGTATTCAAAAATACTTCAGTCACATATATCAGAATGTTTATTAATAATCAGTTAGAAGTTCAGTTTTAACTAAAGAAAATTTAAGTATTTGTATACTTCAAGTCCTACTTATATCTCCTAGATATCAGTGATTTAGAAGGAAAATACTGATACAACAATTGTGACTGGTGTGTATGTGTATATATATATATATATATATATATATATATATATATATATATATATATATATATATATATATATATATATACTGGACATTAATGATTACAATAGTCCTGAATTAACAACTATCACTGAGATAATATTGGACAGAGAAATGGGAACTCACATGGGTGAATCTATACAAATTCGAATTTTGCCAATAATTTTATCTATAACACAAATTTTGTATATTAATAATCAAGTGGTCTCATATTGGAAATAAGTCAAGCAGCTAGACAAGTCATTAGATGTGAAACTGAAGTAGAAGCTACATAATGTTAAATGACATATTTATTTGTTAATGATATTCTCTATTAATGCAAAATAAGCTTTTGTTTAATAAACAAGTTCTAAATCAATAAGTATGTAATTATAATATTTGATTGTGTGTTTTAGCCAAAGTAATAAAAAATTCATACAGAATAAAGTACTTCATTATAAATAGCTTTGTAGGACATTTGGATATAATTTTAAAATGAGCCGTTTCAAAATGTTGATGTAGTTAGGAAGTGAGACTTCAACAGCACACTAAACTTTAGGCCCACCAGTTACTATGATAGTTGGAAGTGTTAAAATATTGAAGTTTACATTTTTAACGTGAGTAGTCATTTCAATTTCCTTAGTAGTCAGGGGATAAAAGTTAGTAATAGGAGTATTAACAATATTGATTTAAGGAAAAAATTAGTACCGTAGTTCATTACTGAACAATAACTAGATTGTTATATATATACACAAACAATAAAGTTCTAAAATGGCTTATTAACAATCTTATTATTCACAGTTTACAGTGAAAACTATTTTGTGTATAGTTGAATTTTTTAAAATTAAAACACTGATAAAAAAATACACGGTTTTGTGAAGTATATATATATATATATATATATATATATATATATATATATATATATACGGTTTTGTGAAGTATATATATATATATATATATATATATATATATATATATATATATATATATATGCTCAATCATTTGATTATACCTGTGATTGGCTTGCAGCATGAAGTGCATCTCTTAGCAAACAACTCTCCAAAACATTCAGCGCAGTAAGGCTTCTCATCACGAGAAGTAAAGCGCTGTCCAGCAAGCGAAGTGCTGCAGTTGGTGCAAGTGAAACATTCACGATGCCACGGTTCGTTCTTGTAAGTCACACCTCCACTCGTTATAATCTGAAACCATTCAACATTTAGTATGTAAGTCAAAAACCATACTTCTTAAAAGCAATATATCAATTATTATAATTGACATTTAAACATTTGGCAGAATCAAAATTTAGTTATAAAACCTACTTGAGTAGGTTTATTCTACTCAGATTTCATCAAATATCTAGGAAAAGTAATTATTTGAGGAACTATGTGAAATTATGAACCTACTTTTTGACATGTTTCAAAACCATTGTTTCACTCACTAAGGTAACCGACCCAATGAAATACAGTTTTAAAACGTGCTAAGTTAATATTTTTCACATAGTTCTTGAAATAATTTTTTTTCATTTACTCAGTGAATTCAAGATGATTACAACAATCAACTGTAATATTTAAAATTTGTTAATTTCTTTAAAATTTCAAACTAAGTAATAATGTACAAATATCTGAAAATAAAACTTTGATAAATAATTTCTATAGTTTAACCAAATATAAGTATATTTGTAGAAGCAACTGTTGTTCAAACCAAAGCTGACCTTTGAAATGTTTTTCCTGATCAGACATATTTTGTCTAGAAATTTGAAGTACAGTAATCTAGATTATTTAATTGAAAATTTTGTTCTAAGGTGTATTAATGGTAACTAGAAAATTTTCATTTTAAGCAATGACCTTTTTCCAAGAAGGGTCATTTGTTTTCTCTTCAAAAACTATTATGGGTTTTTATTAGAAAGATAAGTGTTAAGTACCAATTTGTAATACAGAAAATACTCAGTTTGACAATTTCTGACTTTTCCCTTTAAAAAATATAACTTCTGTACTTATCAAATAATAAATCACTTACAACTTTTTTTAAAAAAATGTTTAACCTTGCCTATAGTAGCACTTACTTTTTTTTGTGTTGAGTAAGTGCTACTCAACACAAAAAATGTAAGTGCTACTATAGGCAAGTTTAAACATTTTTTAAAAAAAAGTTGTAAGTGATTACTAGTAGCTCACGCGAAGATGGAATCAACAAATGTAAATAATAAATGTTAAAATAATCGATCTATCATTTAGAAAATTTTACAAATAACTTTTATCTATTAGCTGGAGATTCATTGCATATGGATGTCTTACTACCTTTCCATTCTGTACAATCTACTGTCACAGAAGTACAGCAATGTTATACATTTGTGTTTCAAATTCCACAAATTGTAGTAGTCCCTCATTACTCAGAAAAAAATAAGAAATGTGTATTTAAAAAAATGACCTTGTGTTATATTAAAGGTTATATAATACAACACAAAATATGCATTGGATAATTTCAGGTTGATTCTTGATTTTATACAGTACTGTGTCTAATGAAGTCAATATATAATCTATTAAATATATTCTATGGCCTGCAATTATTAATAATTTACTAGTGAAAAGAAACAAGTAATATGGCTTTCTGAAAAAAATTAGAGTTTAGCCCCACCTCCTGCTGCCCTGACCAAGCACAAGGCTGGTTTACAAGTACTTTGTACCTGCACAACAATGACAAGACACTGAGAGAAAGTGAATCTGTGGCCTTTCTATGAATCTGTGAGGCTGCAGGCATTTCCACAACTCTCTTTCATACTGGCTACCTCTTGGGCTAGAAAAGTATAGGTAGGAAAACACATGTCTAGCAGAGGACATATATAATTAAATGAGTCTCTTGTCCCTAATGATGGAAATTAGTAAATAAGGAATCATTATTATTCAAATTATTATGTTTGGATTATTAAACATGTGTTTTTGTAATTACAATGTGTATACAATGTGTTTTTGTAATTGATCAATATTTTTGTTTATTAATTTTTCATCAATATTGAAAATATATATATATATATATATATATATATATATATATATATATATATATATATTTCATTTATTGAAGCTTTGATTTTCAGGCTCTTATAGTAACAGATTATTTATTTAATCTTTGTGAATAGGTCTGTATGAAAAATATTTAAAACTGTACTCTTGTTGATTTAAAAAACCTTTCTTCTCTTATACTGTACATTTAAAATTCCTGTAGTACATAGTTTTAGTATTAATAAATATTTAGATCCTTTAATAAATAGTTTTTTAAGTGCATGGCACCTATGTCTTACCTTTTACCATCAGATAAATAAATTCATTAGATAAAAAAATAAAATTCCTGGTTTATGAAATTCTGAAATTTTGTTAATTTACCCTAGCACTTCTAAACTTTATTGGGGGGGGGGGGTGTTTAATGTTGTTCCCAGTTTTACTACACATATACACTTGAAAAATTCTGAATAAAATGCAACATTAACTTTTCATAAGATTAATATGGTGTCAAATTTCATTAGTGAAAATAATAACGGAAGTAAAGATGTTCTTCTTTTGTTCTAGGATATTAACTTTTATTTTTTAAAGGTCAAAGCTTGTTCAATACTTATGTCAAGTTTAAGTTTGTCATTATTAAAATACAACGATTATTTAAAAACAAATAATTTAAAACTTTTATTTTAGTCATCGCTTAGGCATGATACAGATAACAATAAAAATAAAGTTGCAAAAGAAATTTCAATCTAAAGCTTGTTAATCGGGAAAGAAGTAGGAGTATATAAGTATTCTATACCTTATTGCATTTTACACAGCGAGTAGCAAACTTCTCCTCATAGCAACCAGCGCAATAGATTTCTTGTTCCCGAGGGATGAAACTCTTGGTTCCAATCGGAGTCTTGCACACACAACAACAGAAACAGGGCTCATGCCATTGCCTGGTCTTGTACTCCATCTTCTTGGTGCCTAAAACAAAGTTTTAAATATAATTCCAAATTGATGAAGGCAGTAATATAGGTAGAAATTCCATCTAAGGTTTCAGCGTTTGACAATCTGACGGGTTTGTCAGCTAACAACCACTTTACAGTAAACCAATCACAAAGACTTTGTATTTAAGAAATAAGTAACTATTTTTAGAGTAAATGAAATGGCTGTCATTATAGGAACACAATTTTATATTGATAGTAAAATTATAAGTGGTGTTTCATAAAGAAGAAGAAAATATCTGGTATAATCAAGCAATAATTTATTCTTAGTTTTCCCCAAGGTCTTTCACACCATATGTCAACGTCATCTGTCAACTGGCATCCATTCATCTTTCCTTTCATTGCATTCTTCAGTACGCAATATCTTTCTTAACGCAGCTTCAGCCAAAGTTTCCTCGTTAGATTTCATATTTTTCGTATCGCTCGTTTTCTAACATTTTTTTTTTATATGTTCGTTTAGTCGCCCAATTCTTTTCTAAATATAAAGCGTGTTATATTTTAAATATAAAGGGGATCTAATAGTTTTGGAAGAGAAATAACTATCAAAGTGGTCAACTAATCTTTGAATTTACATATCGATTATAAACAGATTTGTAACACTATAGAAATTGTCATTCAGAAAACCACAAGAAAACAAACTGAAAACTTATTTCTTTTTAAAAATAAATAGAAAATAGTTAAAATTGATCAATTTGTCTAGGTTATATGAGCCAGTTTATTTTACTTATAATTGAGTTTCGAATCTTCATCATATCCTCCGTTTCGTTGACAACCCTCGCTTAGTTGACATAATTCTCGTTTTAAAGAAAAAAACTTTCATTTAGTTCACATTCTTTCCTTTTCGTCAACATAACCGAAACGGAGGCCATTTCAACATATTACTCTTCATTTTTACAACAGTAACGTTCGTTTCGTTAGCAAATGTTTTTTAGTTGACATAACTCTTGTCTTATTGACATAACTCTCGTTTCGTCCACATTCTTTCCTTTTCGTCGACATAACCGAAACGGAGGCCATTTCAACATATTACTCTTCGTTTTTACAACAGTAACGTTCGTTTCGTTAGCAAATGTTTTTTAGTTGACATAACTCTTGTCTTATTGACATAACTCTCGTTTCGTCCACATTCTTTCCTTTTCGTCGACATAACCGAAACGGAGGCCATTTCAACATATTACTCTTCGTTTTTACAACAGTAACGTTCGTTTCGTTAGCAAATGTTTTTTAGTTGACATAACTCTTGTCTTATTGACATAACTCTCGTTTCATCCACATTCTTTCCTTTTTGTTGACATACCCGAAACGAAGAGAATTTCAACATATTACTCTTCGTTGTAACAATGGTAACCTTCGATCCGTTGGAAATCTTCTTTTAGCTGACATAACTCTTGTCTTATTGACATAACTTTAGTTTGGTTCGCATTCTTTCCTTTTTGCTGACATACCCGAAACGAAGAGAATTTCAACATATTACTCTTCGTTGTAACAATGGTAACCTTCGATCCGTTGGAAATCTTCTTTTAGCTGACATAACTCTTGTCCTATTGACATAACTCTCGTTTCGTCCACATTCATTCCTTTTTGTTGACATACCCGAAACGAAGAGGAATTCAACATATTACTCTTCGTTGTAACAATGGTAACCTTCGATCCGTTGGAAATCTTCTTTTAGCTGACATAACTCTTGTCTTATTGACATAACTTTAGTTTGGTTCGCATTCTTTCCTTTTCGTTGACATACTCAAAACAAAGGAAATTATATTACTGCTTGTTGTACAAATGGTAACCTCCGTTTCGTTAGTAATTTTCTTTTAGGTGACATACCCGAAACCCGAAAGAGAATTTCAACATATTACTCTTCGTTGTAACAATGGTTGACTTGCAATAATAGTAAAAAAGGAAAGATTTAACTAAATTATTTTTAAAATCAAAATAATTTAAGGCTTATATACAGTATAGGCCTATATAAAAAATGTAAAAACAAAAATCCATACAGAGCACAGTAGAGTAATTATAATCATTAAACAACAATATCCCTCGCTACAAATATTTAAACAACCTTGATGTACATTTCGCTAACACGGTTAGCATCATCAGAAGGTTACAAACATACTCGGTTTCGAGTACGTCTGTAACCTCGTGATAACGCTAACCGTGTTAGCGAAATGTACATCAAGGTTGTTTAAATATTTGTAGCAAGGGATACTGTTGTTTAATTATAAAACATGTATTAAAATTTGTAATAATCTTTTATAATTAATTATAAAAATTCCAAACTAAAGTCTGTATAAATAATATTCGAGCTGGCTTGTGAGTGAAAGTTATAATTAAATAATAAAAATATATACAACTCACAAATATACAATTTTTTATTTCAAACGCGTTTCGACGACTACTTTGTCGTCATCTTCAGTGAAAATACACAAATGAAATTAACTAAAAAATATATATATATATTAAACATAACCTATAAAGTTTTAGCAAAGGTAAACTTTACCTTTGCTAAAACTTTATAGGTTATGTTTAATATATATATATTTTTTAGTTAATTTCATTTGTGTATTTTCACTGAAGATGACGACAAAGTAGTCGTCGAAACGCGTTTGAAATAAAAAATTGTATATTTGTGAGTTGTATATATTTTTATTATTTAATTATAAAGTCTGTATGTTTTTGTTTTTATTAAAAGTGAATCATTATAAGAACAAACCACGGTTTGACAAGTGATTCAGGTTTTTTCGTATTTAACCTATCACTGTTAATGAACCTGTTATTGTGGTGAAGGATAATTATGGTTAGACGGCAAAGGTCGCTCTAAATATCTGACAAGATCAAAGCACCCCACATAAGATATAAGTACAGTTAGTACAAACCTGTGAACCTGTTTCTTTCCATTTCTAGCAACTCCTGGATTCATATTTGTGTATGTGTTGACGGAAATCAAATAAGTAAAAACTTAAATAGCCTAAAACTAATCCCCAATACACACAACGATAGCATTAACTTAGGACTAAGAAACTTTAATAATATTTCATACACGACGGCAGAAAAATAAACAACAAATTAGAAATGTCCTCCAACATCCTTTATCTCTTCTTCGCAAAGCTAAACAAGTGATAAATTTTCATGTTGTGTCAGAAATCCCTGTGTTGCCATGGGGCGTTCGAGAGGAAAAGGCAGAGAACTCATCCTGTGGGAGTGACAGGATCCAATCCTCACTTTATTAGACATTTATTAATATTGAGATAATTTTATGGATTCTACTCGGGAATATGTATGCCATAAAACAGTGCAGTATTGATAGCTTTTTATTCTTTCCTGAGGATAACACACTGACAATGTACTCTGCAACGCCCCCTAATGAATATATGCCTCTAGCATAGAATGTCTTCCCCTGAAGAAATATTAGAGAATATAATTACCCTGGTGTGAATTTTACAAATTAAAACATAGGTGCTACTGAAAAACAAAAGTGGTAGACATATAAAGTCGATAGATAAAATGGGATAACTCTTGTGTAACAAAATTATAGCTCTTTCTTACAAAAGGGGCATATACAACCCCTTGTAAGAAAAAAAAAAGGGTGGATAAAATTAAATAGAAGTAAGAAAATAAAAACTTAAGGCAACTTTACTTAAATAATTAAATCTAATAATCGCAAATCAACTTTCTTATTTAGTTATTTCCTAATGTACATTTCCCTTGCAAAGCAATCATCTTCAGAGGAATTTGTATAAATTATCATGAGCAATAAATATTATAACGGATTGTCCTGAAGATGATTGCTTTGCAAGAGAATATACATTAGGGTTTAACAAAATAAGAAAGATTATTTGGGGTTATAAGATTTGCTTTATTTAATCAAATTAAGGAAAGGAGATAACGATCACAGTAACTGGGAATAGAGGGATTATGGGTCGCTCAGCTCCCCTTTCCCTGTTTTCACACAGATAAACTGTAAAGCAATCAACGATTAACATTATCTGCAAACGCCGTACTATGCCGCGGCGTCGAAAAGTTTCCAAAAAGTGTTCGTGTCGTGCCGAGCTGTGTCTAGCGCCTGCATTGATCCGCAAAACTTCCGGCGTTGCATGTACACTAGGTAAAACTCTATTGCAATAGAGCAGGCGAGCAATAATGTTATCATACGATTATCCGAAGCTATAAATAAAAGCTGGTAAACAACATGAAGTAAATAACTTTTAAATTTCTACCTGAAGCTAACAATTCTCAATGTGAGTTTTTTTTCTAAAGTTACGCTACTTCTTATTTACCTATGCCTAAAATGGAACTATCAAGAAGTACAGGGTATAAACCATCAATCACTTTTACACATATTGTAAAGGTAAATTTAAAATGTCTAAGCCTTATCCAAAGAAAGAAATATTTTCCTTGCAAAACTAATCTGAAATTATTCACGAACTCATTTATTTACATGGAAAATATGACAATGGTTAACATAATACATGCACATAACATCTGTCTTGCCCAGTATTATGCTTTGCTTCTTAGCTGTCTCCTACAGCAGATAAGTGGTGAAACTGCTCTTGTCACATTGTAACTTTCACTGAACACATTTGAACATTTTATTTATGCCGATGATTTGTTGACAAGTTAAAATGAGTTAAAACTGGCAAACTCGCAAATAGAGGAGAAGAATTCCATTACTATTTTACGAAGCTGTTTTGTGTGTTTGTGTGTATATGCCGCGAGCGCGTGCCTGCGTCTTTGTGTGCGTGCGAGTGCGGTATATGTATATTTGGATTCCTTAGAGTTTATTACATAAATTAATAACGTATTTATTTTAATTATAAATCTATACGTTTTAATATATATATATATATATATATATATATATATATATATATATATATATATATATATATATATATACATTATATTGATACGTAATCCTTCACGGATGGAAAAATATGATGAATAGTTAATATCCGGAGTACACCCCTTCATTTTGTATTGCATATAAAGTCGCAGTTTCGACGTTTCGCTAGAATCTCATCTAACATTGACGAGGTGAACCCAACAACAGTTGAAGTGCGAACTGTTGGGTTCACCTCGTCAATACCAGATGAGATTCTAGCGAAACGTTGGAACTGCGATTTTATGCACTGCAAATGAACTGATGTACTCCGGACACTAACTATTCATCATCATCATCATCATCATTATCATCGTATATATATATATATATATATATATATATATATATATATACAGTATATATATACAGACACACACACACACACAAATATAGGTTCAAAACTACTCGTATATTGAAAAATCCAACTGTTTTTTCGTAGACTTAGCTTTCAAAATCCGTCAAACGTATTTATTTAATGGATATAAAAATCATTATATACAGTCTATATATATAACATATTATATTATAGGTGTATTATACATTATATTATATCAGAGACAATTTTGACGAAATTTAAACGCAAGATCTACAGAAAAAACAGTAGTAAATGTACAATATAGAATAATAACAACTACGAATATGTTGAAAATAGAACTTTAAAATTACTCTTTCCGCAAGAACACACTTTAATAACTTTTAATCGCAGACGTAAGTTAACCTGGTTCGATCTTGGAGATTTGTACTCCAATACTAATCACAAGCGAAAATAAAACCCTAATTACATAGTTTCTAATCCAAAGTTATATACTTTTTTTATATCTGCGTAACTATTGCTTACTGATAGTGCCAGCAGGTTGCAAGCCAATAGCCTTGAAACTGAAATCTTATGACTTTAGTGTTTTGGTTTGCATTAAAAACTGATTATGATTTAATAATTAATAATAATTTGAAAATAAAAAAAAATCATTAATTTTGAATGACATATTTGTTATTGAAGGGTTATGAGAACACTCTCTTATCTTAGCACAGGTCATCAGATGACATCATAGGTTAACTTAAGGTTCATGATAAGAAAATATTCACAGATAAATTTCACTCAGTGCTGACAGTTAACATCAACATGCTTTGAACTCAGCTGTTTCTGGTGTAGAAAATACACTGATATTGAGTTATACAGCTGGAGCGTGGAACTCATTTAACGTTTTAATCGCTCAAGGACAGTTTGGTCGTCAGTAAATATTTGAGGAATTTACTGGTAAACAAAAGAAACCTCCAACGAGTCCAACTCGTGATCACCTCGTGGAATTTGACACTGAACAGCGAAGCAGCCACGTATGGAGCCACCCTCCAAGTCGACTGAAGATCTGAGATTGTACTTGTTAGAAAGTGTTAAAAAGTTACCCTAGTAAACTTCGGTACGTTGTTGCCAACTTCCGGGTTCGGTGAGTGACGCCAAGATGGGTTTTTTGCCAAAAACACCCTATTCAAAGTGCGGTGTGAGAGATCAATTAAGTTTTAGCAGGTTATGTGAATGGCCCATTCTGTTAGGCAGCTTCTTGTCTCAGAATATTCTATCAATATACTTGTTATTTTCGTATTGTATTTGAGCACTCGAAATAAGTATTGAATAATGATAAATCGGTTGAATGCTGAGTGAAAGAAGTTTATTTAATTAGTGCAACGTTTCGGTAACTAGTCCCTTGCTCTTATCATGTCTGAGAACAATAAGACATTGCTTTTAAATACGCATCTAAAGTACAAGTACACTCAATGCAATGATTTAAAACTTTAAAAAAACTCAATATGATTTTGACTAAAACTTTTCTTTACTTTTTAAATTATTGTAGTGAGTGTACTTTTGTTTTAAAACTTGATTAGGGAACGTTGCACTAATTAAATAAACTTCTTTCACTCGATATTCAACCGGTTTATCATTTATTTAATACATGTTATTTTATTTCGTGGTCTCTAAAATTCAAAATGTAAACACAGAAACTGTATTGTCTAAATATAAAATAATTATCAATAAAATAAAAGTAAACAAATTCTGTACGATAATAGTGTGAACAGATTTCGTTTTCTATTTGGAACTGGGAAACAATCTAACTAAAAGAGAATTTTCTAATCTTTGGTCACCATAGATTTAATTTAAAATTATTATGAGATTATATTTCGTTAGAATAAAAGGTAAGTTGAGGTTTTGGCCATACAGAATGTTGCGACGCGTGTCGTGTCCTCCGATCTCGGCTGTATACCTTGACATAAATATAGCCTGCTAGATATGGTTACACCGCTGCGCCATGTGCCGCAAAGGTTGCTTTTCCGACTGCAACGGTCAAAGTATGCTGTAAGGAATTCAGCAGGTGGTCCGTCTGACAACTGTAATCTATTACGTTTAATCAGATTTTCTAAACTCAAACCAAAGTGATGGTCGTATTATTCAAAAGTAAAGTTTATTGTTCATCTTTTCGTTTATTTTCTTTGTAAGGTTAAGTATATATTTTTTTTTATCTTATAATTTTACGTGTACTGGTTACAATTAGTTGATTACGACTGTAAATAATAAAGTTTCAATCTGTCTATTATTGGGTTTAAAACATTGCCCTACTTTTCTAAACCAAACTGGAATCCTCTTCAGCTGCTTAACATTTATTTATAATATAATCTATCCATCACAAAAATTTCACGCATTTAACAAAAAACACGATACACATTTCGAAAACACAACCACTTCATTATTATAAATAACTAGATATCATAAAAATTCATAAATTCATTGTAATAAATATCAAGTCAAAGTCTCGCTCTTCTACTGTTGTTGGGTTCACCTCGTCAATGCTGGATGAGATTCTAGCGAAACGTCGGAACTGCGAATTTATGGACTGCAGAATGAACGGATGTACTCCAGATAGTAACTATTCATCATATATATATATATATATATATATATATATATATATATATATATATATATATATACAGTGTATATAAATTTTTTTCGGTCCGTGTGTATGTGACTGAACACATAACCGGCTGGACAAATTTTTATAAAATTTTGTGTCGTAATTAATTTGATTCAAGAATGCTTTAAGTTCACAATATGATAGTTAGGCAGCGCTACAGTCGCGATTTAGGGTATTTTGCTTTTTCGTAAATCACCTAATGCGTAAATGAAACTAAATTTCTGAACGAGTATTCAATCAGATTTAAATCGAACTCTTAAACGCAACTATTAACCAGTAGATGCCGGTAATTGCGTTATGACGCACAGCTGACCAATTAAGTGAAAACAATATTTTATATGGCAATTTATTATGTGATTAGGTTAATTAGGATGATAGATTTTTAAAAACGAAGGTTATTTTAAATTATTTACTGAGCATTATTAGTTTGAAATGTTACTGAATTAAAGATGCCTTCTATAAGTGATTTAAATATATTAATTTATAAAAAAATCATACCAAATTAATTTAGTGTAAAAAATGGATTCTATATTTTGTATGTTAACGTATTACTTCATTGTAATAAATGTAGATTTTGGCTAAATTGTGTTGTTTTGCAAAAGATAGGAATTAGGTTATTATTTTTACGCTTAAATTCCTGAAATACTCATTGAAATTTAGTAATCTATGATGCCGAATGATTTCATATATAATAGGCAGTGGCTATAGTTGTTTTTCAGTAATCCTAAGCACAAGATAGAATTCATTATTACAGTTTTCCGTTAAATTTAAAAGTGGCTAAGAATAGCTTTGGGAGATATATAGATCTACTAATTATCCCAAAACACTCGAATAAATAAATAAAGTAAAACGACACTTTGAAAACTTTCCGTAATGAAAAATGTCTATTTTCAATCAAAATGACACAATTTAAATTAAATTTTTTTATAACGAGTTTTCTTGACATTCCTTTCATCTATTATCACAGAATTTTGCAACGGGTAAGCTAGTATTATAAATAAATTTTTGCACCTGAAGATGTACAGTTTTGTTATCGAAACGTTGGGTAGTGTTGTAAAAAATAATAAAATGTTGTAAAATTGTAGCGGCTCTTATTGTTAAAATCAAACAAATTAATTATATTTTTAAAATTTTTTTAATAGTCTAATTTTCTTTACATAATTAGTGTAAATAATAATGTGTTCCTAAAAATGTATTCATTGGAAAATAATCGACTCTACTACTCAAAACGGGGGTAATTAAAGTATAGCCACTCGGGTTTTCAAGAGTTTAATCGTTGGATCATGGCTTATGCATTATATTCATGGTAGCAAAAATTATCCATGTCAATATCATTACGGTTATAATTTATCGTTTAAAACAGACAATGTCACCGATTTCAAGAAAAATACATTTTGGTTTTTTATCTGAAACCTTGCAATAGCAACAATGCAACAGGATATTCGTCCTAGTCAAGAAACTGGTTCTGATTCGGAGCAGATCTTTCTATGCTTTGTGACTGAAATTAAAGACACATCAACAATGATGGTAATTGTGTTTTAATCGGTTTGTGCGAGAATGCCGGAGTTTACCGTATTGCTATAATTTGTAGGAAGGCGTCCGACGCTTCGATAAATTCACCTTTGACCTTTGCAGAGAGAAAATTACGAAGAACCAAACCAAAACAAAATTATTAGTGTTAGAATTTGAAATTGCTTTCCTTACTTAGAAAAGTAATATAGGAAAATCAATATTTTCGAGAAACATTTTGCCAACTATCGAGTATTCATACTACCAAATAATGCTAAACTCTTTCGTTAATCAGCTACTTTTTGATAAGTATTTACACAACATAATAAGTATCTACACAACATGATAAGTATCTACACAACATGATAAGTATCTACACAACATTATAAGTATCTACACAACATTGTAAGTATCTGTACAACATTATAAGTATCTACAGAACATGATAAGTATCTATACAACATTATAAGTATCTACACAACATTGTAAGTATCTGCACAACATTATAAGTATCTACACAACATGATAAGTATCTACAGAACATGATAAGTATCTGCACAACGTGATAACTATCTACCTAATACGTGAATCTACCTAATAAATAAAGGTAAGGGCTCTTTAAAAACAGACATATGGGAAATAAATTTTGAAATACGATAAAAAATGGATTTAGATAACTACTCAAATATCAACAGATCTGTGTGAACACAGATCAATCGAGTATACTAATTATATGGCAGTGGGCGCTCTGTAGGATGTCTCTTGTACCGTGGTGAAACATACTTTTACAAAAGTGCAAGGCACATTCCAGCACATTTTTGTTGTTGTTGAGTTTCGAATTAACTCAACCTCAAAACTTTAAACAATTATGAGAATGGAGTTAATCCGACAACAAAAAAATATTTTTATTTTAGGAAAGGTACTTAAATGTATAAAAATATTCCTAACAGAAGTGAAGACGAGTAAATTAAGAAAAATGTAAGAATTTAAAATATTCTACACGCTGTGGAGGTAAAGTGCTAAAAGATACATGTCTAAAGGAAGATGTACGCATATGAAGTCTAATAACATGTAAAGGAAACAATATGATAAAAAAATGAACACGTCGAAGGGGAAGTAATCGATACTCAACCGCCGAAGAACAACAGACAAATGGTTGTAGAACCACCGAAGCCGGATGGAGTAGACAAAGGAAAAAATTTGTCAAGCTTATCTGTGTTTACCAATAGATGTTGTTTTGTATCCAGTTATTCACACATTTTAAATCATTATCACTCTGACGAATAGTTCGAGTAATGTACAATTAATTTATTAGATAATTATTTCCGTCCACGTTTCAGTCATGTCCACTTTCCTTATGGGCATTCTCAAGAAACAATTTTCTATAACATAATTGTTAAACATTTTTCCTATTTTTATTTAAATATTTAGGTATTGTACAAATATTTTATTCTTAGCAACGAACGTAAGGACAGTGCAAATCACTGAAACCTCAACGGAATTATTAAATGAAAAAAAAAATTAATTATACATATATATTGTATTGTTCCAATCGAAACAATCCCAATTATTTATTACTACTTACAACGTGTAGTGTTATTTTTTTTAATATAATTAAAGACACTTTAATGGTTGCGTTTAAACCCTTTATAATATTTTCTGTAGAACAGGGGTTCCCAAACTTGTTTGTACCACGCCCCCTCTTCTTGAAATGAAAGCCACCCACGCCCCTTCACTTTACACTATAAATAAATAGAATGGCCATATGAAAGACACACATATTATGTGTATGTATATATATATATATATATATATATATATATATATATATATATATATAGATAGATAGATAGATAGATAGATATATTAAAAACAATTTATTTATTTAAATATACTTTCACAAGAAACATGATATAACATTTAAAGTTTTAATTCGCAACGTAAATTTTAGCTGATAGAGAAAAATCTGTTAGTGAGATGGATGAGCTTGATATTTTTTCAATAGGTAACCTATTTGAGGTTGTGTTTTAGTAAGGGCACAAAGCAAGTCATTAGTAACATCAAGTTTGTTGCTGTATTTTGTTTTTATTGCAGGGCTGAAAATGTTTTTTCGTTGAGAGCTTGAAAAAGGCAAGTATAATTAAATGGCTGACTGTGATACACTTTTAAGTGTTTTATGTAAAATGAAGATTTGTCAGTTGTGGCTCTGTTGCCACATTAAACGGCAAACATTCATTTCGCGACACATTTGTACTAATATTCTTTTCAAGCTGTCATGTTGATTTAATTTAAAGTGTACAAAATGTGCACAACCTTTACTTATATTTCCTTTATAAATGCATACATGTATTTAAATTTTCTGAACATCATGGTCAGTAAAATTACCTATGTAAAAAATCCAAGGTAAATTTAATTTTATATTTTGATATATTCTGTATTTTAATTTTAACTAAATGATAATTTATGTTAATTTTCCAACTGGTCTCGCGCCCCCTGATTTGCCTTCACGCCCCCTAGTTTGGGAATCATTCCTTTAGAACATACAAACGCGCGCGCACGCACACTACACTCACATACTCTCTCTCTCTCTTACACACGCACGCGCGCGCGCGTGTTCACGAGTTAATATATTTTTTTACATAATGCTGAAATAAGTAAAAATATGAAATTATTATCATGATTATGAAAATTTAAAAAAAACATATGCTAAAATTGTAAACATAAAGACTTAACATCCATTGCCAACTGAAGTTTGTTAAAGCGAAAATAACTGTTAAACAGCTGATATAAACATGTGCACAGTACACTTGCAAGTCAAGTTTGTTAATCAAGTTCAATTCAATTTAAGTGATTATAGCAAATGGCGTTTACTGTCATTACTGTGTACATACTATTTACAAAGTACACTCTAGCGTTCAATAAAAATGGAAATAGGACACATTCGGGATAGTTCAGGCATTTTCGTTTTATTTGAATTTAAATAAAACAGCATCACGAGCTTTTAAAGGTTATGTTAGGGAAAGCTTATGCATTTAAATAGCTGTTTGAAAGCCAATAAATTAACGTATCTCCGACAATTCAAAGTTAAATATCAAATAATTAAAATTGTAAATAGTTTATTGAATATTAATAAACGAAATTTCTGTTTGTTACAGTTATTTCTAATATAATGGGACGGTACCTCATGTAAGAAACACCGCACAAGTATGCCACAACTCTTTTCAATATCACTGACCAGCCTGCATTTCATACGTTTAGCTACATTCTAGATCCTGGTAGCGGGTTTGGATTTGTCTTCACCCTAGAGCAGCTTCGGGTAAGAGACCCTGCCAACGCATTGTCATAATTATCCCCTTTCCTCCATACCAGGGGATATTTTGTCCTTATCTTATCCCTGCCTAATTCCATTTCCACTTATTTATACTTCTTCCTAGATTGGGAGGGGGGTTACTTTGTAACACGTCTTTATGATCCTGATTGGGAGTAGTAGCTGTATAGAAAATATTTTATAAGCTAACACTTAGGGGCTGTTGGTTTCGCCGAGAAGCCGAGGAACAGGGGAGGTGGAGGTACTCATAGGTCATTTTCAAAAACATCGGCCCTTAATTAATTTTAGTTATTGATTCGATTTATATTAATTTAGAGTCTGTTATTCCTATTTTGGTTACATTACCAATATTTATTTTTCGTCTTCGATTGCCAAGAGTCCATGTGGGAGCTCCTATTTCTAAGATAAGAACTATATATTGGACAACGGTTGTATGTTTTACTCAATGCTTTAAAAAATTAAACTATTTTCATTTTTAAAATATAACCTAAAAACATATAATTTAATTGATGAGTTTTATTCGCAACATTACAAAAAAATATACGAAGGCCTACGTCCTACACTACACTATCACGAATCACTAACCAACCCTCTTTCCCCAAACTCTTGGATTTAAGGCCTTTAAGGCCTGCGCCTTGATTTTAACATTGGAATTTATACACAACACCTGGTATTTATCTGGAATAGAAATATCGAAACAAATAAAATTTTTTTCAAAGCTAAAAAATCAGGATTTAATTATCCTCTGATTACAAAAATCGTATAAAACACTACGGTAGACTTATCACCAGACAAACAAGTGGACACGTAAACACAGAAGCCTGTGTAAACAATAGGACGTAAAGATTTGTACAGTTACCCGTGGTTTATTACGCCTTTGTTTCTGATAGGCCTATATCACAAAAGTCGCCATTTAAAATTGAAGGTTACACAAAACAAACGGCGATGTTTGTTAGATCAGAAAGTCTAATTTATATTATTTATTGATTCGGAAAGTGATATACTATCCTGTTTATGCGCTTATTTCCCGATGAGAAACCAAGAGCCGGTAGATTTCAATAACAAACTAAATATTTATAGTTAAATACTTTACTACTATATGACAATTTTTAATTTCTATAAAATAAAATTGTATTGAAACAGTATTTTATACTTGGAACTAAGCCTGAAAAGCTTAAGTGGACTTAAGCTAGAAAGCGTAATTTAAATTTTCAAGCAGCCATAAATTTGTAAGGATTCTCTAGAAAGTTGGTTATTATCCATTCTGTATTAATTGTATAAAAGTGTAGATAAAACAAGCAGGAATAGATTGTATAGATGTAAATTTATAAATAATAAACAAAAATTATAAATAATAAGTTATTGAAGAGCTAGAAAGCGTATTGAAAATTAAATTTTCAAGCCGTCATAAATTTGTAAGGATTATTTAGAAAGATGGTTATTATCCATTCTGTATTAATTGTATAAAAGTGTAGATAAAACAAGCAGAAATAGATTGTATAGATGTAAATTTATTAACAATAAACAGAAATTATAAATAATAAGTTATTGAAGAGCTAGAAAGCGTACTTTAAATTGGATTTTCAAGCAGTCATTATTTTTGTAAGGATTCTTTAGAAAGTTGGTTATTTTCCATTCTATAATATTTGTATAAAATTGTTGATAAAAATATACGGGAAATAAATTGTATGAATGTAAATGTATAAAGAGTAGATCAAAAATTATAAATTTATAAATAATAAGTTATAGAAAGAGCCAGAAAGCGTATTTTAAATTAAATTTTCAAGTAGCCATAAGTTTGTAAGGATTAGTAGGTTATTTTCCATTCTGTAATAATTGAATAAAATTGTTAATCAAACATGCAGTAAATAGATTGTATGAATCTATTTCTATTATTCCATAAAGAATAAATAAAGAATTATAAATAATAAGTTATTGAATAGTAGTAAAACTATAAGGTTTTCAAGTATTTAAATTCACATAACTTCAAAAAGTATAATAAAACAGGAATTCAAACTAATAAAACTATGTTCTTGAATATGATCAATTGGTATTTAAAAAAAACCCAAATGCCGGAAAATGTAACGTTCACTGATACTATTTGAGAAGAACACGCAATCAAAGAGCAACCACTGTCCCCCGTGACTAAAAAAGGTTTTATTTTAGCAGTGACATGCAGACCGTGCCGTACAAGGAAGTGGGACTATGTCGAGCAAGGTTCGTACTGAGGCTACGAGTGGGCGAGAAAATCCACGTATTTTGGTGAAGGCATATAATTAATAATGTTACGCACTTGTTTTAGAAGCAAGCTGATTAGTTACGGACAGATGTGATGAGATTTCAGTAATTTCAGGACATTAAATAAAAAATCATCTATTCGACAAAAATTGAAATAATACAGCCAATATTTTATAAGTAATGTTATTCCAAACTTTAAATTGTCGCTATATTTTACTGTAATTTTAGCAAAGTATTTGTAATAAATTATGTGTGTTAAACGTATCGTATATTTTTACTAAGAAATGAGATGTATGCAGTTCGTTTTACATCGTAAATTGTGAAAAGTTTATAAAGTCGTAGTTAACTTTACTTTAGGCTATGCATCATCATTTTTAAACTTAGGTCAATTGCAATTTAAGTTTGTATTAAGTTATACATTGTAAATTTTAATCACAGCTTATACTTAGGGGAATTTAAAATACTTTACACATTGTCATTTGTCAAATTAAGTTAAATTCACTTTAAGTTTGCATTGTTATTCATTTATAACTGGCAATGATTTCCAAAATTTATATTCATCAGATTTAATGAGTCTGACCATTATTTGTTGAGATCTAACCGATACAGGGCCAAGTTCTCTAACAACCTAACCTAACCTATAGCCTTGTTTGTTGAAATCTAACAACTACAGGTACAGTTCTTTAACAACCTGACCTTAACAAATTAACCTATGGACTCATTTGTTGAAGTCGAACCGTTAAAAGTTTAATCTCTCTAAGAACCTAACCTAACCCAACCTATAAGCTTATTTGTTGAAATCTGACCGCTACAGGGTTAAGTATTCTAACAACCTAACCTAACCCATACGCTAGTTTCTTTAAAATCTGACCTACAGGGTTGAGAGTTTTAAGCTCCTAACCTAACGTACATGCTTTGTTGTTGAAATTATAAGGGTTAAAAATATCTTCAATTATGTCTGACATCGTTAAAATAATTCGTAAATAAAACTGGCAGGAAACGCCTGATGAAACGTTTAATTTATATTAAAGTTAATTATATTCGACTTTTGTACAGACAAACAAATTCAGTCATGTGCTGAATTTATAATAGAGAAAACGACATTTTTACTATTATACAGTAAAAAGAAATGAAAATTAATGGAAATTTATCATGGATGGAAAACAGATTATGAAAAATATATTTTCGAGTTAATTGTCACTTTTAAAATATATTTTGATCAAACGAATAGTTGATCTTCATCACCTTCATGTTGTTGAAAATTAAAATTAGAATTCACATACGTTATAACTATATAAAACAATTGTGGCGTAATGTTTAACATAAATAAATGAAACCTCTCAACCATAAATAACTTTCTTCTTTCATTTAAAACCTTACCATTTCGAACCATTTCGATTGCATAGCAATCATCCTCAGAGGTAATTTACAATGAAAATAGGTATTTCATTGTAGAGGCAATGAGGTATTTTCATTGTAAATTACCTCTGAGGATGATTACTATGCAATCGAAATGTACATAAGGTTTTAAATAAAAGAAGAAAGTTATTTGTGGTTGAGAGGTTTCATTTATTTATGTTTTACATACGTTATTGATTTAGTTTTAGCAAAACCGATTTTCGTGATGGTTTTAAGAAAAAGCGAAGATTTTATCAATCCCTTGAGGAATCACGTAGAATCCCAAACAATAACACTTTAAATATTTCAAATTATGTGCCTAATATATTATTCTTAAAAATTATATTACGATAAGTTTATGTCCAGAGTATAAAAAAAAGTTAAGAACCTTAATGAGTTCAGTTTGTTCCAAGTTCATGTTCATACCGAAAGGTAACACCGATGTGTCAAAGAAAAACTGCGTAGCCCCATAGTAAACATAACATACATAGAAGAAAGATAAATAGTCACAGGACAGGAGTAGCACGTGCAATGGCTCCGTTAACTCTTGGAATAAAACAAAACTTTGATTTTTACCTTTAAAAATTAGAAATACCATTTAGTAGTACTAAATTATATCACAAATGATATCTACATGCACATTTGAATAACTCAATAAACAATAATTTCAAGAACGAACGATTAAAGCACGAGGAGACACTCAGTTAGTTTGACAGCAACTGAACTTGAAAGTCTAAAAGTTTTAAATTTTGAAAGATTTGCTCAGTTACAGTTATGTAAAGTTTACTAAAAACTAGTAAATGTAAAAAAAAAATAGCGCTATAAATTTTTAACATGTATTTGTTTTTCAAAATATTTAAAATCTACAATTTTAGTGGCAAAAAATGTACAATAAAGGAACAGAAAGTTAAAAAAATTATCATTTTTCTATTCGAACTTATAATTTGAGTAAATTTGTCGAAAGTTTTCTCGAACAAAACATTCCCGTGTGTCACTGGCGGAGATAATTTAATGGTATGGAAAGCGTTTTGTCTTAAGTAAATTTTCCATAAAGATACTTTATTTAATTATTTTTTAAAAAAACCATGCTCATGTTACATTGATTAAAGTATGGGACTTTGTATTTTTGAAGTGATAACTTCTATACGCACTGTGAACAAAACACGATATTAAATCATTTATTTCGCGTCACGCTATTTCTGAAACGCACCCTTAGCATATATTTCCGCCAAGTGATTTAAATGTAACATATGATTTCATGTAACAGCTGATTTTGTTATAGGTTATGTTGTAGATTATTGTAGGTTACGTTGTAAGTTTTACACGTAGATTATTGTTTATCTATAATCGTAAGTTATTTATTAATTAAATAGTTTTGATCAGTCAATAAATATATTAATTTATTTAAATTTTGATAAATCTCAATACAAATAATTCAATATAAAGATAATAATACGTTATGTATTTTTAATCCAATTTTTTAATGGATAATATTTTTAGGCACATGTTATAATTTTTAAAGAACTGATTTGAACTGAATTTGTTGAAAACACTTTAATTCAGTCAAAATCTAATAAATGTTTTTGTTACCAAATTATTTTATTACTAAATACAGTAAGTATGAGTCTTTATTAAATAAATTACTCTAATAAAGATGTAAAAATTGACTGATAAATTCTTATTTTCGAAGGTTTTCATTAGTTTATTTATTGATTTAGTTCTAGTAAAACTGATTTTCGTAGTGGTTTAAAGATAAAGCAAAGATTTTATCAATGATTTGAGGGGTCAATTAAAATTACAAATAATAACACTCTAAATCTGTTAAAGAATGTCCTTAATATACTATTCTTTAAAAAAAATTTACTATGATAAATTTATGTTCAGAGTTTAAAAAAATGGCTTAGAAGCTTAATTACTTCAGTTTGTTAACAGTTCATGTTCATAACGAAAGCAAACACCGATGTGTCAAAGAAAAGCTGTGTACATAAGCAAGAAAGCCCAATGGTAATCATGTCATACATAGTGTATGAAAGATAAATAGTCGCAGGACAGGAATAGCGTGTGCAATGGCTCCATTACAAAACTTTTGATTTTTTAAAATTACCTTTAAAAATAAGAAATATCATTTAGTAGTAGTAACTTATATCACAAATGTTATCTACATGTAGATTTGAATAACAATAAACAATAATTTCAAGAACGAACGATTAAAAAACGAAGAAGCATGTAGTTAATTTGACAGTTGAACTTAAACTAGTTTGAAGACAGAACTTGAAAGTCTCAAAGTTTTAAATTTTGAAAGATTTACCTAATTTCTGTTATGAAAAGTTTACTAGAAGCTAGTACATGTACAAAATAGGACTCATAAATTTTTAACATGTATACATTTTACAAAATATTTAAAATCTACAATTTATAGTGACAGAAAGTTAAAAAAACTGTTCTTAATCCAACTTATAATTCGAGTAAAATTATCGGAAGCTTTCTCGGACAAAACATTCCCGTAAGTCACTGACTGGTATCGAAAACGTTTTGTCACAGTTAGTTCTCCATAAAATCACTTAATTTGAGTATTTTTTTAAAAACCTATGGTCATGTTACATTGAGTAAAGTATGGAACTTTTGTATTTTTTTTGTTTTTACTTTATTGAAAGTTATAAAAACATAACTTAATTAAAAAAAACAATTAGTTTAGACAATTATTGTAAAAGGAAAAAAGCAAAAAGAGGTAAATATTTTGTAATTGAAATTTCAAACAGAAATCGTTACGAGCAAGCAGGAAAACCTGACGTATTTATTAGACGTATTTCAAAATGGTTTGCTTTAAACTATTAGTCTCACGTGTTAATGTTTTCATATTCTATATATCTAACTGTCCTGCGTAACTGCCCTACGTCAAAAACATCAGTGGAAGAGGTATAGAAAGTATTTTTCTGTCGGCAACTAAGGCTATACCTCACTGCATATGAAATTGCCCACGTCTACCCAATACAGGTCAACTCGTCTGAATGAGTCACGTGACCTTGACGGATATGACGTCACCTTTGCTCCTTAATGACCCATCGTACACTTGCCTTAATCTACACAATTTGAATATTTTTGTTAAGCAGGGCTATCTAATAGTCACTTTCCTTACAAGGTTTTGTTTCAATTATTTATGAACTGGCATTTTTCCAATAAATATTTTTTTGTTTTTATTGATATAACTTGTGGAAACACTACTTGCTGATATTTTTTACCACATCAGTACATTGTTTAATGCTGTGTTTGGAACAAGATTGTTGCTCAGATGTGTTGTATTATTGTGAGTCTGTGGTGTTCTGCGTGGTTGTTAATTATTTTCCAATATAGTATGTTATTGTGAGTGTGTTTCGTTGTTTAGAATGTAATGTGGAAGGTTTTTGTGGTGTTTGTATACTTCGAAATTTTCTGTGACACCCGACCTACAGTCTTTCGTGACTCACAGTATTGAACAATGCACTTATCTAGTGCGAAACGAGCCTGGTGAAAAATATCAGTAAGTAGTGTTTTTTTGGCAAATGATATCAATAGAAAACAATTGCAATAGAAACCTCAAGGTGAACAAAACAAAAGAAGCAAATAATTTTATTTTAGTTTTGATCATTGACAAAACATTTTTCAAAAATCGGTCAAGAGATAAAATAAAGCTTTTTCAGCAAAAATAACTAGTACGATGAATTCATAGGGTCTCAAAATAGGTTTCTTTATTAAAAACAATTTCATTAAATTCCTACTTATCCCTTAATTAAAAACCAAAACAATCAACTTGTAGCCAGTAAGAGCCTGTAAAGCTTACTTTTAAAATATCTCTTATTAGAACTCCACAAATTTTGATTACGCCCTAAATTACTCAGAGCCGACAAAGGTTATATGAAAAAAGCTGGTAAAACGAAAACGATTGGAAAAGACTTTTTCAAAATTTTACTCTATTAACGGTCTGTCATTTGAATGTTTCGAGAGGACAGATCACACCTACAAGATCTGGCATTATTATTTGGAAGTCTTTAACTTTGTATAAATTGAGAATAGTATCGCACTTTATAAGCGACTGAAAACACGTGTTTAAGGGAACATGGACCGGGAGTATGGCACTTTCTCTGCAGAGCACGCTTAAGCCACGTGATATCACCGTAAGTCTTCTGCTCAATATTCCAAACCAGAGAATACTCGCGTTCCTACCTCACACCACATATCTCCCTCAGGCAATAATTTGGTCATCCTTTAAAAACACAAACATATCCATGAAAATGAATTTCCCCATCTAAGAAGCGACTTGTTCACCGTAAACATTCAGAGCTTCTCGGAAACAATCAATGTAGCTAACACCATCATTAGAATCCCACATTTTTATTAAATATATCATGAATTTCCTGTACTTGACGTTAGGCGACGCTTTTTAAAATTACAAATTTTCACTTTAATAAATAGTTTTTATATAAAGCATGATCACGGATTATTTTAAGTAGAATTTTGTATTTACAAAACAAAAATGTAATAAGATATCTAGACAAGTATAATTTCTCATGGCACAGCATATAAAAAGACTTTACTTGGGAGTGAATCCGTAGAACGAGTGTGTAATAATCCTGAAATCAATGAATCGTCTCGAAGATTTCCGAATGAGAAAAGGGCGGTAGATCAACGGTAGATTCCGTTTTAGAGGTTGTTTCGAGGCTATGTTTAAATAACTTTTAATGCATTTTCTTATGTATTAAAATATATTTGCATTAAATATTTAATTAAATATAATTAACGTACGATTTCAAACAGCTGTTTTTATTACTATTAGGTTATGTAATTTTTGTATTGTCCTAATCATTAAGTTGAAATTAGTGACTAAGTAAAATTAAATTGTTTGCTAAAGCTTTAACAGTAAGTATAGTTGTATAATGGATTAACTTGTTATGATCTTAGGGTGAATTGGTATTTATTTCCCTTTCCCACGTAATCGGTTTTAGCAATAAAAGAAATTATAAAGGGTGATGCAGAAAATATCAAAAATACAAAAAAAATTATAAAAACTTTCGTTTACTCTACAAAAAATTAAAATTTTTGGAAAATAGAAATCCCCCTCCCACCAAACACGTATAACGTTAATAATTTAGCGTTTTGGCTGTATTTTGTAATTATATAAACTCGCAAAAACCCTCGAGATGTAATTAAATTTACTGTTGACTCCCAAAAATTACAAATTAAAAAAATAATAAACTGTAACAAACCACTATTACTGCACCAGGATTGACCCAACACACAAACCTTATAGAATTATAAAACTCGCATACACATCATATTTTTTTGCGATAATAAATCGTAAAATTACACAAAAGGACGAAACACTTAGACCCTATTTCACGCTCAAAACAGAAAATATTGCATTGAACATTTACACAGCTTATATTTCTAACTTTGGCCTAAAAACGATAGAACCCTTTGCGAAAAGTAATGTTGAATTAGAGTGTTAAATTTAAATTTATCAAATTTTGTAATTTTTTGGGAGTCACCAGCAAGTTTAGTTACATTTTGAGGCTTTTTACTAGTTATTACATCAAACAAATAACGCCAAAACGTTGAATTTGTAACGTTTTAGGTGCCGTAGAGGGGGGGGGGAATTACTATTTCCCCAAAATGTTTAATTTTTGGGGCATGAGGGAAAGTTTTTAGAATTTTTTTCGTATTTCTTAAGACTTTCTGCATCTGTCGGGATAAATGTTTTTACTAAAATCGATTACGTGGAAACGGGAAATAAATACCAAAATATTAAATTGTCAAATTTCAATTTAAAAATGTAGAATTATCATAGGAAGCTAGTTTTTATTAAGTCCTTGGATTATATCGACTTTTGTGTAGGACATTAGAATATATATTAAATATCAAAGGGAAATTGAACTAAATAAGGTTTTTTGTTGTGCTACGTTATTATAGGTTTCTTATTGGTTTAAATAAAATGTTTAAGTCACTATTTTTGGAGTTACTCTGAAGAACGTGTCAATTATTTGTGAACACATTGGCTATTTGTTTTCACGTGGAATTATGGTGCTTTACTGACGGAATTATCAAAAAACTTGATGTAATTATTTCCCGTTTCAACGTAATCGATTTTAGAAAAAAGATATTATACCGGGCGATGCAGATATTTATAAGGAATAAAAAGAAAATATAGAAACTTTCACCCACGCTCCAAAAATTAAAAATTTTGGAAAATATAAACCCCTAGGACACGTAAAACGTTAATAATTTAATTATTTATTATTTTTTGGACTAATAACTAGCAAAATGACTCGAAATGTAATTAAATTTACTGGACTCAAAAAAAAAAAATACAAATTTTTGAAATTAGCTTTTGAAGTTAAAAATCAACTTTAACAATTCAATTCAACACTATTTTGCGCAGTACGTTCTATGGTGTGCTGTGGAGGAGGGTGGATTGTTATTTTCCAAACTTTTTAAACATTTTTCGTGTTTCAGATGACTTTTTTTGCATCGCCCACTATACATTTTTACGCTGAAATCGATTACGTGGGAGCGGGAGATAAATACCAATTTTATTTTTTAAACTTTAAGATTCTAGAAAGCCTACAGTTATAATACACTTAGTAGCCTATTATCGATCTCATTTTGCTTAAAGAAATAATATTTGGGAGAAAATGTGTAGTATTTTTTTTTTCAAAATTTTCACCTAACCTACACAATACCAATACATTGGGCAATACCGACCAAGATTTACCGACCTGGAGTAGCTTTCTTCGAATCCCCCAATACACAGTCCTCCTTCAAAGCGCATTCGAAGACAATCGGACCGTCTGACAGAGACGGCGGCAAGAAGGTCGAGAGCACCGCAATGTCTTCGTTATTTTCCTTGGCCTTCTTGATTCTATCTTCTCCGACGGTTTTTGTCGTAAGTCGGAGGCTTGATTCCATTTTGTTACTTAAAATATCGGCGGCCATTGAAAATTATTGTCTTTCACTTAATGATAGTTCCTAATGTAAAGAAAAAGGTCAGTTGTATTTCCCAGAATGAAAAATGTGTTTTTTTCCCACACTACGAAGTTAGAAACAAAAACTGCTTTTTAAATCTAGAAACGGGTCACAACTTTAGATGGGCTTTGTTAGTTAGAATATACACGTGTGTGATTTAAAGAATCTCTGGTGGTGATTTACTTATACAGTAGTGCACTTGATATTCTGCAATAATGACGTCAACAAAACCCATCAACTAAAACTTAAGCCCTTACGAAACGCGAAAAATCTTTATTTGTAATTGAAGTAGTCACTTAAAATGTTATTATTACAAACAGGCCTAATACTATTATTAAAACAAACAAACAGGCCTAATGCTAGATAAACATTACTCATTGAACTTGTCAGTGTTGCGGTAATAGTTTTGAAGAAAGTTAGACGTACTTAAAGTTTTTATTGTTAAATTTAACAAACAAGAAAGATCTTTGCATATTTCGGCAATTTAATGTTTGTATACTTTTCTTTACACACCATCTTTAATGTTTAACCGTATACTTGGGACAAATCTCGGTCTAAACTGACATTTACAAATAGAAAGATAATGGCGCGAAAGTACAATTGTGTTTTTGTTTTGTTTTCGTTTTTGAAAGAGTTTCAACACAATCTGTCAGTTGCTTATGTTTTGCTTTGTTTTCGAACTAGATGTATAATAAACAGCCATTCAAACTATTAAAATTTTTAACTAAAAAAATGTTTATAAATTACGTTTTATCATTATGTTTAAACAGAATAACATATATATATATATATATATATTTATATATATTATTTAAGTGACTCGATAAATAAAAGAAGACGTCCCCAAATTATTAAATTCCTAATATTATTATTCCGAGAACACTTCAGTAAATTGTCTACACCATTATATTTTTTTATTACACATTGAATTTTCAATTTTTATTTTCACCTTAACAAGTACTCTTTTTATTAAAAAAAATATGAAAAAAACTTTTCCGCTTAAACACGACACAAACTTAATCCTGGGAAAGTACCCTCACCTAACCTGTCCGTAAACACTATCGATTCAAACCTCGCGATCAACTAACCGTCGAGCCTTCTGATACCTTCGTTAACAGCTGGCGCGCATGCGCAAAAGAGAGCATTGTACAACACTACTAGCTACGGTATTGATTTCTTTACGAAAAAGTTGTACAAACTTATTATTCGCCAATGTAACCTTGAATAATTTAAGATATTGGGTTCGTCTTTAGAAAATATAAAAAACAAAAAACTGACACCTGAGTATTTTTAAGATGCCCAAGATTTTTTTTCAATAACACAAGGTTATTTAGTAGTTTCACAAGCCCGATTATAAATAAATAATTTACTTTATATAAGAGTGTTCATAATATATATATATATATATATATATATATATATATATATATATATATATATATATATATCACTTACATGTACTTAAACAAGAATCTTACTTGGTATATATGCGAGTTAACTTTCGAAGACTTTAATTACGTGTCTTCATTTTCGAGTTTCAACAGCTGAAGCTCGAAAATGAAGACACGTCATAAAAGTCTTCGAAAGTTAACTCGCACATATACCAAGCAAGATTCTTGTTCAAGTACATTATACTGTAAGTAATGAGTGAATACAAGAAAACAGTGTTGCAAAGTTATATATATATATATATATATATATATATATATATATATATATATATATATATATATATAAGGATTTCAAAGCAAAATCTGCGAGGAAACAATAAGAATTAGTTTGAAATGATTTGGGCTCGGTAGGTTAAATTTAGCTATCGCATAAGGTGACAACCAGCAACAACTTTGGTAACGGAACAATTTTTATTTTTTTAAAGAGCAAATAACCTAAATGGTATTTCGTAATGTATATAATTAGCAACCGAATCTTAAGTTGAGTACTTCTCGCAGGTGTTATACTTTAGTTGGATTTTTCTTCGATGTAAAAATTATTAGATTATTCATTAATTTCCACTCTAAAATGTCTACATCAGCGGGTGATTGTAAAAACAATGAATGACCTTTTTCTCAAAAGTCACTCGAATATACGTTTTCCGCCTCAGTTACAGTTACATTCACGTCCAGTTAAATGTCACAGTTACATTCAAATCCATTTGTCATAAAGGTATAACCAAGTTTCGCTCCCGCCAAATGCATTACTACCCTGTTAGAAAACACTGACTCAGGGATTTTCATATCGTAATATATTGTGTTGGGTAATGCAAATCTTATTTATTTAGTAAGATATGTTTTTGTGTCTATAATAGTGTTTTTGCACTAATAATTCAAGTTGCGCATTACCTCGACCTGTCAACAATTTTGAATATTCAGTTGTCGATCCGATGGTCGTGTCGGTTACTATAAAAGCGATCCCCGCCAAACGTAGGCACATTTTATTAGTCATTTGTCGAGTTAGGTTAGGATATAATTAGCATAAACATATAGCGGAGGTTGCCACACAGACCTACTTACATGGTAACAAAACCTACATGGTAACGTGTTGGGCAACCTCAGGTATTTATCAACTTAGAACAAACAGAGAGTGATATTTTCCTGCCAAAACAGTAATGTCGAAATAAATAACTCTGAATAGTTGCTTGGACATGATCGGGTGTTTGTCAAATAAAGGGCGTTATTTATTTACTTGATATTTGTAGCACGTCGGAAATTTGTTAACGTTGTTGGTTATTCCTTAAGTTTATAAATAACCTTATTATTATAAAATTTATTTATTTATCTAAAAAAAATAGCTCACCTAATAAATTTATAAATAATTACTAAATACAACCATTTTCGAAAGATTTTATTATTTGTGTTACAATTTCTAGATTTGCTAAGCCCTATTATTCGATGTTCTTTGATGTGTGTTCTGATTTCCTTTCGCATGTTTGCCAAAAAAAGGGCGTTATTTATTTACTTCATATTTGTAGTATATTAGAAGATTTTCATTGTAGGTTTTTTTTAGGTTTTTTATATTTCTTCTATTATCTTACACTCTCCTGATATGTATATTTGTAGTATATTAGAAGATTTTCATTGTAGGTTTTTTTTAGGTTTTTTATATTTCTTCTATTATCTTACACTCTCCTGATATGTATATATATTTATATCCTGTACAAATTTTAAATCGTTAATAAAACACATTTTTATTCATCCCATTACGTTCAAATACATTTCATTACACCTGTAGTGGATTAATATTAATGTTAACAAAGTTTTTTCAAATATTTATTCAATAATTAAATTATAACAATTTTAGGGTCTATGTAGGATTCGAACTGAGTATCGTCATGTTCAAAATTTAGCCCTTTTTGAACCGAGCCAACTTTTCCATAGCTCACCATGTATATTTGTAGATAATAATTAAATATAACCATTTGCGAAACGTTTTACTATTTAAGTTGAAATGTCTAAGTTTACTAGGCCCTAGAACTGCTCTATGTCTGTGGCAATAATTTTCGGACTTCTTTTCGCATGTTTTCCAAATGTCACAAGTTATTGGTTTTCAGATAAATCCCTCGAAATTTAATCCAGAATGGTAAATCAAAATAGAAACAACTCCAGTTCAACGTAAATGAATTATATTCAATGTGGCCAAGAGCATTCAGCTTTGTAACTCACATTAATATTACTTATGTTTCGCCGCAATTTCTTCTTAATGTGGGTAATTCATTCATCGAGCTACAAGATTTTATTTTCCTATCTTCCAACCAATTCCAATAGTACCGGTGTGTACATGATTCGTTTTACCTGGGGAGGAACCCTATTCTTCTACCAAAAAGCAAAAAATGTTTTCATTAAATTTTAATTTTTTCGAAATCAAAATGTTACGCAGTTCATTGTGTAGAGGATGTTTGTAGTTTTCAATTTTTTATTGAAAGAATTATCCTACGACTGGAAGAAAAACATTAGCAAAATTATTTTGTCTTTTATCAAAAGTGTTTGAAATAAATAACATACTTTCTACAAGGGACGAAAACGCCTAAGTGCCGGAGTTCGGATTTTTTGTCTGCTTCCCAAAAATCATATAACTTGTTAATTTTGTTTTTTAACCTCACAAAATATTCAGAAACAATAAAATAATAAATTCGGGATAAACAGCGGTTTTAGTTTTCACCTAAAACGAACCAAAATACTCGTATTTGATACTTATACAACCATCAAATTTAAAAGTTATTTTTGAAATTGAAAACCTTCTAACTTTTATAAACATTTTAATTTAATAATCTAAAATACATAAAGTTATAATCCGTCGAAGTAATAAAAACAGCGTAATATGTAGGAAAGCGTATTTGAAAAAGATTTAACAGTAACCTCCAAATGACCTGTTAAAGAAGATGAAAACGGCTATTAACATTAACGGACTACATTGAAAACGTGTTGGGCTAAGGTAAAAGTCGTTCATTTTCAGAAACCTGAAAAGAAATTTTGTTAAAATAAAACAGCTGTTATATTAAATAATTCATAATCAATTCAATTAAATACACGACATTTCTTGACACACACACACACGCGCGCGCACACGCGCACACGCACACACACACACACACACACACACACACACACACACACACACACACACACACACACACACACACACACACATATATATATATATATATATACACATAGAGAGAGAGAGAGAGAGAGAGAGAGAGGGGGAGAGAGAGAGATTCAAAATTAATATAAAAATATCCATGTCGTATGAACTTTAACCTACAAAAAAAAAACAAGAGGTCAGTTACAGTCTGAGTTGACAATGAGACACATCTCCGTCCTCAACAATTATTAAATTAAGTGCTACTATAGGCCAGTGTAACATGTTTGCAAGTTTTTTAGTTAAAAATATCATCCAAATAATGTCTAAAGGAACATGAAAACAGGTAATAGCGTGTGCATTAATACAAGCTTTCAGCTTTTCTTCGCGAGAATTCCATCATCTCCGAAAATCTGACGGAAAATGTACGAATGTCGTGAACTAAATGTTTTGCATCCTATAAGGTTTAACATACGCCTAAAGAACATTTTACTTTAAAAATACTTTTAAGTAAAAATCTTCGAGATATTACTTGGGAAAATGTTTTCAAATTTTAGGGCCTACATGAAAACAAAAAAAATTAATGAACGTTCTGAGAAACATGTCACCCAATATAAAGCTTAGAGGTTAAGCATATTAAATAATTCCCGTTGTGACAATCTTAACCAAGTTTAGAAACAACAGTAGAAAACGTAGATGGTAGACCATTCTATGGTAAATGTCAAATACGCCAAACTAATATAAAGCGAACACATATAAAACAGAAATAAAAGAGACATGATAGTAGAGACGTAAAAAAGAAAGGTAAACTATAATAAATAAGTGAATAAGGAAAAGAAGGGAAAATTTTGAAGATTTATAAGGCGCAAATCGAAACAGGCTTCAGAGTAATAAAATTGCCGTAATAAAAATAAGAGCCACAAGTTTCGTATAACTGGCACAAGTGAATACGGACTCTCGCGCTTGCACGTAAGCATCTATCCAGTATTGGCCGCCTTATAAGGCTTCTGGTCGGAGTGGTCAAATAACGGCAGGAAGCACAACTCTGCAGCGCGAGCGTGAACAGCTGTGAATATAAATTATACAAAATTAATTAAACATTTAAAAATCTTTCTACGATGAATTGCGACATCGTTCCTAGTAAACTGCGTAACAGTTAAATATAAAAATATTTTTGTTTATTACGAAACAAAGGCTGGCCTTGGATTGGGAACGTTTGTCGGTCGGGAGAGATTTGGATAATTAATATTATCGCCAAGACTTTGATCGCCTTGTAATTAGATGCAAACAAAAGGAATCCATCGCGACAATCGTATTGTTCGATCCGATTCGCCTAATAGTTGTTATTGAGCTAAACGTCCCGACATCGCCACGTGCGGCTACATCTCTAGAACAAATACCAACTTCAAACATTGTAATATTTTAAATAACAAACCCAATAACCACGAAATAACTGTATTTAATCACTTGATGACATTTCAGTTACCAGGTAACCATCTTCAGAAGTGCTGAACAAAATTAATTTAATTTACAACGTAACATATATAGCAAAAAATATTGAGGTTATAAATTTATTCTTGTTCATTTACAACTCAATAAATAAACAAGAATAAATTAATAACCTCAATATTTTTTTCTATATATGTTACGTTGTAAATTAAATTAATTTTTTTCAGTACTTCTGAAGATGGTTACCTGGTAACTGAAATGTACATCAAGTGATTAAATAAAGTTATTTTGTGGTTATTGTGTTTGTTATTTAAAATATTATAACATAGGCCACAGTTGCTCAAGAAATCATTATATTCAAACATTGTGTAACAAATTTAGATTTTGCTGAATCATATTTTATATATTAATTTTACTTTCATCCAGTATTTTAATATCTTAATATATTTGCTTATGACTTTAAAAAAAGAATTGAATTATTGGTATCGAACACAGTCCAGTTAGTACTAAAACATTTAATTTGGTAAATGTTATTAAATTTGTTATTTCATATGTCATTGTAGTTTTATACCGTCATCATCAGTGAGAACGCTTCAAATTTTTAACAAATACAATGTTTAAAGGCAAATAAACGGTCCAGTATAAAGTCAAGAATAAGTTTTTATTATACCAAGGTTTCGTCAGCTAGTTCGCTCTCCTTTTCAAGACTTGAGTACTATTTGAATTGACTTTCACACTTTAGTGATAATAATGTGGACGTGCAATTTTAAACTTGAAAAGGAGAGCAAACCAGCTGAAGAAACCTTGGTATAATAAAACTTTATTTTTGACTCTATACTGAACCGTTTCAATTCACCTCTAAACAATTTGTTAATATTTTGTAGGGCTTTCAGAGATTTATTTTGTAGGGCTTTATTTTGTAGAGATAACATATATTGTGAGCTTTTACTTTGGAATTACTCACAAATTAAACTCTTTTTTTCACAAGGACGATGTTATTTTATTTAAATAAAAGGCTTAACGTTTACTCCGGAATACAGTTGGATGGGTGCTTAGTTCTCACAATGATTGTGCTTATTCTATTTAGAGATGTGTCTGCTATTAGGCTGCTTTCCTAAATGATAAATATACACTCGACTTAAATATTAAGCTATTTATATGCGTTTAAATCAATTTAAAGTTGTATTTACAAGTATTTATTTATTAATTTTAAGAAAATGAAAAAACAAATTCTGCTCAAGAAAGATTTTCAATAATGTGGCAACCTTTCGAAGATATTTTAGGTAATATTAACTAACAGCGACATGTATAACAATAGTTCATTTAACTATTAATAGGAAATTAATAATAGATTTTTAATGATTACGTTCGATCTATTACAGACATTGGTTGTTAAATGCTTAAAACATTAAGACAAACAAGCTCTCGTATTTAAAGGATATTCCTACTTTGGGCAATAAAGCTGTATAACAGTGACAGGGATTTGTGCAAGTTTTCTCTAGATAACAGTTCAATTCAATTATAACTACAAATTTTTAAAGATTAAAAGGTATATAAAATTATATTTACCAAAAAATATTTTCAGATAATTGTTAATAACCGGTTTAAAATTATTACAATAAATTACCGGGGTAAAATTATTACAATAAATTACCGACTTAAAATTATTACAATAAATTACCAGTTTAAAATTATTACAATAAATTACCAGTTTAAAATTATTACAATAAATTACCGGTTTAAAATTATTACAACAAATTACCGGGTTAAAATTATTACAATAAATTACAGGGTTACAATTATTACAATAAATTACCGGTTTAAAATTATTTCAATAAATTACCGGGTTAAAGCTATTACAATATTTTACAGGGTTAAACTTATTACAATAAATTACCGGGTTAAAATTATTACAATAAATTACCGGTTTTAAATTATTACAATAAATTACCGTGTTAAAATTATTACAATAAATTACCGGTTTAAAATTATTTTAATAAATTACCTGGTTAAAGCTATTGCAATAAATTATCGGTTTAAAATTATTACAATAAATTACCGGGTTACAATTATTACAATAAATTACCGGGTAAAAATTATTGCAATAAATTACCGGGTTGGAATATATATTTTTAATAACTAGAAAAATATTTTACATCAAAAACCTACTTAGAAACTTAAATTGTCAAACATCTCTGAGGGCCTCAACAAAAGGTTTATTTAAAAATAAATATATCGTTTTGTTTAAATAACCTTCAATACATATTTTATGCTTTATTTAAAAAAAGCAATAGCAAATTACGATAATGATTCGAATTTAAATAGTAGACTACTAAATTACAAAATTCAGTTGGTTGTAAACAAATAAATTTTGAAATGGATTTCGTATAAAATTTTATTTGGGTAAATAATCAGTTCAATGTCCTGATTCAAAAATTAATAGTTAATGTAATTAACCTAAAATTTTATGCTATATCAATGTTCACTCGGAACTCACAGTGTTAATTTCCAACCGTGGGTTTGTTTCATGAAATAAACGAAATAATCACAACTTAGTACCGGATAGTACCTTTTCTCTCCCCGTATCAGAGTAGGTCTAATAACTTTTAATCGCTTTTGATAATTATATAGGCTTATAAATAACAAACGCAAGATTTTACAACTTCAGATTACATTATTAAAATTATTCATTCAAATGTCTTCTCCAAAACACAATCCGATTTTCTTTTCATTTCTTCCTATCTCTTTTAGACCATCCCTGTACATTTCAACAATCTCTCAAAAATACGCCTCTTCGTTTGTAATCAACAATCTTTCAATATTCAGTAAATTTATGTTTCCTGTTGCGAAAAAAAGTTTCTCTTTTATCTAAAGAGAAAAACACTTGAAAGTGCTGGAACACGGCCAAAGACCACCATAAACATTTAACTTGTCTATTTGCACGTACAAGATGTGATAAATATAGACGATGACACCGAACTTAGCAAAAGATGATCTCTTGACCTTGTCAGTCAAAGCAGTAAACAAACTGAAGGACTACTGTGCTATTCCATGGTTTAAGTCTCCGATATTTTTGAATTTCTTAAGCCAACATTCGCTCAGACACTTAACTGACAAACAAATTACAGACATTTGTGTTTAGAAAAAAGCTGGTTCTCTTTATTTAGTACTGTAGAGTTTTATGAAAGCAGTATGTCCCCCTACTTGTGTATTATTATGTTGTAGAGCGTATAAGTTAATCTAGGTAAGCATATTTAAACAGGAGTTATATTCTTTAATTAGTTCTTCCTTCAAGGGGCGTAAAAGGTAAAAACCTCATTAGATTTCTATAAAGAGTAGATATACTTCAGGGACGCAATCGTGCTCATGTAGTACCATTACTCTATATATCCCTTGCCAGAAGGTTTACGTCTTTAACTTAATCTTACATAAATGTACAACCTTTTCGTATATTTTAGACGAAAATATTCATACTCCCTGATTGCCAAATAATTAAAAAAAAAGTAGAGTGGTGAAACAATTGGCCTTAAAAAACGGACTGGTTTCTACGGAAGAATACAGATGTTAATATTACATCAAACCGGTGAAACACAATGAACTGTATACAATTTACAAAATACACACTCAAATCAAAATTAACAAAAATCACAATTTGTGAGTTGGTTTAAAAGGGTGATTTGTTTAACGTTAGAGAGGGAGGGTTGAACTTGAAGAAAGAATGGTGTGAGTTTTTGAGGCAGGTATAATAGATTTTTACCCGTTTCTATGATACAATGGGCGCTAATTAAAGAAATTTGTACTTTAAATGTTATCGAAATTGAAGGTTTCATTGGCATATTTTTACTCTCTTACATTCTAAAGAGTTTACTTTCTTCACTAAATTGTAAACACATTTTTATCTTCTCACTTAACAAATGTTCAATATATTGACTTGCCGCTTCTAGTAATTTCTATCCGCTTTACTTCTATAAGTTTACAGCATTTAGTAGTCTGTGTACAGATGTGTCCGCTCAAGCATGAAAGGACTTGTACTTGTCAAGCGGCATGCTACATATCACGGGTGCGTCCTTGCTCGTTACACCAGTATATACGTGTTAGAAATTATATTATCTGTAACTAAATGCAGTTTGAAACTTCTTGGTTGAGAAATTCTATTATTGCAAACGCAAAAATTAAGAATGGAATTTTATTCCCGTTTTCATGAGAATTTATCTCTGTATATCCCTTCTTAATGACGCCATCATTGCCAGAACTTGTTTACAAATTTTTATAAGTGTAACTTCCTGAATTTAATTTATTCATTTTTTTAACAGTCAAGTTTAACTAAACTCTAATTTAAAATCGTATAAAAAAAGGTTAAAGGCGTTCAAAATGTGGACTGTAGCCTTTGGACCTACACCGACACCAACAAAGAAGTAATGCGTTGGTTGGATAAGGAGAGAGAAAGGTGGGAGTCGGTATTAAAGATTAAAAGGAGAAAGTTTTAACAACCAGGTCTTCTTATGAGACACAGTAAGTCAAGATGTTTCACTTGGTAATTCACGGGAAAATTGACACAGTGGGGACACTCTTTTCTCCAACTTTACTCAACTTGCGTCGATGGTTCACATTGTTACCTGCCCAACTGCTAACATTGCAAATAAAATCTTGTTAATAGTCAGGTTTAGCAACGACAAGGCACACAGAGATAAAAAAAAAATTAGGTATAGTTTTTTTGAACTATTTCATTAGGTTTTTATTTTTAGTTTAAATATAAACATTAAAAATATGTTTGCAAAATTTTAAAAGAAAATAATGACGATTTTTGTCTTTACAATTTGTCCTTCGTTTCTGTAGAGAGATGAAGATTTACTACTAAGTAAGCTTTGTGAGTAAGTGTACCGTCTCATACTGTATGCAAGTGAAGTGACACTTTATATTCCTAACACTTATAAAGAACATTGATACGAATAACACATACTTTACACTTTTTTCCACATTTACATTTAATTTTAGTTTAGTCTTATAGCTTGCTCAAACAACTACATGTGTAGTAAGCCCGAGGTGACATTGCGTTGGGTCTATCTCTTTCTCTCTCGCCCTCTCTTTCTTTCTCTCTCTCTCTATCTCTCACGCACACAAAACACTCACACGTTTATCACTCTCTTCCCCTCTGTCTCTTTTTATGTGTGTGCGCAGGTGCGAGTGTGGACGCATGTGTATGTATGTATGCGTGTAACACTTTCTTCTTTCTCTTTCACACACTTGCACGCTCTTTTCTGGCTCTTTCTCTCCCTCCCTCCGTTTCTTTCCAAATCTCTCCTCTCTCTCTCTCTCTCTCTCTCTCTCTCTCTCTCTCTCTCTCTCTTTTCTCTGTGTATATGTGGGCGTGTTCGAGTGTCTGTTATTATGTGTGTAACTTTCTCTTCTCTCTCTCATACTCACGCACACTTTTGTGACTTTTTATCTCTCTCTGTCTCTCTAACCCCCCCTCTCTCTCACACACACACACACTCTCTCTCTCTATTTTTCTCTGTGTATATGTGGGCGTGTTAGAGTGTCTGTAATTATGTGTGTAACGTTCTCTTCTCTCTCTCATACAGGCGCACACTTTTACTATTTCTATTTCTCTCTATCTCGGTGTGTATTTATGCTAATGTGCCCGTGTCTGTATGTATGTGTGTATCTTTTTCTTCTCTCTCACATACACACGGATATTTATTTGTCTCTCCCCCTTCTCTCACAATCACACGGATACATGCTTGCGCTCGCCCACGCATTAGGTAAATGTGCGTGTGTGTACATACGAGGTCTTTTACATTGATTAATTAGTTCATCTCTGTCAAAGAAATAGTTTACGGGTGTAGAATTATGAACGACCTTGGTTTTGTCCTACAGACCATAAAACGACTCCTACAGGAAGATACCATTACAAATCTGGCCAATGCTAAACCCTGACCCAACCTGTTCGGATGATAACTGATCAGTAGGCGTGGAGTCTGTAGGCGGACGTGACGTCACAGCTGTTGTGAAAGTGATCTCTTTTGGCAAAGAAACCTATTTCGATTAAATATAATGTAAGAATTAGATAAGCTGTAATAATAATTTATAATAACATAATAATAATAACACACGTATGAATCCTGAAAGTGTACATAAATAGGCGCTTCTGGTTTGCTGACGAGTAACGCGTGACGATTAATGGGTTCATGTTTGAAGCATCTGAAATTGTTTGTATCCTAACGACACAAAAAGCTAGTATTACACACACTATGCTTTAAGTTTTAGGTTAATCAATCAAAATGTACATATTTTGCATGCATGGTATTTGTAAATCACACAAACATCAATATTAATAGGCCTAATGGTATAATGTGACGTCATACAGTAAACCTAGAAAGAATCAGCCGGCAGCAAGATTTCAATGTTATGTCGAAGATGATTAAAGCAGATGTTAATGCCTGAAAATTTTCCTCATTAGAAAGGGAGGAAAGAATGAAAGACAAATATATACAACAAATGTATATAAATAGAATGGAGTGTTAGTATCAGCTTTTAAGAAGTTTATAGAAGATATCAATAAGTTAAAATCGAAAGGTGAAAAAGTTAACGCCCAAGACCCAAGATTTTATAATATTGAAACTCTCTAACAAATTTCGCAACATTAGTATTTCTTTATAATCTTTTACCCCCGATATTTCGACCATATTTTGATAAAAATAATACCTCCCGATCCTTTTAAAGGCAAAGATGTACAGTAGGGCCTTTTATTGCATATTTTGATTTAAACTATCTGATAAACGACATATTTATTGAATTTGGTTGTGACCAAAATATGTGAATTTCAAATACTCTACTTTATTTCGTTAAAAACATCACAAGGTTATTTCACCTTGATATATGACTGAAAATTCTACAAATAAAAACAAATAAAGTAATTTAAGTCCTTTGAGTTTACTCAGAAATATTAATTTATTTGTAAGATGTCAATAGGCCACCGCCACTTAAATTTCCAGTAATTTTAATAAATTGTAGACATTCACTCATTTTAAAGTTCAAATATATTAAAATCTTATTTAAATGAATAAAACCACCTAGCTAAAAGCAAAACGTTTTATTTAAACTTGTAGACCTAAAAGTAAAATAAGTTAAAATAATAAGTTACAATAAGAAATTGAGTTATTTTTGTGACAATTTCCTCTAAAGATTGATTGTTTATGTACAATTGTAATGTGTATAAAGGTTTAACTAAACGGTTTTTTGCAAAAAGAGTTATTTATTTATGTTAAATATTACGCTATGGTCGCTTCACGTTGCTATTTAAATTCATGTTTCTATATACAATTTGTTATTCCTTTGAGGGAGATTTCAAGTACTGCCTTGACATATGGGACTCTGAGTTAAGGTCAATTGGAAATGTTGGAAAACTAAAGGATAAAAGTCCTATACAACAAAAGCCCAATTAATTACTGAAGTTAACCCATTTCATATAAAAAAATAATTACCATAATTGGGTTTTACTCCCTCTCATTCCGGTTAATCTAATTCCAACGCCTTATAAAATCCAAAATTACACGTTTCGGTTTATTGTGTAATTATTTTACTGAACTTAAAAAAAGCACTAATGAATGTCGACTAATCAAAAAGGGGCAAGAACATGATCGGTAGTAGCCGCAAAAATGTTCAAAATATGTAAAATATCAGAATATTAATTAAATTGTTATACGCAAAAATAATATAAAAATATTGAATGTGAACGAAATAATCACTTGACTACAAAATAATATATAGAAACCAATATCCAGTAAAACGTTTTATGTAACACTAAACTATGGGTGAATTAGCTTCGACAGAAACAGTGAATCTCGTGGACCTTGTGGTACAAGCGGTATCATAAGCGTGTTTATAAGGGGGTTTATTGGAGTTTTTCCTAGAGATTGCAGATCACAGATCTTGGACACGCCATCGAAATGCGGAAAGCTATAGGTTTGCAGGTTATAAACAGAACTACACTTATATGTTGGTTTGTAAGTGCCAGCTCTTTGAATATTAAACAATTATTCAATAAATCGATATTTATATGGTTTATAAATATCGATCTCACAGCAAAACAGTATTCTTGTTGATGAAGATACTCTCAGAAGCACTGAAAGAAAATAATAAAACTTCTCTACGTTGCCCAAAACTTGAATGTTTTAAAAAATACTCTCATTTAATTGCATATAAGAAACTTTATAAGCTCAAGTTTTTTTGTAGAACATTGTTATATTCCATTATACTGTAGTTACAAAGAATCCCATTCTGATAAGTTTGTTTTTAAATAAAAGTTTACTGACGCGAGCTAGTCAGTAGTGCGTGAAGTAAAAATGCCCTCCATCTTGTGTGATGTATTAGGATGAAGTACACTAACATTTGGTACAATTCCCTCGTCAACAATTCAGCTTAGGCTTGCGTTTAGAAATTTTATTTCTTAAATTCGGAACGCCTGGATACACAATTCGTAGGAATATTGTAATGAAGCATAACATAGTAATTTGGGAAATATACATAGAGAAACGTAGATATTTATACAAAGTTTTTATATGTTGTTAAGTAAAGTTATTTTAAAAGTGTTTAACTTTTGGGTCATTGAGAGAGAAGAGTGAAAGTGTGTATGAGTGTGTGTGTGTGTGTGTGTGTGGTGTGTGTGTGTGGTGTGTGTGTGTGTGTGTGTGTGTGTGTCTGTCTGTCGGCGTATGTCGGTGTGTGTGTGTGTGTGTGTGTCTGTCGGTGTGTGTGAGAGAGATAGAGTGACAGTGAAAGAGAGAGAGAGGAGTAAAAAATATGTGTGTGTATGTGTGTGTGTGTCTATATATATATATATATATATATATATATATATATATATATATATATATATATATATATCACTTTCACTTATGTACTTAAACAAGAATCTTACTTGTTTAAGTACATAAGTGAAAGTGATAAGTGTATACAAGAAAACAGTGTTGCATAATCTACAAATATATATATATATATATATATATATATATATATATGTGTGTGTGTGTGTGTGTGTGTGTGTGTGTGAGAATAAAAAAGTAAAAGTATGTGTGGTTTTTTCAATATACAGTTTAACAAATATCACAGTATCAACGTTTTCCCACACGTTCGTTCGTAGATACTTTACTGTATGTATAGCCATCACTTTGCAATGTAAATGCACCTTAAAGCAGGCTGTTAGTGATTTAAAAATTCTCAAGTTAAAAAACAATACACTAATAAACATGAACCTAAAACAACTCTGTATTATCCTGATTTGCATTTGAATACTACGATCGGCAAAACTCCAAGTCTTACAGTATCGTGCATTGAAAACATTCGTCCATATCTGAAATCAATAACGTTGTATTGGACACTTAAATATAACCAAGGTTGCAGAACAAACGCTGACATGAGTTGCGTAATCAACATGTGAAACATTATACAAACACTACAGGCAGCTGAGTCATTCGATAACCAGAAGCAATCCATGAATAAACTCATTACAACGACTCAAGGAGCAAGTAGAAAACTTAGAACACAAACGTATTTATAGAGTAAGTCATGAAATGTTTAATCAAAACAAAGCTCTACTCAATCAAAATAAATTCTATTTGTAAAGTCTGTCGCTGATGTTTTGCATAGTTAAGACGCCATTGGTTGTGTTAATGTATCCGAAACACGCCATTACATCGTTTACTGTCTTCAGAGCACGCTACATAAAACTAACTATTCAATCTCATCTGACCTGACTTGAACTAACCTGACCTGACCAAATCTAATCTGATTTGACCTATTGAACATCATCTAATCCTTGACCTATTAGACGTAAATCAATCAACCTAATCCATTCAACATAATATAACCTGTATAACCTATCCCAACCTAACCTGTCCTATTCAACATTATCTAACCTGGCCTGAACTATTCAACCTAATCTAACCGAAATTACCTTAATCACTTTGACCTATTTAATTTAATTTAAGCTGTTACAAACTAACCCAGCCAGAACTATTCAACCTAAACTAACATAACCTGCCCTATTCAACTGAATATAACCTAACCTGACCTATTCAACCTAATTTAAGCTGATATAAACTAACCTAGCCTGAACTATCCAACATAAACTAACCTAACCTGAACTATTCAACCAAATCTAACCTAACCTGACCTATTCAACCTAATCTAATCTAACCTGACCTATTTAAACTCATATAACCTGACCTAAATTGCCCTAATCACTTTGACCTATTCACCTTAATATAAGCTCATATACTCTAACCCGCCCAGAACTATTCAACCTAAACCAACCTAACCTGACCTATTCATCGAATTTTACCTGACCTGACCTAATCAATCTAATCTAACCTGACCTGACCTATTTCATCTCATCTAATCTGACCTAAATTACCCTAATCACCTTGACCTACTCAACTTAATTAAAGCTGAGCTAAACTAAGACAGCCAGAACTACTGAACCTCACAGAATCTAAATTCATCATAAATCTTATGTTACCTGACCTATTCAACATAATCTAATCTGACCTGACCTATTCAACTTAATCCAAGCTGATATAAACTCACACAGCCTGATATAAACTCAACTATTCAACCTAAACTGACCTAGCCTGGTCTATTCTACCTAATTAATAGGTCACATTAGAATATTTAAAAGATGGGGGGGAATTATAAGAATGTTAAACGTTTTCAAACAGAGTTGCCCAAATTTCAAAAGGCTGTTCGTTGTTATTAAAATGAATTATTAATTATTATATTTTAAAACCAAATTAAGCATGCACTAATTTTAAACAAGATTATTTATTGAAGATTAATTATTAATAAATAAAAGAGGTAAACCCCTTCCTTACATTATTTTCTTTAGCTGAATTTCATTATAGGTTCACTGTTACCAGTGGAATTAATTTGCCAACACATTGCTGTCGTTTTGATTGTTCGAGTCTGCAATGTACGTATAACGTTCAAGCACTATGCTGTTTACTGGTTTCCTGATAATGGATACGTTAGTGCAAATAGTAATCATGGATACAAACCATCATTAGTTGTCCGCTGGAATAAACCTATTACTTTATTGCTTTGGTAAATGGTTCTTCGTGTTTTCCCGATCATGAAACCACGTTCACAAGATATTAAAGACGATAAAAGTTGTATTTAGCTTGTTTTTGGTGAAAAGCATTTCCAACCGTAAAAATGTATATTTTTACGTTTCCAACCGTAAAAAATATATTTGATATCAGAGTAGAAAATCATATCGCATAAGAAACGACGCGATATTTTTTAGTAAGAAAAGGCCAAACAAAAAACAAAATAAAAGACAAATATAAAGAGCACTAAGAGCATACAACAAACCAAACACTTACAATTCAAACTTAGCCACACACGCCATCAAAAACAACCATACATTCCCCATATTAGAAAACATACATCTAATAGGTACAAAAAGGCTTCAAAATGACAATCTGGGAACAACTACAAATTTAAAAACACAAAAATTATATTATAAACGAACGAATACAAATAAAATAAAAAAATGATGAATTATTTAACTTAATAGGCAAAATTAACCTCAAGACAAACTAAAACTTTCCCACATGGCAGTGGAACCGAAAATAGAATAGTACCTGTAAACCACGTGACAATGTAAATCCCACACACTTGACAATTACTAGAAGCCCTTAGTCTCAGATGATGCTAGAAAATGAGGATACATAATTAAAGTTCTCGAAAGTGGACTCGCATATATACCAAGTAAGATTCTTTTTCAAGTACATTAAGCGTAAATTATATATATATATATATATTGTGTAACAAAGGCACAGCCAAGGCTAAAGGGAGATAATTCAAATTATATGATCAAATTAAAAAACCACGAGATAGATATATGGGATGCATGTTTAAGAAACATTAGAAATGTGGGTATAGTGACACTAATATCACAAAATAAGTAATGTAATAAATGCCTTTGGGGAAAGGAGATAAGTAATAGAATATATATATATATATATATATATATATATATATATATATATATATATATATATATATATATATATATATATATATATATATATATATATACAATAATATACACACTTTTCTAATGTTCCTTCTATATGTATCCCATATATCTATCGTGGTTTTTTAATTTGATCATATAATTTGAATTATCTCCCTTTAGCCTTGGCTGTGCCTTTGTTACACAATTACCAAGGTTTTTCCTAACACACTAAAAGTTGTATCACCCCCCGAGGTATTGGAAAGCCGCTAAAAGGGGCCGATCGAACTGACAGACGGTGGAATAGACACGCGTAAAAGATATCAAGGATCCTTGGGTTTTGCCTACGGACCCTAAAAAATTAAAAGCAATCAAGTCTATCTAGCGCAAGTGGGCAAGTCTGTAGGCGCGGTGAGTGTGTAGGTCGTTTGTTAAAATCGACATATCAAATAAAACCGCTAAAAGATTAGATTATTCCTCAAGTTCCTTTTAAGCGCGAGGAAAAATATTAAAATAAAGATTACTTGGAAGTTTTAAAATCGATTCATTCTAAAGTGTCTATCTTTACAAAACTGTTTCAGTTATATGTTTCAAATCATTTAATAAATTGTCAATGCTGTAATGGTAAAGAATAGTATTATGTAATTAAGTTGTTTAACTTATAACTAAACGAAATAAATAGCAACAACTATATTATCGATTTATTGAGAATATAAACCTTGGTTCACAGCCGTGTTCAGCAGAACGATCTTTGTGGGAGTCATAAGAGAAGTTAGACACTAACATAAGGCATAATCGCAACTACGTGTTACCCGCGTTGTTTATTGGATGAAATCACGAATCTCTTGGGTTGTGGTTCTGCCGCAGTATATTAAGAGAGATTCTGACGTTGACAGATTGTATCACAACAGAATCGATTTTAAAATATGTAGATAGATCGAGAACTCATAGCAATAGTGAAATTACGGTCTAGTACCTTGTGCATAGCATACGGATGTAACCAGATATAAAGTAGTGAAATATCTACAAGTGTAAGGAGTAGAATGATAATATCCAGCTCTTAAAAATTACAGGAAGATATAAGTAAACAGCAGCGTTGCCAAAGTGAGTAACGTATAGCAAGTTTAAGAATACCCTAGTTTAGAATAACCTGAGGTTTTATTAGGAAAGAATTTTTCCACTGCCCTGAAGGACAATATCTTGCACCTTTTCTCTCTCATTAGAGACACTGCTGTTACAGCCCTTGACTAATAAACGTTTCATCCCTAAACCATAAAGACTTTATGACCATCATCTGTTTCTTTTTTAAAACAATTTTTAACTACATTACGATAATGTAGAAGTTTAAATAAAACCAAACATACGTTCTTCCGTTATAATACATGAAGCGCTGTAGGATTTGGGAAAAAGAAGAAGAAAGAAAATGTTTGGAAGATGTGAGAAAATGCCCTAAAACGTAAGTGCTTTAAAAAAATCATTCTAAAAAAAGCAAAAATTATCTGCGGGAATAAAACAATTCCGTTTTCATACGTTAAATACGTTTTCATAAAACGTAACGTACAAGGTATCTGCCCAATTTGTAAATGTAACAATTAAACAACACTTTAAAGATGTCTACTTTAAACGTTATTAAAATCTCAAAGTATCATATTATTTGATTCCAACTTAGCTTGAGCTACTAGTGTTTAACACTTGAACATAGATAGTATTACTAATTACTTGGAATAACTTTTATAATTAATAAATACAGATAACAAACCTCTAACCATATGTATTGTCATGTGTCTGAGGATGTTACTTGGTAACCGAAATGTGCATAAGGCTAGAATAAAAATATTTGTGGTTAGAGGTTTGTTGTGTGTATTATTTATTGCAAGTTAGAATGTTACACTTGCCTATAGTAGCCCATAGCAGTAAACTCCACCGGTACTTACAAAATTGCAGTTCGTGCCCAGTTTTTACACCGGAGAAACAGGAAGGTCATTTTACACACGCTACCAAGAACACATCAAAACACTCACAAACAAAAACGCTCAATCAAACTTTGCTGGACATCGCATATCCACAAACCATAACTACACAAACATAGCATCAAACCAAGAAATTCTTCACATACAAAACAAAAATAACCAATGCTACACAACAGAACAATATGAAATACACAAATATTTCAAACTACACCCCACACACATACTCAACACCCAATTACAATACAACTCACATACAATTTTTGACATTAAAGCCTTCAATACTCTTTAAAAATACACCTACATCCCTATCCTAAAATCCCATCCGCACCTTAACCTGAAACAACCAAGAGTTCAGTTACGGTCTGAGTTGACAATGGGATACATCTCCCGAAACGGCCATCCCCAATAATCCAAAACGTAAGTGCTACTATAGGCAAGTGTAACATACCAACATACAAAGTACTTTTAATCCAAAATATTAATTTAATTTGTTTGTAAATATTCGCAAGAAAAATAATTATATTTTTAGGAAATTAAAACTATTGAGTCCTGACTGTGACACAGTATTGAACAATGCACTGACCTAGTAAGTAGTGCTTTTTATGCTAAGCGATACCTAAAGTAGCTATTCATGTTTATTTGAGCACTCGAGATAATCATTGAACAAATGACAAGTCGGTTGAAAAACGAGGCAAAAGTTTATTTGTTTAATGCGGCGTTTCGGATACTGATGTTGCCCTTATCAAGCCTGTAGTGCTATGAATTACAAAGTCCTTATATATCAAGTGAGTAGTATGAGGAGCCAAAACATCAAACCCCTACACTTTACCAAGAACTTTCTTTGGGCTACTCTTTCTTTGAGTGATAACTCAAAGAAAGTTCTTCATAAAGTGTAAGGGGTTTGATGTTTTGGCTCCTCATACTACTCACTTGATATATAAGGACTTTGTAATTCATAGCACTACAGGCTTGATAAGGGTAACAAATGAGTTGCATTAAATAAATAAACTTATTACTCGATATTCAACCGGCTTGTTCGTTACTAAAAGTAGTAATATATAAAAAAAACCTCAAGATATACAACACAAAAACTGCAAGAATTAAAAATAGGTTTTATAGGTTAAAAAATTATTTTCCGTACATATAGTTATAAAGTTCACATTGTGAAAGTCTGTTACGTAAATAGAAAGCAGTTTGTAGTGGCCACATCAGCTTTTACTGCTGCTTACAATCACTAATATTTTGTAAGCATAAAACTCTGGCTCGTAAAGCTTGTCTAGTGTAAACGAAATCTGTAATTATCAGTTGCTCTGAAGTTAAAGCAAGTTGCCTTCAACTGAAAACGCATAATTACTTGAATGTTATTCAATTCTATTCACTAAGCATCTCTACGGACAAGAAATAAACACTTAATTTTTATCTAGAGTTATTTTACGAAAAGAATATATGAATTGAACTGCTAAATAAACAAGTACGTTATATCATACTTTTAACGAACGCATAGGCCTACTAATATACGAACGCTGAGAAAATTACTTACAATAAATTATTAACAATTTTGCAATGATGTGCATTGTTTCTCAGCTAAATTATTATAAAATTAACAAACACAAAAAACGGTTCAATGTTCCTTACAACACGTTTAAAGTTAGTCCACACGCCTTGAAGATCATTCTGCCGTCTGGTGGCGAGTATGTGAACTATTTAAAATGTTTCCTTTGTATTCAAAATGCAGGATATTGCAATTTATTAGAAATGAATGGGTTTGAGGAAAAAGTCTATTAGAATAACAAAAGTAGGGCACTGTGGGATTCCACAGAGGGCTTTTCAGAATTGATTAAATGGTCGCATATCTGACATAACTACAGCAATACGACTTGCACGTGGGCGCAGCATGCAAGTAGACAATGGTTTGCATTGTAAGGAAGCCCGTGCGTCAATATCAATGTTGTTTTATGGCCTCCTATTTATAAAAGCAAACAGGATTGTTAAAATTAAGAGTTCTTTTATATTCTACATATTCTCCATTCTGCATATTTTGCGTAACAGGTCAACGGTATCTTTTTAGAGCGACTTTTACAACCATAAAAATAACATTTTCGTGAAAAACACATTGGCACAAATCATTAAACGCTGAAAAAGTTTCCTTCTGTGGGGCAACATTTTTCTAAAAATAACTTTTCACTATTTCACATTATTATGTTGTCTTTTCGTTTCAATACTTTTAAAATTTCAAGAATCAAGTAGGCCTAATATTTCGTTTAAAACAGTAGAAATAAGCCTTACAAATTAAATGTTTTTATTTTTTTTTTTATAAATTTTTTGTTTTTAAAAATATATTTTTTTAACTAGAAAACAACGGTAATAATAGTAATATAAACCCTTGGACCTCATCATGTATAATGTAATAAGAAATACCTATAGAAATATGACTAGCATATTAGTATGATAAAAACTTTTAAAAATTGGATAAAGATGATAGTAGACTTATATAAGTATACTTTACAATATAGTATTATATGAATTTTAGTTTAATTTTAATTTTTACGCTATCTATTACGTATGGGTTCGGGTAACTTAGTTTATGCCTGCAGGGTCTACATGTTCTTATATATAAGTTGTTATTAATTCTATGTAAACTTTTGAATCTGAATAAATACATTACATAATACTAACAAGAATCGAAACTCCAGAGATGAGTTCAGTTTAAAAAGTTTATTTTCGGACTAATGTTATTTGCTAAGTGTCTGAAAATAAATAGTTTGTAAAATGAATCATCTATTAAATGATTCCACCTTCTCGTGAGCTACTAGTTCTTAAGTAAAATCACTTGTAATGTTATACTTGCCTATGGTAGCACTTTACACGATTGTTGAGGACGGCTGTGTTAGCAGATGTGCCCCATTGTCAGCTCTAACTGTAACTGACCTCTTGGTTGATATGGGTTAGGGCAGGGGTGGGATATTAAGGTAGGGATGTAAGTGTACTTTAGAGAGTATTGGGGTTTATAATGACAAAAAGTATCCATATGACAAACATTTCAAACTACACCCTACACACATAGTCAACACACAATTACCTTATTTTACTCGTATTAACTTTGTGACATCATAAACCTCAATACTTTCTAAAATACCCCCCCTAACCTTTAACAATCAAGAGGTCAGTTACAATCTGAGTTGACAATGGGCCATCTATCTCCCGACACGCCTGTCCTCAAGAATCATACAAGTAAGTGGGTCATCTATCTCCCGACACGCCCGTCCTTAAGAATCATACAAGTAAGTGGGTCATCTATCTCCCGATACGGCCGCCCTCAACAATCATACAAGTAAGTGGGCCATCTATCTCCCGATACGGCCGCCCTCAACAATCATACAAGTAAGTGGGAAATCTGTCTCCCGACACGGCCGCCCTCAACAATCATACAAGTAAGTGGGTCATCTATCTCCCGACACGGCCACCCTCAACAATCATACAAGTAAGTGGGTCATCTATCTCCCGACACAGCCACCCTCAACAATCATACAAGTAAGTGGGCCATCTATCTCCCGACACGGCCGCCCTCAACAATCATACAAGTAAGTGGGTCATCTATCTCCCGACACGGCCGCCCTCAACAATCATACAAGTAAGTGAACCATCTATCTCCCGACACGGCCGCCCTCAACAATCATACAAGTAAGTGGGTCATCTATCTCCCGACACGGCCGCCCTCAACAATCATACAAGTAAGTGGGTCATCGATCTCCCGACACGGCCATCCTCAACAATCATACAAGTAAGTGCTACTATAGGCAAGTGTAACATATGGACAAGTGTTTTTAGTTGAATAATCTATTAACTGGTGAGCATATAAAACCAAAACTTATATGAAGATAATAAATGTTTGTCGTAATTTGTGCGTGAAAATAAAGAAATTTTAAAAATGTTTCATAAATATTTTTTTAAAAGTCGGTTTAAATAAACAATTTCAGATCAGAACGGACAGCGATATTGGGCGTTGGCTACAGATAAGGGACAAAAACGTTATTACAGACGGTTTATTAACACAGTAAAGTTTTTTGCATTGCCTCCAAGTAACCGATAATTCGCGCAAGTAGTTGCTAATGGTTCGACTGAGGGCAGCACTGTAAGGTCTACGATTATTATCAGCTGTTCTCTACGTATTTGATATTGTCGGTCCTTTCAAATTAAAATTAGGAACTCAAGTAAAGAGTCGAATAAGAGAAGCGAACAAGTGAGTTTCGTAAGGGACCAGGTAGGAACAGGGCAGTGCTAGCGGTGACAGGAAACAATCTCCCATCGATCGGATTTACCCCAAGGCATCCAGTTACGGAGGTAACCATATCATATGAATACGACACAAAAAAGTAAAGTTTTCAATATTTTAAAATATATATTATAAGTATGCGCACTGTCCACGGCACTAGAAAGGCTATTTGTGAGAATTCCTTTTGTTTGGAGGGACTTGCTACATTTTATTTTGGGGCATAACTGCGTTCCTACGGCGGTTGACAACACTGGCAACATTTTTAAAGTAAAATAGGTTTTTAGTGGACAGAAGGAACAAATTTGGGCCCTCGGTTACTAAACGCGTTTCCTATATTGTCTGGAACAAGACAAATCTGTTTAAAGTAGCCTACATAAGTTGAGGCGTGCTTGGAACTTACCAGCTCGGAAGATCTGACCGCAACCATCGCAGCGGGAAGCGAACTGAGCATCGTAACAATTGCCGCAGTAGATCTTCTCCACCTTGGATCCAAACTGCTTGTCTACCAGAGACACTCTGCACTTGTTGCAGAGAAAACAGGCTTCGTGCCAGTGTTTATCCTTGTACGACAGATCCTGCAACAAAAAAAAGGGGTCTCTTAAATAAAGATCTGAAACTAAGTTCTTTTATTTTTTAAGGCGATAGAAATCCTGTTTTTAGTAAGGTTTGTCAAAAATTGTGAACATAGGTAGAGTTATGGTAGAGGCATAAAAACTTGGTAGAGTGTATCATGGCCTCTTTTTCACAGGTTTCGGAGACCGACACCTACTCTCTACAGGATTAACATAAAGAGTGTGTAGTTAGCCGTAACCCTTCCTAACATTCTGACATTTTTATCTTTAGTCTACAATTATAGTCTCTTCCTTAGTTTGGTTTTTCTTCTTTCTTTCAGAGCATACCTGTTTCTAAATTAGGTCTCTCATTAATATTCTGGATTTTTATAATTAGTTTTTAATTGCTTCCTAGGTTCTCTTCAATAGTTTGTCGTTTTTCTTATTTCCTTCTGGCTATATCTGTTTCTAATTTAGGTTTCTCCCGAATGTTCTGCTATCTTTATCTTTAACTTATAATTGCTTCCTGAAGGTTATACTTTAGCTAGCTTTTGTCCCTTCTTTTTTTTCTACCTATACTTTTTTCTAATGTAAGTCTTAATGCCTGATATCTTATCTTTATTCTATAATTGTTTATAATCCTGCAGGTATTTGCATAGTCTTTGTTTAAAGAGATGATTTCAACCTATCTTGAGATATGCTATTAGTTAATATTTTAACTATGTTTGAAAATTATATGAAAATTTTGTGAATAACTGTTGAAGGGAGAGATATAATGATCACAATCAAAGTCTGTTGAGCCTTGAAGGGAGGGACATAATAATCACAATCAAAGTCTGCTGAGCCTTGAAGGGAGAGACATAATAATCACAATCAAAGTCTGCTGAGCCTTGAAGGGAGGGACCTAATAATCACAATCAAAGTCTGCTGAACCATGAAGGGAGAGACATAATCACAACTAAAGTCTACTGAGCCTTGAAGGGAGAGACATAATAATCACAATTAAAGTCTGCTGAGCCTTGAAGGGAGAGACATAATAATCACAATCAAAGTCTGCTGAGCCTTGAAGGGAGGGACATAATAATCACAATCAAAATCTGCTGAGCCTTGAAGGGAGGGACATAATAACCACAATCAAAGTCTGCTGAGCCTTGAAGGGAGGGACATAATAACCACAATCAAAGTCTACTGAGCCTTGAAGGGAGAGACATAATAATCACAATCAAAGTCTGCTGAGCTTTGAAGGAAGGGACATAATAATCACAATGAAAGTCTGCTGAGCCTCCGCTACAAGATAAACAAACCTTCGCTACTTCTAAAGACCAAACCTTCTGGGATGGTGGCACCTACTGTAAAGAGAGTTCTCTTGGAACAAAACCGGACAAAATAATATTGGAGGACGAACATCGTGAAGGATGTGGGGAAACAAAATTTATATTAGGGTTTGTAAGATAAAGTGGTAAAATAGGAAAATCTTAAAATGTTACAAGATTCTTAAGAGAATGAAGCATAAACCTTCAAATTGTCAGGGCAACGTAAGTGTTAAAACGGGTTTTGCGAGTAAAGGTGTGAAGATGGCAGGTATCAGTTGAATGTAAGACGAAGCAATGACTATTCTTTTCAATTTTAAAAACTCTTTTTAGTAGTAAAATTCTAAACCTAATTAATTATATGCTTGTCTAATTTCTTCTATCACGACAATCTTTAACAATAATGCTGAAGGTTAATGTTCAAACTTTCTGTGACAAATTCGTTTTAATCGTTTTTCTGTAATAAATTAATTCTAATAAATACTTTACTTTATGAATTTTTCAACTAAAATTGATACTCTATATTAATCGATCACAATAACTGAAATTCAGATTACAAAAATAGACGGGAGCATATTATAATTGAATTTTTAATCTCTGGTGCGTGATGCAAAGAACGTCACGTACATACAGAAAGTAAATACGTAATAATACTATTAATAAATAATATTCGAGCTGGCTTGTTAGTGAAAGTTATAATTAAAAAATAAAAATATGGTACAACTCACAAATATAAAATTTTTTATTTCATAAACGTTTCAACGACTAATTTGTCGTCATCCACAGTGAAGATACACAAATCAAATTAACTAAAAAAATTATTAAACATAACCTATTTAGCTGGCTTGTGAGTGAAAGTTATAATTAAAAAATAAAAATATGGTACAACTCACAAATATAAATTTTTTTATTTCATACGCGTTTCAACGACTAATTTGTCGTCATCCTCAGTGAAGATACACAAATCAAATTAACTATTAGGTAATGTTTAATAATTTTTTTAGTTAATTTGATTTGTGTATCTTCACTGAGGATGACGACAAATTAGTCACTGAGGTTCACGTAGGTTGAAACGCGTATGAAATAAAAATTTTTATATTTGTGAGTTGTACCATATTTTTATTTTTTAATTACGTAATAATACTGTTCAAAATTAAACACTAAATATCAACTGAAAATAAAAGGATCATCACGTCTGATGTGAAAGAAATCGTGTGGATTGAAATATCGCTTTATATAAAATGCAATGGATGTTACCACGTTTTTCATATAAATTTTAAAAATACATATTCTAGCTAAAATATGTGTTTATAAAAAAACATCACTTAGAAAGGTAATTAATCAATATTAATGAAAAGTAGGGAAATGTTATTAAGCAAATGCTTTCCTGAACAGATGTTTTAGGATGTTCTTCCTATAACAATTTTTAATACCTTCACTATAAAGTAATGGATAAAGATGGTACCACTTTCATTTAAATTCCTTTTTAAAGTGAAGGAACATTACTTTTTTATATCACTATGGTGGTATTACATTTTTTATACTACCATAATTTAAACTAATGATAAACAACACATGACCAAAAGTCGCAGCGAATCACGTTTTGAGATCAGTACGGCTTTGTGGCATTGGGAGGGGCTAAACCTACTCCTGGTACACTGGTGGATATACTCGTATTCTTGTCTGTTCGTTTTTTTCCTTGGCCTATTTTCTTGTTTCAAACCTCCGACTCCGACAACGGAGTTGAGTTTCCCTATGCAATGAGAGAGTTTTCCTTCTGAGTAATACGTTGGCGGTAGCGTAGCAGGGGCTGGTCTCAGTGTACGTAGTCATTCATAATAAACACTGATCAGAAAATGTTTCTGCCATACGCAGCGGTAAAATACTATAAAATCTACTAGGCTCTACCTGAACCCGTTGATCATAACTCTTAAATTTTCTTACAGCAATTTTCTTATTTATTAAGATAGTTCTGAAAGATGGAGAATCTTCGAAACCCGTCAACAAGAAATATTTTGACAACGCTAGTCAGGAACTTGTGACACTTAATAGGTTAGGTTTGTCATATCCACTACAAATTTAACATTATAATTACCTTTGGTTTTTAAAATTTTACCTTATGTATTTCTACATTTTTGAAAATTATTTAGGTTTTTCAACCTAAATATCTTCTGTTCTTCCGTTTTTTTCAGGTTCGCGTTCTTCTGATAAATTTTTGGTAATCTCTGAATCAATCGCTGCAAAACTTTTGAACATGAAAACAACTCGAAAGCATCAAAAATAATTTGTGACCACACTGGGTAAGACTGAAAATTATAATTTAATAATTATTAAAGTATTTAGGATATTTAAAAATATTTTAAGCAAGGTTAAAGAGTTCAATAAAAGCTAACAAATTTTTTTTATCCATTTTAAACAAGGATTTGTATAATTAGGAGCGATAAATATCTTATTTGTGTCTTTTTTCTTATAAATGTTAGGAATACATTAAGAATATACTCCCCAATGCAGGAAACAGAAGATCAGGTAAAATATTTTCTTTAAAGTTCGCTTGAACTATTGAAATATAAGATTTGAACAAAGCAAAAAGTTATTTAAAGTTATTTGGGTAGATTTAAACGACTATTATTAATTAAAAAAAGAACTTTAAAATTCCATAAATCTACATTGATTTCACAAGTGGTCATTCTACTACTATTTGAATAATTTCATATTTCCGTAATGTAAACGACTGGTCAAGAAGGATCCTTATAGGTCTCTACACAAAATAAACTGTCCTTAATAAATTAGGAAAGCTCTTTAGTTTCCACGTATTGCTGAAAATAAATCCTAGCGTGTATATAAAGAAATAAAACTAACAAAACACTTCCAGGTTATGCAACCCTAATCTACGATGACCCTCTGCTGAGTATTGCTACTCATAGAATAGCTCATTCTGTAAAGCAACAAAGTCCTTATACTTTCCTTTACTTAGACGTATATATTTTACTAATAATGTAATATTTTTTTAAAAGAATTTTTAAATATGATTTTTTTTAATGTTCTTTTCTTAAACGAATTAGAATATCTGTGATGATAAAAATGTAACATATTAACACTTCAAATATTTTCAATTGTTTTGATATCATTTATATTTAAAGTTACATACTCTCTTCAAGTTATTAAGCATACATTCGTTTTATTCCTATATATATATATATATATATATATATATATATATATATATATATATATATATACAGTATATGCGTGTGTGTGTGTGTGTGTGTGTGTGTGTGTGTGTGTGTGTGTGTGTGTGTGTGTGTGTGTGTGTGTGTGTGTATTTTAAAAGTGTTTGATACAGGCTTTCATTAACAGAAATAGGTGTGCAAACGACAAACATAGCATAAACGTGGTCGACAAGTATAAATACACTGCAGGATGAATCAGATAAAACCAGGCGCTGTATATGCAATTTAATGTCGGCGATTACAGTACAATCGGCCACTGTTGACGAGAGATAAAAGATAATACAACAGAAACTATAATTAGGATGGCCTTTTCTTTAATAACGTTTACAAAATGTTATTATTATTACTTCTCGCGTAATAATATTTGATTTTATTTAGTAACATTAATTTTAGATATTCTGACACTAAAATAATTTTTATATCACTAGCGAAGTCCTATCGGAGTAACGTTCAGTAAATTGAATCTTTAACTATAAATCTGGGGTTTGTAGGTTACAGTGGATAAAATCTGATCTGAATGTAATACCTTGGAATCGATTCCAATGGTCTTGTTGCACTCCTCACAGCCATTGGCAAACACGGACTCGTAGCACTTGACGCAGTAGGGATGGTCATCGCGCAGGACGTAGCGTTGTCCCGTCAACGACTCGTCACACTGCCAGCAACAGAAGTGTCCTGAATGCCAGTCCTTGGACATCGCCTTCGTGTACTCGCCACTGAAAATCAACTGCAACAAAAAGCAAAGGGAAATCAGTTTCGGAAAGTCAGAGCTTTATTTTGAAGCTATCAGTTTCTAATGTTGCCTACATTTCAAACTAAACTGGATGTTGTCACAATATAACTATAAATATAGTTATATTTATTATGATTATAGTTATTATTAACCAAATTAAATTTCTTTTAAATACCAGTAATTCCTTCTCCAAAAATGAACTATATATTTTTAAAATTCACTCGTTATTTCAAACAGCAAAAAACACACAGACTTTGTTTTTATAATCATTACTTGACATTATGTAAAAATAAATTCTAATACACACACACACACACACACACAAATAATATTTATAATATATTATACACGTTAGCTACTCCTGTATCATGCTGTAAATATCCCAATATTAAACAATCTTTTCTTATTTTTAACCGACAATGCTTCATCCCTCATGAATTCTATTAACAAAATAAAGAAGAATATTTAATAAAACCGTTCGTGAGTTTGAACATGTGAAAAAGATATAAACATGAGTGAACTTATAGGGCTTATTATTTAATAATCATTAAAAATAAGTTTTTTTGCATTGAACCATTTAATAAAATATACCTTTTTAATAGACTTTAAGAAAAATAAAAGGCTACTTTTGGCACATAGTCTATTCATCGGCCAGTGTCAGTTTGTAAGCAAAAGAGTTGCCACAAAAGAGCAAAGGGAGTTAATTCAACTTACCTAATTTAAAACGAATATGCAAATGTGTGTTTAGATCCTATGTATACATTTTTGTTGATGTGGTATTTATTTTAATATCAGAAAACTTTATCTAGAAATACACGCAACTACAAAAACTCATTTTAGTAAGGTAACAAAAATCAATTTTTGACAAATTTTTAGTGTATGTATTCAAGTATTTTACTAAATGTAAGAGTCTTTAGCAGTGCCTTGAGCACTATTTTAGGTGTGAGTAAAACTGTAAAAACCTACGTCTGATACAAGATGACTAAACTGTTCGCGAAGATTTTTAATAACTAAACCCTTCCTTAACACTAACCGCTGTTTTCGACGTCACTAAGAGTTTATTTGGAGGCTATGTATAAGTCCTTATCAAATGCAATTTCTTGTGTGTAAGGAAATATATATAAATTTAGGAGTAAATTTAGGGATAACATATTATTTCATACTAAGCTGTTTTTATTATTAGTAGTTTATGTTACATTGTGTACAGTGTTTACAGAAAGTTAAAATTTATATTTATGTGAGTTAATATTGTTAGCACAGACGTTTATACTTAAAATGTGTGGTGGAAAGATAACGATTGTTTTGTTGAAGTTGTATTTAAGTTTTAAGTTTCCTACATAATGCACGTTGTAAAACCTTCCATAACGTAATTATTTGAATTTACATTAGTGCAGTATCATCTTTACCAGTTGACACTTGTGTTAAACAGGATTAATGGATTGCGCTAAACTAGATATTACCATATCAGAATACTTACTCTGTCAGTACATTTTGTTGCACAGCTGTTGCGTCATATCAATGTGACGTAAGACATTTTATATCAAAGTGAATGCACTTGATACTTTACAATCAAAGGGAATTTTTTAAAATGAAAACCAAATTTTAAAACTTTTCTCTTCATGCCTTCTTCCTTCTCCCATACTTTACTATTATCTTGTTTCTCTTTCAATATTTTTTCTCTTATTTTTATGTCGTAGTTTCGTATCAGACTAATATCTTTTTCTCTTTTTGTATATCCTGAACATTTTCTCTTCCTAGCACAACGTTTGTTTTCACTTTAACAATATGCTTTACACTACTTGTATCCTTTAAAGGAACACTTTTATTCATATCGTAGATATTTTATTCTTGATTAACATAAAGTCTTACACCACAAAAAACTATTTTTACGTTATTCTTTTTCTCCTTTTTCAAAACACACACCTTCATCTGTTAATGGCTTTCTTTTACATTTCCAATTTCACTTTAATTTCTGACTGTGTGTTCGTGTCATTAAAATACACCTTAAGTATGATACTAAAAAATTGGGTTTTGATGTATTAATTCGTACTTAATTTGGTTGTTTTTCTTGCGATAGCCAAGTTTTTCACTTCTAATATAAGACTTTACTCCCACGTGTCATAAACAATTTTAATGTATAGGCTATTACCGGCTTGTATATTACGTAAAACGTACGCAAACTATTCCCCTTCCTGCAAATTTTAATTTTACTATCCCATTTATTCCAATTTTTCACTACACTCATTCTACTTAAAGAAACCCCTGAATTCTTAATATCATTCAGATTAACCTAACTTTATACTGTAACCAATTTATCTTTTCTCACGAACTTAATGACAGAATGATTTTAATGCCCTAATATGGTACAATAGGTGTTAGCATAACTGAGGGAACGTAGATACTTAACGATGGAAATATAGGATTAATATTGCAAATACTGAAAAATAAACACCTGGGGAGATAGAGGGAAAAAACAAAGTTACAGTTAGGGTCCTACCGACCAAACTAAGAGGAATTTAATTTTTTTGTCAACAAAAATTATTTATAAAAACGTTTTGTTTTTTATATTGATTGTGAAATATGTATTTTCTTTCGCTTTCGAATAATTCGAATAAATTACAAAAATTGCAACTAGAAAAAAACCAAGACAGAATAAAATAAGAAATTTAAGTTAATATAACGTTGAATATTCAGTAATACCTCAACCTTGTTACTAAAATGTTACAGTAATAATTCAACGTTATTGATTTTATTACTATAATGGTAGGAATCAGCGGGTGTTTTTAACATCTAGATATTTAATAAACATCATCTCAAATGTTATAATTGAAGTTATGTAATCCTCTTTATGATATAAAACCAATAATACCTTCATAACTCAAAGCTGCAATCCTTAGGTTAGGTTATGCTTCACTGGACAAGCAGCATCGTCTCAAGGACGAACCTTTCACATCAAGTGCAATGGGCAAGGTCGGAGCCACGGGCGAACAAGTGTTTTAGTTTGAGAGATTTCAATTGAGTCATCAGAATATGAAAGAAGTTCAGAACAAATATAAGTGCGAATTTAATTAACGTTAGCGTGTGGGAATTCCGTTTACTGTAGGTAGAGTTTCGACGTTTAGCTTTAAATCTCAGTGTACGAGAATTAATTGGTTTCTTATACGTTTCTAACGTTGAGCGTTAAAAAAGCATGAATTAATTGTCTATAATCTGTCATTAGCCTATAAAAAAAAATCAATAGTTATTAACAGACATTAAATAAAAATATTAATTAATTAGTTTTCATCATAGATACGCTTATACTTAATGCTGACTTGAAAATAATGCTCAGCCTAAAACAACAGATTGAACCAGTAAAATTAAAGCTATTGTACGAATCACGACATAACCTCTAACGCAGTCATTTTCCTTTTACCTTACGTTTAATGTGTATCAAACAAAATAAAGTAAAACCGAGCGAGTAATTTACACAGATATATGGAAAATTGTTGTGCTGTATCAGAAGCACCTTAAACTGCTTTGTTTGTGGTCAATAGGTTTTGTAAATATAAAGTGTCGAAAATATGTAATATCGATATTTTTTACCGTAAAATATCTTATTCAAAAAAAGCTCTTTAACTACACATTTGTATGTATTCAAACCATTTCTTTCAACTAGAGTTAACAATCTGTGACGTTAGCAATACCACTGCCAAATAAGTTAGGACCCATCAAAATATTTAAAAATAGACAAAATATTGCAAGAACAAAAATCTTAAAAGAAAGACAGACGTGATAATGATTTTAATTAGAGGTCATTTTTAGGCTGTATAGTATTTTATTTCAAAATATTTATAGGGTTTGAAATGTAGCGCAGGGGGAAAGCAGTTAGTTGGAAGGGGGGTTGTTATTGTCATTCCGTGGGACTATAGCTAATATATTTTTCAAAGGGAAAATTTTAAAATTAAATGCTATTTTATGTTATTTTAAGGATTGAAACTAGACACATGCTAACAAAATAAATTACTCTTAATTTAAATACGTTTAAAAAGTACTGAATGAACAATCAATTTAGGTGCATTTAGAGTGTGGTGTTTAATTAGGCAAATTTACGGTTCGCAGAAAATAAAAGGTTTTGAAAAAGAAACTTAAAAAGTTCATTTCCATACAGTAGGCTTTTAAAAAGATAACTTATACTGTCCGTCCCTCAGTGTCATAATTTTCCCAATTTCCAATATCATGAGATTCTTGTTTTTTTCTTAGTAGACCTAATATGTAATTCTATTTATTCTTCATTGCTGTTCTTCTGGAAAAGGGGTGTGAGGGGAATAAACTCTTAAAATAGGTGTTTATACGGGGAAACAGGGAATACGGAAGAAAAGACTTGTTCACAGGGATATAGAAAGAAAAACAAGTTCATTGGTAATATTGAGAAAAAAATAAATTCTCAGGGTATATGGAAAAAACAAGTTTACAGGGAATTTTAAGGAAAAACAAATGCAAATGCAATATTTAAGAAAGACAAGTTCATAGGGAATATCGGTTCAAGACAAGTTCACGAGGAAAATACTAGTTAAAATGGAATATTGAGAGAAAGACAAGTGCACAAAGAGTATTCAGGTAAAGACAAATGCACAGGTAATATTACAGACAAATAAAGAAGGAAAATTGGGGCGAGTTAAGTTCACTGAGAATATTGAGGAAAGAGAAATGCACAGGAAATACTGGAAAGACACAAGTGCACAAGGAATATTCACAGATAAAACATATTTTGACATTGGAAATGTAAATAATAATAAAAAAATTTCCTAATGTCCTCGGATTGAAGCCAATCACGTTCTATCTTCCACGAATGTTTCCTTCCTTGATGGCCTTCAACAGTTCAGGATTAAAAGAGAAAATAACGACCGATTTTTATTGTTCTGCAAATAATGGAATTATTTAAATTTATAATGAATTTCAACCTAGATGCTATAGTTTTCTTTAAAACTTTGTGATTAAATTTCTGAAGCTATGAGATAATACACATTGTTTCACGAAATTATCAGAGCTCAAAACAAAAAGAACACCAAATTAAAAGAGACGACGTTGTAAATGTAAAATTAATATTTAATATCACATTACGAAGTGGGCGTAAATTAAGGCAAACACGAGTATTTCCTGTTAATAATATGATATCAGTTAGAAGGGCCCGCCCTAACCTAGACCTCAATAGGGGAAAGGCACGCGATCATGCCTCCTGCAACAGGTACTTAACAGACGTATATACAAGAAAGTTGTCCCCGGAGCGTTGCTATAATGTTTTCATTTAGTTTACCCACGCGAGTTAATAGAATATATGGTCTCTCTACATCTCCCTTTTATAGGTTACAGTAAGAGACTTCTCTAAATTTCTTAATTGAAGTAAATAAAACCTCTTATTTACAAATAAACCCTTTTATTTAAACCTTTACATATATTTCAATTGCAAAGCCATCGAATTAAAAAATTAACAACTCCAAGCAGAAGACACTGATGAAGATCGCTACGTAGCGATCGAAAACGTTCTGTCTAAGTAAGTTCGGATAGTCATAAATTAATGTTAAAGTGATTATTTATTGAACTAAATAATTCAAGAGTATATTTGTACAATATGATGTATGCTTAGGGGAAATTATATTATCTCCTAATCCGTTAATGATAAAATTAGTTACATAATATAATGACTTGTTAACTATTAAATTAATTACTGAACTAGCCTATAGGGGCTACATATTGAGTTGATTTGCTAGAGCCCACTGTTAAAAAAAATATTTTTACACTACTGTCGATGCTCTATGGTTCCTCCAAGTTTTCGTAATGAATAGTTACCCTTCTGCATGCAGTTCTACAACAAATACCTTTCTATAACTTTTTTTCATTTATATAAAGCAGATCGTTTTCATATAAATCTGAGTTTAAAATCAATTACAAGAGGCCTATTAGAACATCGTCCTTTATTCTCTGCTTCAATATATCTACTGCCGTCTAACAAAAGATATGACCTATTTCATTTTTAAACATAATAGCTAAACACTTTAGCGTATTTCTGTTAATATTGTAAATTATTGGAACAAAAAAAATTAAAAAACTGAGCATTTCATCTTTCACACGTATTTTTAAAACCGCCTCTAGAAATAAAAAATATGTCGACGAAATTAGAAATGGCCGTCCTAATAACATTTCGCAACACGCAAGGTTGCAGGATTGTTCTGTTAAAGGTCGTAAGGTATTATATACTCATTTATTTTACACTTTATTATTTCATAATGGTGATCATAATTCAAGGCAGCTGATTTTGTCAATAACCCAGCCTCGAAGCAGATTCAAAGAACGTAGATTTATGTAGTTACGTTCTTCTAGTTGCTGCATTCACAATTAGTGAAACAGGATTAGTCACGAATGCAACACATATATTTCCAACCAGAGACACAGGGGTTGAAACTCCCCAGAAGGATTTTAAAGACTTTTAACATCCTTTTATCGTCTAAAAAAACATATTAAATTGTTCAGTTTTTTAAAAAATTTCGTAAACATTTCAAACTATCGTAAGGAAATTTACAAACAACTTCAAGATAGTTTTCCTATAAGAAGAGTTGACAGTAAACTGAGCTATTTTAACAAAATGGGTTTACAATATCCCTAAAAGACTTTAACGCGCGTAACCCATTTTGACGATGGCAGCGTATTTAAGAAATATAATAATAAAAAAAAACGCCTAAATGGATTAGTTGTGACTTGTTTTACGAGTAATTCAATATAAAAAATGGCGTTTTTAGTGGACTTACAAATACTTACTTTGGGGAAATAAAAATAAAGAGTTTTCAAGTATTATAGAGCAGAACTATGTTATTCCTTTAAGCCTTTACCTTTTTTCCTAAATAAACACCCCCATTGCTCTTATACTTAATGTTCACTAAGTAATCCTGAAATTAAAAATAAATCTATTGTATTTTTTGTCAAATTTTGTCTAATTTTAAGGGTTAAAAAAATAAAAATGTCCTTTAATTTGTCCTGAAAATTAGCTACCGGTTCCTCCAGGAACGTATACCCCCCTCCAAGCTAACAAATCCCCCATCAGAAAGAATAGTTTCTAACACTATTTATTAATATGTTGTATACGTTCGATGACAAGTCAAAGGATGCCGCGTCACCGCGAAAGCGATGCAGTTATTTCGTGTTTTGTTTACAGACTTGGATCGTGCTGTTTATAATTCTTTAGTTTCTGACTGGCGGGACGTCACACAGACAAAACTTTAAGGTCGACGACACCAAGATTAGCTGTTGCATTTCTGGCGCTAAGCGACAAAAGCCGGCCTTTGCCAAAACTTTCGTCCGTAGTTTCCACTCGAGTATTTAAACAATTTACATTACGCGTCGTGTTTCCATTCATTATTTACGCGTGGAACGACCGTGAAAACATCAAGGCTTTATTAATTTACACTTCACTTATATTTGTAGTCGTTCATTTTATTAGCGCAAAAGAAGAGTTTACTTTAAAAAAATAACATTTATTTCATATTATAAATAACTGAGGTCACAAGTACGAAGAGAGAGAAGAGAGAGAGAAAGAGAGGGAGAGAGAGAGAGAGAGAGAGAGAGAGAGAGAGAGTTGGTAGGTAGAAGGACAGAGAGAGTAACTAATTATATTTGTACTTTTCTTCATATATTTTGGAAGTTCCCCTTATCGCATTGTTTGCACTATTTGGTGGCTTTTTTATGTCCTTACTTATTTAAACCCTGGCTTTATTAGTTCGATCAAACGGGGCCCTCACATAAACCTCTGTAATCCGGATATAAATAAGCTATCGTGACCCCGCAATTTTATCATTGACCCCTATTCTCACGTACCACACCAATACGTTTCTTTCTTTTAATCGTACTTAATCGCATCTAACTTTCTTTATACCTTTTCTTACTAAGGTGTGTATAGGTATATAGATATAGCTGGTCACACGTAAGCTGGCGCACGACTTCTAAAGGCGAGCATAGGCGGGGGTGAAGGGTAGAGGAAGCAAAAGACCGTTCCACAGACACTAAAATATGTGACATATTATTTATATTACAATAATGTAGATTTAACAATGCCGGAAGGACGTTATAAATATTATTTTATTCGATTTGCCATATTAACAAGATTATTTAAATAAAGGTTTGCAAAAATTTACTTATATCAGTTTTCTAAACGACCCCAACGCCTGCAATTTCTTACTGATGCCCTTTGATACAACACGCACTACAAAAAACCAATGTTTTCAATAAAGCTAGTACAGATTTTCTATTGATCGATCGCGATGACTCCGCTAAAGAGTAGGTTTGTTCATGTGATGTCTCTTTATATACTGTATCAGAGCGTTTATTTGCCTATCTTAATCTTACCTATCTTCACAACCCTCTCCTTCTCTTCGAAGGCGTTAAGTCACATTGGCTGATCGACTTGAAACTTTAAAAAAATAAATTTAAGGGTTTGCGTTAACTTCATGACTTTCTTTATCGTCTTTATCAGGAAATGATAAACAGAAAGAGAATTCCGTCTTTAAAAACCAGAATAAAGCCAAAAGTAAATTTTGTAAATTACACGTTGGTGACTGAATTTCGAAATTTATAAATATCCAAGAATTCTAAAAAGTCAAAAAGATGGAGATAAAATCTGTTGCTAACAAAATTTTTCAATAATATCTCACTTCGTTGGCTTGTTCTAAATGTAAGAGAAATCAAACGAATATAGAAATTTTCAGGATATTTCAAAAACAATTATTACTTATGTAAACAACCATCTTTAAAATAACTATATCTTTACTAACGTTTCATATTAAGAAGGCTGTTCTAACTTTATCTGGGAGAGATATGAACAGTGGGTAGATGGTAATTCCGGCCACCGACAATAATTATGATGAGAGTTGAAGAGTGACTTGTACCCATTTTATCTTTGAAATATCTACTGAAGTATTCTGTATATACCGAGTCTCATACTTGGTATCCACAAATTACTTAATTCTTATTTCTTTCTTTATTTCCTAATGATTCCTTACTTCCTCGTCGGGGGAAATGGCGGATCCACAATATCATTTACATTTCAAAACTTCTTTAACTACCATTAAATTATCCTATTATCACTGGAATAAGGAAATCAGGGTAACAAATTAAGTATATTCATGTACGATTATGTAATAATAAATGCCATTTAATTTATATGATGATCGAATCACCAATGTTAGCTTTAAATCTAACAACTAAAAAAAAAAAACTAAATTTAAGTCGAACCGTAACCATCAATTGCTTTAAAAACACCACGAGGCCTTTCAATGTTAAATGGAAACACTTTTTTATTTCTCAAACACTAATTTCCCCCTTTTTATAAAAAACTCTTTTCTCTCCACTTTAATATTTTCAAGATATCTTGCCGTTCGGCCTCCGAATATGACCGTGTTTATTTTTAGACGGTATGCAAAGGATCCGATCCACTGCCCCTCCTTGAGCTCAATGGAGTCGACGGTTCCACCTGTGGACGAAATATGATAGGCGAGAGAAGGACTATTTGGAATCTATATTTCGAAAGTATTTAATACATAACGTTTCGGAGAAAAGAAATGAGTTACCTAATTACTAATGAATAATTAAAATCTTTGAACATACACCTTGAGAATATGGACTATAAGGTCAGGCTTTAAATTTAACGGCAGACAAATGACAAATTAAACTCACAGTAAACTACTTGTGAAATCTAAAATTAAAATGTTCAAAGAGAGCTAGGATTAAGTACACTCAGTTTATATAAAACTACAAATTAATTTTTTCTGTAATTTAAAATTTGAAAAGTGTAAAAGTGTTTGCTTTTTTTTACTAGGATTGAAAAAAAACAAATATCAAAATACAGAAAAATGTACATCCATTAAGAATTATTATTATTTAACATGCAATATTCGTATGGGTTACCACTAATTACTAGAAATGATAAGTTACTCTCAGTAATTATATTTTTCTTGGGCGAGTACATTCAACACAACGCAAAAAAATACTATAAAATTGCCTATATTGACAAAATTACTTTAATATAACTGAATTTTGTAACATATATTAAATATAAAACTTTTAATGGTCTACTTTAATTTGATAGAAAATAATTTAGGAAGCTTTTCAACTTTGATTTTTCTGATTACATACAATTTCACTGTTCTATTAGTAATAACTTCTATAATAATAAAGGCATATTATTATTTAATTATTATCAACATTGAAATTGCATGTATTTCAAAGAAGCCAATACTGAATTAATCGGAGGATAGTAACATATGAATCAGACTGTGGTTAAAATTGCTTACCACGCTAACAATGATGCATAAAGCTCGGCGCCTGTATTTCAAAGGTTCACGTTACATACGAGTATTCACAGTTTTCAAAAACCTTAACAATTACTGAAACAATTATCAAAGTGGTGTAAAAAATTACCTTAATATTAGAGTTGTCGGGGGTATGCGCTGACCACAATTTCTACTTATCACAATGTCAAGTTTTATACAATTACACAATTTTTTTATTGAAGTAGGTACACTGCTCGTATGCTTTCAATTAGGAATTATGATTATACATGCAAATAAATACATAATTGCTTAGGTATATGCAAGACGTAGACTTTAACGGGTTTAACCTCGAACGCTACTGTTTCGGTAATAGTTGTAAGTAAATATTTTTTAAATTACACTTTACGAATTCAATTCTGCAAAAGCTTGCAATGGGTTCTTTTTTTGATGAAAGAAAATTTATTGCTTTCTTTAAAAAATTATGTTTTAAATTTTAAATATGTTAGTATCAAAAGTTGTGCTGTTCATGCATTGTGATATTTCTTCTTGTCGGCACTTTCCGGAGAATCTCCAGCGAAACGTCCTATGTAATCTTACACATAGGTGTCTCTGAGCACAGAAAGTACAAGAAGCAATATACCTGCAATTTCATGGCTTCTACTCGTGATAAGCAACACAGTTTTATAGAACCAAGCAGAACTATTTTAAAGACATTTCTATTAAAAACATGTCTAAATAATGACTCTTTTTATATCATTAAAAAGGATATACGAGAGTATGCATTTATTTAAAAAAAATATATTGTGCCCATTATACTTAGTATTATTTGAATTTTAAATTAAAAATGATATAAGTTTTTTTGGAAAATGTCTTTGCACAAATATATAAATATAAAGTATTATTAGAAACCCGTAAAGCATTCGGTTTACGTGAATTAAATATTTTACTTCGAAAAAAATATTAGATATATTAATGGTAAAAATAAAAATAGAAACACAAAAAAAAATATTTCCACCAACGTCCGTAACAAATAAAAAAGCACACTTTGTACATCAATAAATGTGTCTTTTTAGACATTACAAATACTGCATTTATTGGGAATGTTTCATATGAAATGGCAAACTGAAATTTGATGGGGGTTTCACCACTTAATATGGGCAAAATTGAAAATTAATCGAGCGAAAATGATTCTTTGAAAATTGTTTTTGAATTTTGGTCACATAAAAGAAACGTCCCTGGACGGTCAGCAGCATACCCCTGGTCATTGTTGTAAGTTATCTGGTTCTCCTTGTCCACTTCGGTGATGGTCACCTCGCCACCGTCGGAGCTTTCGCGGCGCTTGCTGGTTTTCTTCACTTTTCGAACTTTTTTCTCCGTCGTAACGGTTGTAAACGATTGTACGTCAACATCTGCCATTTTCTTAGAATCACTCTCTCGCCGCGCACTCGACAGAAGCCTTCGTTCGTGACTAAAGTTTGAGCGCGCCGCGGCGGGCGTCCCAACCCCCTCCGCCCGACCCCACACGCATGTCTACCGACCCATTCAAAAATAGACGCGTTCCTCAAAGTGGGAATATAAGTTTATCGTTTGACGTTTACGCGAGTGTTTCTTCACACTGAAAATATTTTTACATTGAATTATTAGTTTTTAGATTTTCTCTTGACCGAGATATAAAAAGAGGTTCGGAAATGTTTTCAAACCGTGTAACAAACGGGACAACATAACATAATTTATGGTAATTTAATATTGGTAATTTTTCAATAGGTTTTAAAAACCAATTGCTTAAACGAATTTTTTTAAATCGTACATTATTTTGGAACATTTTGATTTCTATTTAATATCAGCATTAAAATATTTTTAAAGATAGAAATTGGGAAATTGAAAATATATTAAGAATTTTATTCAGTTTGAGGATTTCTGTATAAGGTTTTTAAGGAACCTTATACTGTATAACTTTAAGGAACTTATATAACCCTTTTTGGAATAATACAATATTTTTTACAATCCTGCCATATTTAAATATATGTAAAAAATTGAAATAATTAATACTTGATTCAACCATCATTCGAGCTACTAGTTTTACATAAAACATTTGAACTAGTTAAATTTACTTTTCGATTACTGAGGACGTTTTCGGAAGATGTAAACCATTGTCAATTCAGACCGTAACTCTCAATGTATGTTCAAGAGTTATAGTACACAAAAATTGATATTTTTAAATTACTTAAAACCCTACGTACGCCATTTTAGGAATGGTAAGTTAAGGTCACGGCTCAGATCTATAGTATTCAACATACTAAAATTTTACACCTAGTGATTAGTAGGCCTACATAATAAAAATATTCATTGAATTGTAAGATAAATGTATACACGTACACACACACACACACACACACACACGCACGCACGCACACGCAAACACACACACACGCACATAAAATGTCTCTGAAAATGCTATTAGCCTACATTCAATAGCTCAAATTTAATGTTTTCAAAACGTTAGGACGGATGACATAGAAGAGTAATAACCTACCCATAGTTGAGTTTTGACATTCGAAAAAGTTGTTCTAGCTATGAAAACTACCACTGAAACACCGTAGTATGAAATAATGCTTTTACTCACATAAATATCTGACAGATACAGATTTTATAAAAACAATATTGTATTCTAAATTTCCGACTTGTGTAGTAAATGTTTCATGTATTTAATAAATAATAATGTTGCAATATTATTATTTTTTTTAAAGTATAAAACTCGCTTTCTCTGCAGTAAATTTATGCGCTTGGCGACAGGACGACGCCCAATTAAGCTTCAAGCTTTGGCAAAACTTTGGAATCCGTCTATTTTAAACAAAATTACTGCCGGACGCTGGTGACAGAGCGGGAAGCAAAGGGGTTTTATGTAAGACTACGGCTAGGCGGTTCCTTTTGTAGAATACACAGATATATTTATTTTTAACTAACAATTAAATAAGAGTGCTGTAAAGCCAGCATACTAAGATTAAAATACAAACATGAATATTCAAAATAAACTTTGCCTTCATGTGCAGTATTTGGGTTCTAGTCACATTCTAGATGTGCTACAACTGGGACAGATTTACTTTGCATGTGATCAAGTCCTTCGCTGTAGCCATATAAATGCCAGCCGACAGCCTGTTTCAGATAATGGTATCGTATTACAGAAATCTAAGAAAATCAAATCATCTCTTTGCCACGCGTTTTAAAGTTTTACGATTTTTAATTAAAATAAGATATAATTAAAAGATACTTATCTAAGTGAGTACGTAACGGGCTTAATTGCTGACGCGTTTCTGGAGTAGAGGCTTTGGTTCTTAAAAGGAAATACTGTTTCGAAACGTCAGCAAGTAAGCCAATTACGTATTCACTTAGTTAAGTATCTTTTAATTATAGTTTAATCAGTGAATTCAAGATGATTACATCAATCAACTTTTAAACACGATGTTATATCACACTGTAAAATGTAGGCCTACATAAACAAAAATATCCTATATTTGAATTAACGTATCGTTAAATCCTAAAACAGAATTTAACAACAAAAAATGCTCAACGTTTAAAATATAAATTATATATATTTTAATATATGGAATTAATAAATGCAACCAATGATAAATATTTCGCACATCTTTATACGAAAATGATGGGTTATTAACTGAATTGTTCATTTCAGAAACCCCTTAATTAACATTTTCGTCATAACATAACTCGTTATAAAAATATTCACCAACATATATTAAGACATCTGTTAATGCAAAATCATCAAACATATGTGACCCAATGGTTTAAAACAGGATGTAAATTGATAACTATTATACCTTACAAAATAAATTAGAGAGATCACCGTGTTTTCCATGATAAAATCTACAGATATACTCTACTTCAGTAAACCTACCGTATGCCTGCATTCAAGTCTCCGGCAGCCCTTAGAAGTCTTTCTATTAATATTGTAAGCGAGGGTTCTGGGCTAAGTAGCCCATCCCGATGATTGTGAAGTAGCCTTTGGTCAAAGAGATAACTAACTATCAATAAAGTTGGACACCTCGTAGGCAGTTTTTCAACATTAAGCATATTCCTATTGGGCCTTTGTTCTGTAAACAAGTCACTGTACAATCAGATACAGTCTTTAATGAAATGTATGCTTCTAGTGCCTGTATTTGTAATAATACAGTAAGAATTTAACGAGCAGCATAAGACAAATAGTGCAAACGCTGTTTAGTAGAAATCTATCACTGCCTTATAGATTTACAGAGAATCGTTTTGACCAATTTCAAGAATAATTTATTCAGAGCAAACTTGTTCAACAACGGCTCTCGTAGAACTTGTATGTTTACAAGTCTTGATGCTTGTTAACAAGTTTTTTTATTGTGTCAGTAAATTATCCTTGAAATTGGTCAAAACAATTCGGTGTAACGGAAACGTCGACGATACCTCAAACACTTGACATATTAGGATACAGTCCTTCAACCAAGTGGTAACCTTCGTCTTTAGGAACAACCGTATCAACAACAATTAAGTAGTACAATTATTTTATTATTACGATACATGTCAGGACCATTTTACGTGTAACCTTAACCAGCTGTGCTCGCAAATCGAATTCCAGTAAAATGTGTAAGGTTAGAATTATGACACCCCCCCCCCACGACCACTTAGTTAATTTGGAACGTATTTGAGCGTTGCTTTTCCAACTTTCATATCCGTCCATTGAGAACAGGTACACTTCAGACCCTGCCCACACGATGCCTTTTCCCTCAATTTCCAACATCAGGGGATCATTATATTCGTACCTAAGTGCTACCAAATTCTATCTAACCCTCTCTTACCATAAAGATGTAACGGGTAAACATTTCTTTATGTCTCCTATAAGGAATAGGAATGCCACCGAATTGGCACCTACGATGCCATGATATCTCCCCTCTGTCTCACAACCTACCCTGTCGATTATGTCCCTACCCTAATTCACAAATCCTCCATATCCTTCGTAGGTGGATAAATCGTACTACCTCTTAACAGAACGTTAGCTATAGGCGCTCTGTATCAATTCTCGTCTCGTGTTCCCCGAACGTTTGTACCGAGAGAATATATCTTAGGGGAAAATATTTCTAGAGAGCATATCTCTATACTACCAATACAATGTACAGAAAGATCGAATCAAAGGTGTGCAAAACCTTACTTACTTACTACTTACTAGCCAACGCCCACTCTTGGCTGTTGGGCCATTTGGTGGCGCGCTGACCAGTAGAGGCGAGAAATCTCTTCTTCCTTCTTGTCGTTCAGGGGTCTATGGTCCAGAGCTGTACATGACTGGAGGTGCTCAGCTGTCATGTCCTCCCTGCTGTCACTAAGGGTACACCTGGGAAACGAGAAGACGTGTATTTTGTTTAGGTGTGCAGCTAGGTAGTCGTGTCTAGTTGTTAGTCTGAAAAGTGCAACCCCGTCCCGTCGGGGTAACATGTTGTTAATTGGCCCGTTTTCGACAAGAGTAGCCCAACTTTTATTAAGAGATGCTTCCTTTAAGTAGGCTTGAGTGCTCCTCTTTATTGCAGCATTTATTTGTAGTTTTATGGAGGGGAGCGACGTTGCTACGCTCGGCTGTGGGAGCGTTGTTCCTTTTTTTGCCAATGGGTCGGCTAATTCATTACCTCTTATATCCATGTGGCTGGGGATCCAATGTAATTCAATTTTCCATCCTCTATTCATTAGTTTTGACAAATTTGGACGACAGGCAAGAGTGGATCTGCAATCGGTCTTCTTATTTGCAAAACCTTGCACTAACAGTCTCGAGTAAAGCGTAGTCTCTGCATTGAACATGAGATTTTGTGCAATCGGCTTTAACGGGTGCAACTAGCGCTAGGGTAACCCCGATGGACGAGAGTCTAGGGCATCAAACGGACAGTAAAACAAAGTAAAATTGTTGCTTAAACATCATTTGACACACAATATCAAGAGCACAGTGGTACAATATATTACAATGAAAATATTGGAAAGAAACCCAATACCACAAAAAATAATCAAAATTAACAAATAAAACAAGTTACTAAGATTAAACCCTTATGTACATTTCGATGACCATTTCATCATCATCAGAGGGTCTTATTACGAAATTAAAATCTAGCACACAAGAAGTTACAAACTAGAGTGATGATGACATGGTCATCGAAATGTACATAAGGGTTTAATCTTAAGTAACATGTTTTATTTGTTATTTTTTATTATTTTTTGTGGTATTGGGGCTCTTTCCAATATTTTCATTGTAATCATTTGACACTTGAATAATCTATAAGTCTTAAAAAACAACACCAAGTTGTATATTCTATTCCATTTCATGAGGTACGTAGCAAATTATTTATCTTTCCTCCTAATTTGAAAAATGAAAAAACATCATTAAAATGAAATAATAAAAATAAAAAGAAGGTTTAAATGAAATGTATGCGTACACCTATCTAACAAGACACACGCCAATAAGGTTATGATAGCGTGCACGCCTATCTAAGTAGGCCTAATTCTTCCTATTTTTAATGTTACTCCCGAGACATGAAGTGCCAAAAATGAGTTCGTCGAAAAGTGGAGATGAAAGGGCAGGCAGCTTTCTGCGCTTCCTTCGCTTCTCGGTACAATCTGTGAAAAAAACAGTGATTGTGACGGACCGATATACGTGGTATATAAAGCAGCAAGATTCGACAAACACTGATACAGCGGGTCTCACTACTTTAAATGTCAAATAGGCAACTGCACGTTGGCCAAGTCCCTTGCTATGTCTGACGAGTACTACCTGTTTGTTTAGGAGGGAGGGACAGCGAGCTCATGCGTTTTTGTTGGAGGTGGCGTTGCGGAGGTGCATCCAGAGCCGTTAGGAGGAATTGCACCTTTACAAACAGTAATTACGTGTGTGTTAGTAATTACTTGGAGCAACTGTGGTGTAATTATGTTATTATAAATAAACAAAATCTCTTCACCACAAACACGTTTCATTTAAATAATAATGTACATTTCTACTGCAAATTGATCATCTTCAGAGGATACTACAAGACTGGGTGGACTTAATTCTGAATTAAAACCTTTAACCAAAAATAATATTATTCTAACCTGAGTAAGTAACCTAAGTACATCCTCAGAGCCATCATACTGAGGATGGTTACTTGGGAGCATAAATTTACATCAGAATACAAATATTTGTGGTTAGAGGTTTTGTGTATTATTTATTAATATTTAACCACAGTAAATTATTCCAAATAACTAGTGACCTAATGCTTATCTACAAACGTACCACATATTATAGCCAAGAAAGCACTGACATGCAGGCTCGGGCATTCCTATCTCTCGGTTGTGTCACAAATTTTTGGCACTATTTCAACATTTAAATGATACCAAAGATAATTTTCGTTTCATGCCAACATTTTAATTTCTCTTAGTGTTTCTTAACACTAAAACCGATTTTTTTACAGATCTTGTTAGTCACCTTTTATTATGAATAGTTTTGCCGAATTTACCTTCCCATTAATCAATCACACTTTTATAAATAGATTTTGATCCGTTTATGTCAGATACAATTTTTTTTTAATAATAATTTTCATAATTATTCAATTATTGTATTGCCACGTTTTAAGGCCGTAGTTAAGTGGATAAAAGCCGTCGGCAACAGTTCTAACGTAATCGGTCAATCGGTTTGTAACAAATGGGTTTCGCTGCAAGACGGGCCTTGTCCTAATTTAGCTACCGCCCAGAACTGACCTGGAGGCGCTCGCTTCTATTTATACTAACGTTTGTTTATTTAGACGTCGTCGAATCGTGCGTTGTTATTGTAAATCGAGTGTTGCATTAATTGAGCGATAAATCGTTATAAGGACAAAAGCATGACTCCATTCATAGTTTGAAACAATCGAACGATCTTTTTGTCAACTTGTGTTATTTGCAAACAATAGAGTGAAATATGGGCGGCTCTATTCAGGTCTTTATCGATTACGTCTCCATATATAAACGCATGTAACATTTAATAATAAAATTCTTTCAGATCTATGATTGGTTTTGTGCTATTTATTTGACAAGCTTCTCGTTAGTTTGATATTTGTGTTTGGGTGCTACTAATATATTCAATAAATGTCTTATTTGGAAAAAGATATTTCTTGGAGTTTTAAATTTAATAAGAAATAATAACGCTTAAATGTTTGTGGGTTCATATTGACGATAATATGTGCAAATACCAAACATTGGAAATGTTTGTTTATCTTTTTAAAGCCAATAAATCTGGAAATGTAATATTTTTGTATTTGATTAATATCAATGAGTTATACGAAATATCTCGTAATACGAAATAAGGCATTCTTGTGTTAAACTTTTAATCTCCTTATTTTCCTTTCGGAGAGAATTCACAGTTTAGCCCCACATTCTGTTGCGTCCGGCTGGTTCACAAGTACTTTGTACTTTAGCCGTGACAACACGCTCAGAGAAAGGACGTGTCGCCTTTCTATGAATCTCCCGGCCATTAGCCAATGAGCTGGAGAAATGAAGAAGAAAGATGGCGAATCACGAAGAAAATAGAAGAATTCTTTGTAGGTGCTCTCAAAAGACATGAAGATAGATTGTAATGTTGGGGAGAATTTACAGTTCAGCATCACGAATCTGGCCTTAAACGTGCCACTTCTAACCGGATGACGTGTCAAGCCCTAGTCGGATGACTTGATGCCACGGTCCTTGGTACCCGTAGCCCTTGATTGTAAACCTGGTACTGTAAGGTCTGCACTGGTGACTGGCCTACTCCAACTAAACACTACGGTTTTGCCCAATCTTCCAGAACTCAAGATCAGTAGAATCTTCCCAATGGCCAGGCTTTTCCTACCTTCGTACCTCACCTGATAGGTTCGGCGCAGTTTCATTATCCACTCTCAGTTGTTTTTTTTTTTACCCAAGGACCGAACTCTTAAACTACTTGACCCTAGTTGGGCATGCCTTGTTCTTTAGACCTGTTTCAGTGAAACATGACATCACGAGAACTACCCTTTTCCCTATTGAGTACTGACTCAGGCGAAAGTATAAGAAAGGATAGACACTGAACCCTCATCTAAAAGAATATAACATGTTATTGTTTCGCAAGTATGGCTCTGAGTAATAAAATCTCCATCTCCTCCACATTTGGAAGCCCTAATAAAGGAAGTAATTCAGTCCTGTAGGAATTAACATTTATGGATATATAATTAGGGTTTTAGAAAATATTGTTTTTTAAGAGGAACCATACACTATTAAAATCACTTCTATTTTTAAATATAGTAAAATTACTTTTGTTAAAAACGCTTATTATTTTTCAAGACTAAGTCACAGAGTAAAAGTACATCATTAGTATAGGCCTATCGTAATCCGGAAATAGGAATGCGTTCAATTTGTACAGAGAAACAAGGTTGTTGTTTTCAGTCATTGAATTATTTTCAGTCATTGATGTACATTTCCGCACACTAAATTTTAATAAAAAACTGTATAAAAACATTACGTAAAATGGCGTCAGAAATATATATACTTTGGTGTCATTAAGGCGCATTCTAATCAGGGATTGGTAGTCGAAGGACGTTGCCCTTTAAAGGTTTCGGATTTGAGAAGAAACGGCAAAATCCGTCAGCCACGGTAACAGCGAATTTTAAGCCTGAATCTTTTCAGGGTGAATTATATTTTGATTCAAATTGGCGGTGCTTTTTCAACAACGTAGTAATTCCATTCAGAGTTAACGTGAAGTTACTAACAACATTTGAAGCGATGCTCTGAAATATGTACAAAAAATTTAAGGTTTTAAATTTACGTTATTTACGAATTTAGGTTTTAATATATTTATTATTCAAGTATAGTAAATTGCAAAACGGGCGATGTTCGCTAATAGGTAGCTTACTACTTTGGGTAATTTTTTTGGATTATCTTAGGTAACGTTCCATTTACGCTTTTACAGCTTTAAATATTTTTGGAAAGGTACGTAGAAATGTAATATTACGATGAACTGTGGGTTAGCGACGCATGCGATTTAGGTTTTTAGCTTCTCCGTCTACAAAGTTTCATCTTCATAAATATTGTTTTACTTAAGTTTTTAAATGTATTCAAAAGACTTTTGTTTGCGAAAAATTCATCCCACTATTTTAAAATACGTATTTCAAAATTAAAAGTACATTTAGTACTACTAAAATTAAAAATTACAATTGCCTACAGGGATACCAACATAACTGTTAAAAAAATTTCTTGTAGCACAACATAATAATTTATTTTAAAAAAAACCTTGTTTTGGTTATCATTAAAAAAGACAAAAACTCGTTTTATGAAAGTTCACGCTAAAATATGTTCGAATGGTTTGGAAATATGAAGGATAGGCCCTAATGTTTAAAGCCTAGTAAAATTTTCGTTGGTGGAAAATAAATCTTAAACCACTTATATTAAGATTTCGACGTTGCGGCGTTCATTCTTTCATAATAAAGCTTGTTAGAATTACTTGGCAATGGTCTTTATTTAGGTGCCCGATGCGGTCAGCGTGAGTCGTGATCAAGACAGTCGCACATCGCGTCTTCCGCCTTCAGTCTGAGGGGCGTCTAAACTGCTTTTATTACCGGGAGGAATTAAAAGGGGCTCGAAATGAGAGTTTAAGTAAACTGTCAGTTCAACTTTGACTTTCTTCATGTTATCAACCCTCAGATTTAACAATACCTATTGCGGTAGTTAAACAATTGTGTCTCATGGAGGTAATATTAAAAATATACTATATATTCGCAGGTTATTTATAAGAATTAGGCCTAGATAGGCGTGCACGCTATCATAACCTTATTGGTGTGTGTCGTGTTAGATACGTGTACGGCATACATTTCATTTAAACGTTCTTTTTATTTCTATTATTTTATTTTACTGATGTTTATTCATTTTTTCAAATTGGGGGGGAAGATAAATAATTTGCTACGTACCTCATATAATGGAATAGCCTATACAACTTTAACGGACAGGCTTATATGAGGCAATAAAACATTTTATATTAAGTAGTCTACTTGGTAAAATATTTTTATTGAAGTACAAACTAATGTAAACAAAATTCAAACTAATTTTTTTGTTATTTTTCAATTAACAATATTTTATTCTTCAAGTTTTTAACTTTATTAAAAAATTATCTCAACAAAACCCAACAGTAGGTCTTACCAACAGTAGCTCCATTACGCAAATTGTAACGTCAACATTTTTGGTGGTGGATTCAAATTTTATAACATTATTTTAATTAGAGCTTAGCTAGTGAGAACAATTCACAACGGTAAATATTAAAACAGTTTAGTCTAATTCTCGCTGCACATAGTTTATTAAAACGAACACTCTAGTTTATTAAAACAAAGACTAGTTTTGTCAACGATGTAGCCTTCATCAGTGCTTGGCTACTACTACTACTACTACTACTACTTCGACCACTACTACTGATGATGAAGGCGACATCGTCATCGAAACTAGTCTGTTTTGTTTTATTAAACTAGTGTGTAGTGAGATTCAGAGTGAAGTGTTATAATTTTTATTGTTGTTTTATCTAAATAGTTATCGTAAAAGTTGATTTTTTTATCCAATTTTATATATTTTTCTGCTTTTATTCAATGTAATTGAATTCTAAAACAATGTCTCACACTATAAGTTATAGATGAATCAGCCCATCGCTTCTCACAATAAGTAATTAATCAATTCGTGCCATTAACTTGACCATAATGAATTGCTTTTGCTCCTTATGCCGTTGATACAAGTCACACCCAGAATATTTCAGAACAAGCGTGACTAGCGCCACTGGTGACATATTTACGACTTAAAGAAAAATACGTGCATAAAACTGGGAGACACCATTTACAAATCAGTGTGTTTAGCAACGACTTGGAGTTTTCCGCCATTTCACACATAAAAATCTAAATATAAAAAATATACTGTCTTAACCAAATCAAGTAAAGTAATGTTGCTTATATCCCTTACCAGGAGGAATGCTAATGATTACTATACCCAAAGTCCTTTCTTACCAGAGAATATGGCATTACTGGCTGATCGGCCTAAACCATACTACTATTATTACATTACTTCATTTCTGTATATCGAAGCCATCTCTAGGCATTCAGAGATAGAACCTTCTCCGACCAGATGAGCCATATTTGTTAAAAACTTTATCACATTATGCAATAGCAATAAGAACTCAGTGGTATATCTATAATGTTAAATAACTTGAAAACGCTATACTCTCTGACTTTCCAAAATTTAAGAATGTTTATGTGTGTGTGTGTGTGTGTGTGTGTGTGTGTGTGTGTGTGTGTGTGTGTGTGTGTGTGTGTGTGTGTGTGTGTGTGTGTGTGTGTGTGTGTGTGTGTGTGTTTGTGTGTGTGTGTGTAATATTTCTACAGTGATATAAACGTAAAAAGGGAAAATGACCTCTATTTTCAAGTTGACATTTATTGACTATAGGTAAAACGTCAGTAGTGTAATTTCTACTGTATTCAGTTTTTGAAGACAAACGCAAAATGTTTAGGCGAGGAAAACACTTTTCCTACGGGAATAAAGCAGTAAAAATACATATAACGTCATATAGAATACCAGATTTCCGTAAAATAGACAAATAATTTTGATTATCAAACAATATCGGTCACTGCTAACAGCTGTTTCGGATTCACTTGGAGGTTACTTCGAGATTATGTTTAAATGCTTTTCAAGAACAACTTTCTATATATTCGGAATTATCGTATAGTTAAATAAATGATGCAAGAATGCATGATATTATACAACAGCTGTGTTATTATTAGGTTATGTTAGTTTCGGCAGTGACATGAGCAATAAGTTGAAGTAAACTGTCTATGAGAAACTATAATATTTTCAGGTACGATGAGTGTAAATATATTTAGTGAATTAAAGTAGGTTTATTATTTAACGTAATTTATTAAAGCCTATTCAATAAAAAATAAAAATCACAAATTACAAATTGTGAATTGTAATTTACAAATTTATATATTCGTGAAAATTAGTGGATTTAAATTTAAAAATGTTAAATTGTAATGAAAAACAAGAAATATAGAAACAAAATTTTAATTTTTAATCAATTACTATTGAGGTCGGCAAAGAAAAATTTTACTGTAGTAATTTTTATTTCATAGTTACAATTAAAATAAATATGTATATACATATGACAGAATCACAATATTAAGTGGTAAAATAGAAATCGTGTTTCTTTGCAATTTTCCATTTCTGTCTCTATACAGTATGTGGTGTTTTACTATTATTTTTGTTTGTTACTATTTATTCGCTTTCTTTTTTTCGTTCCTAATTTATGAAGTTGATCTATGACATCTCATTCTATTCACCCCTTGAAATGCTTCAGTATTGCAAAGAACCATTCTCTTATACATATTCATCTTTAAGTACTTGATTTCTAGCTATGGGAAAATTGGTTCTGTCCCAAAGTGCTGGATTTAAAAGAGGAAGTTTCTGAGTTCGAATCCGACCAAGACATCAAGTTTTTTTTTTTAATTTAAAAGAATGAATAAATATTTGAAAAAACTGTATTAACATCAATTGTTATCCATTAGAGGTTTATAAAAATGTATTTGAACTTGATTGTATGAATAAAAACGTATTTTACTAACATTGATAATTTGTAGAATATATATATGTAAGGAGAGTGTAAGCTAGTAGAAGAAATCGAATGTCATGTTTCGTTGTTTTGTGTGAATTCTATGTTTTTCTGAAGGACATTAGAATATGCAAAAATTTCCAAGGGAAATTCGGCTATTAAAGACTTTTACAATGCTGTATCACATCTTATGGAAATTTCAATGACTTAGATGATTTAACATTATTTTCTGCCATAATGCGCTTATATTAGGCCGTGTGTATCTGAAATACTGATTTTTGTAGGTAAAACACTTCAATGAGGGAAACAATGTGGGGTTGTTCAGTTATCAACAATTGACACAGATATTAAGTACTTTAGAAAATGTTCTCTTTAAAAAATGGTAAATGTTGTTTAATTGAGAATACAATTTTAGACATTGATTCTTCCAATCTCATTTTACAGAACCGCATTTATATCCAACACGTTTGGCTGGTTTTTAGCTCAGCGGTGGGAAATCTATTGATACGCAATTAATCTAAGTTAACATCTATCTACGGGCAACATCAATGCAGTAAGTATTAGTAAATAAACCCATCATGCACAACTCTTTACCACACTTTACAGAGTCGTATGACTGGTTCACGGGATAGATTTACAGTTTAAGGCGGGTTTCTTTCTAAACTACTGCAGTCAGCGTTCACACTACCAAACGTGATCGAGCGTCTCGTGGACGTTTCGACAAGTAGCAACAAGACAGTCGAAAGCCACCGACTGCCGTGCCTACCCAGAAAGCTTCTTCCTCTTCCGACCTGTTGGCGCTACACATTGCCACTTGATCAGAACGATGTGCGTCTTCGTTCTCCTCGCTTTCATCTTCTTCTTCAACACTCAATTCTCTTTGTGTGTTTTTTATAACGTGCAAGTCGCGACAAGAGATTTCCTGTGGCCAAGAGATGTCTATGTTGGGCTTCTTTGAAAAGAGATTGCAGCGCTCTTCGTGCAAAGGTTTAGAACTACGGCAAACGTGATCAGAGGTAAGAGAGTTTCGCGCATGGCGGAAACAAGATATCGTTTCAATCACTCCGACAGAAAATACCAAAATCGATAAAAATAGACCCATTATGCAAACTTGCTTTTAGTTGTTTATTCTTGACTTTATTAAATGACTCTTAGTTATTTAGGATACGTTAGATAAATTGTCTCCATATTATTCGTAGAGCTTTTACAACAATACGAATCACATATTTTCACAAAATTCATATACGAACACACACAACAGTTTATGATAGTTGTTTTAATTTAATTTGTCAAAAATAATTACTACATCATAGTTTACGCCAAACCTAAAAATATCAACGAAAATATGGAATCCCGTGGGATGTGGATAGATTGTTGCAGGATTATGTCAGTCTCTGGAAATAGAAACTCGCCTCCCACTTTACGGGACGTTATCAGTCACAGGATAGCACGGTCAATGGCGTTTCTCGAACAATTCAACACGGCCTACTAATGCAGGTGACGTAATGACTTTCATACCTACTATAAAACCTTAAAAATACTTCGTAGAAAGTAAATATATGTTGTTATTGTTATGATTTCAAACACCAATATAACGTATGGTTAGCCCTTCAAAATAAAGGTAGTATATATTCACAATATGAAGGCTAAAGGAAAAGTTCGGGATAGATGCATTTTTAAAACTGTTGAGAGTTTTCGTCTACCTTAAAAAATTCCGTGGCTCTCTACATTGAAATAGCCAGAACAAGTTGATACATAATAGTATAGGCCTAAGCATAAAAAATCTATAGATGAATAACTAGATAAGTTGTAGTAAAAGATATGTTAAATTTTTTTTTTTTAACCGACAAAAACAACGTGAATACTTACTTACTAAAAGTAAAAATTAATTTTTCAATATCGAAACAATTTCTCATAAGCTTATAATCCACAAAATGTTCCAAGTCTGCGTCGAATTTCATACTTGGTATAATATTTAACATTTTGAGACCAAACCACATGAATGTTCACTGTCTGAGTCTGAGTGAACGTGACAAATAAAGTTGTTTATATGACGTTGAAGCACCTCGGCATATAGGTTAACGAATTTTGATGTAAACACAGGTTATTTAATCACAGATATAAGACATTTACGATACAAAAGTTTTAAGGAGATATTATCCCTTAGGCCTATATTTATAAACATCTACAGTAATCACATTCGGTGTAAATTATTCAGAGAAGGTTGAATTGTCGGCAATCTGTATATCTGAACGAAAAATATGGAACCACATATTTTTTATCGGACAAAATATGATATTGTATTGTCTTTGCCGAGAACAAAGATCAATTATCGTCCCGCATGCTATCATAATATCAAACACATGGCATTTTAGTTTCGAGAGAGGACTCTATGGTCCCCTATAAATAATCATGTGAAATCAAGCAATCAAAAAGGCGATGGTTTCGAAAATGTTTGGAATAGATTTGATGAATTAGCAAATATAAGGTAAGATTCCGGCGCCGACTTAAAATTTCTGTGGGTAATAAGTTCATGATAAATTATGTTTTCGTTATTGGGAAATTATTGTTTACGTAACTAGATGAGTTACAGGTTTTTTACCACTCTCAAAGGGGCCTTCAAGCCCTGAAACCTATCGAATTCTACAACCTAAAATAAATATTTATGTTCTATAGAATGAGCCTACTCCGGAAAGTTAAAGTTAATAAAGTAAAGAAAACAACTAATTTAAAGTTTTTTCTTATTTAATTGTATTGTTTTAGCATTAGAATAATCTACTAAATTAAAAGTAACTTATGAATATACATTATTGGAATAAATTAAAACCTTCATGAGATCCAAAATGTCTGATTTTACGGCAATTTTACATCTGCCTTTCATGGTTTATGGTTGTGGTTCTTCACCAACAATAGCACTTATTATAATCCCATTTATTTATTTTCCTTTTATCGAAAGAAGATTTCCTGAAAAGATGCCCTTGGAAATTGCATTGTATTTCTAAACTGTATCAGAAGATAAAAATTAAAGTGTATTTTTTCACTGAAAAGAGGAACGACCCCGGGGACAAATAAAGTAGTAAAAACATTATTGAACACAAATAACATTCATTGGGAAAAAACAAAACAGTACTTTAGAAACTGATTTAACAATAAACAATTAGCCACGTTTGCCAAACTCAATTTAACATCAAAGGACAAACGCATTCTGTAAACTATTTTAAACGCCAAAGAATTAATGAGTGGATATCTAAGTATTGCGCCATTAAGAAAGCAGCATTAACCATCTATTGAACAATTCCACAAGTGAATACAGCTCTCTTTCTTTGGATGCAATGGCAAAGAATAAATCAAGATTCTAGAAGGCCTTTAAACAATCTTTTTAAAATAACTTCTAAATTGTAACAGTGGTAGCCTATATAAACTGAACTTGTACGGAAAAATATAATGAAATAATATGCAATGTTTCACGCTCTTAACGTTTTACATAAACTATAACACAAATAAAAATAAAATAGAACGGGTAAAACAATGAGTAATGTTAAAAACACTACCCTTATGAAAACGTATTCCCGCCAAACCCACTGCTTTTCCTCTGCATACAACTACAGTAAGGGCTAGGAAGCCAGAATTAATACACGATAATCAGAAAAGCAAAACTATGGACGCATCTGTAGGAACCCTACCAGGGAGGTATTTTGTTCGGAAATACTATAGTGCGGACCACGTAACCGTGCACTTGGCCTTGAGAGATCGCAGTAAGCGAGACGGTCAGTCAGAGAAGAGCGGGTTTGGTAGCCCCCGAGGTTTTGCAGCGTCTGTCACGCGACATTGGCTGGATCAGCCTTTGGTTCAGGGCTGGAAGGCGAGACGGGAGGTAGAGGGTCAGTATAAATACTCTCCTACAAACATGATAAGGACTGTCAAAACACTGACTGTCAATATTAGATATATTCGGTGATAAAATAGCTTCCATAAGAAATGACAAACAATCTTGAATTATGTGTAGACATATCGGTTGCAGACGCTGTTGGTGTATAGAACATTCTGAATATGTAACATATTTTAAGAAGTGGTAGTATACGAGAAATTTTGTGAGCCAAGCGCACGGTTACGTGGTCCGTATTATACCCTCAAATCATTATAGATTATACCTCCAGGTGTGATATTTAAAAATGACAAATATTTCTAGTCATTTAATTATGGATACTGGTAGTCAACTGCCTTGGTGGTAGTTTTTAAAAGACCTATATATTAAAAAAAAATATTTTATTGTTTTGCGTTTAACACATGTAACCTACTTAAAAATTTACTTTACTTTTCATAAGACTGGAGTTATTTTGTATTCATTAATGTTCCAATCATATTAATTTAAAATGAGGCTTTGATATTTTAGTGAATACAAATTATTTTAACTGTAACTCAAAATATGTAGGTCTATGTATATCATACCATTTAAACGTAGGCTAGTACAAAGATTGTGTATAATTCTAACCTTGTTCAATTATTTAGAGGCTTTCTAATGTTACTTTATATATAAGACAATATACGTCATACATTTACATAAGATGATAAGCTATGATGTAACTAACCATTTTACATTTTAGAATCTGTATACCGCGTGAAGGATTTAGGGTGTATCAATACCAGTAAAATATATACACATTTAGAAAATTATTACAATTTTAAAATTACATAACTGGTACGTTTTTTGTTTTATTTTCTAAAAAATTGTGAAAACTTTGAGCAATACTTTTACTATTAAACAAAATACAACTAAATGTTTCTCTCTGTAACAACTTGAAATACACACGACTAAAGTAAAACTACAAACCCAGACGTATATAAGTAAACATCGGTTAGTTCAAAGAAGGGGCACTGATTAGACACCTCACTCTTTAACCCGGTTAAGAAGAGTTCGATTTCAGGTACGCGACTCTAGTGATCTATCATACAAAGAAGCCTAAGAGGGACGTATTCTATATGATTCTAATGAACAGTAGGTCTACTTTAAGTTCGTAACCCTGAATTCATGATTTCGTTATTCCCCCCTATATCCTCTACAGGCAGTCTTTATGATCCTAATGGGTAGTAACCTATCTACTTCATGTCGTAAACCTCCATTCTCGTGTCACTATGCTCCCTATATCCTCTACCAGGCAGTCTTTATGATCCTAATGGGTAGTAACCTATCTACTTCATGTAGTAAACCTCCATTCTCGTGTCACTATGCTCCCTATATCCTCTACCAGGCAGTCTTTATGATCCTAATGGGTAGTAACCTATCTACTTCATGTCGTAAACCTCCATTCTCGTGTCACTATGCTCCCTATATCCTCTACCAGGCAGTCTTTATGATCCTAATGGGTAGTAACCTATCTACTTCATGTAGTAAACCTCCATTCTCGTGTCACTATGCTCCCTATATCCTCTACCAGGCAGTCTTTATGATCCTAATGGGTAGTAACCTATCTACTTCATGTCGTAAACCTCCATTCTCGTGTCACTATGCTCCCTATATCCTCTACCAGGCAGTCTTTATGATCCTAATGGGTAGTAACCTATCTACTTCATGTAGTAAACCTCCATTCTCGTGTCACTATGCTCCCTATATCCTCTACCAGGCAGTCTTTATGATCCTAATGGGTAGTAACCTATCTACTTCATGTCGTAAACCTCCATTCTCGTGTCACTATGCTCCCTATATCCTCTACCAGGCAGTCTTTATGATCCTAATGGGTAGTAACCTATCTACTTCATGTAGTAAACCTCCATTCTCGTGTCACTAGCATCCCTATATCCTCTACCAGGCAGTCTTTATGATCCTAATGGGTAGTAACCTATCTACTTCATGTCGTAAACCTCCATTCTCGTGTCACTATGCTCCCTATATCCTCTACCAGGCAGTCTTTATGATCCTAATTGGTAGTAACCTATCTACTTCATGTAGTAAACCTCCATTCTCGTGTCACTATGCCCCCTATATCCTCTACCAGGCAGTCTTTATGATCCTAATGGGTAGTAACGTATCTACTTCATGTAGTAAACCTCCATTCTCGTGTCACTATGCCCCCTATATCCTCTACCAGGCAGTCTTTATAATCCTAATGGGTAGTAGCCTATCTACTTCATGTCGTAAACCTCCATTCTCGTGTCACTATGCTCCCTATATCCTCTACCAGGCAGTCTTTATGATCCTAATGGGTAGTAACCTATCTACTTCATGTAGTAAACCTCCATTCTCGTGTCACTATGCCCCCTATATCCTCTACCAGGCAGTCTTTATGATCCTAATGGGTAGTAACCTATCTACTTCATGTCGTAAACCTCAATTCTCGTGTGACTATGCCCCCTATATCCTCTACCAGGCAGTCTTTATGATCCTAATGGGTAGTAACCTATCTACTTCATGTCGTAAACCTCCATTCTCATATCACTATGCCCCCTATATCCTCTACCAGGCAGTCTTTATGATCCTAATGGGTAGTAACCTATCTACTTCATGTCGTAAACCTCCATTCTCGTGTCACTATGCTCCCTATATCCTCTACCAGGCAGTCTTTATGATCCTAATGGGTAGTAACCTATCTACTTCATGTAGTAAACCTCCATTCTCGTGTCACTATGCTCCCTATATCCTCTACCAGGCAGTCTTTATGATCCTAATGGGTAGTAACCTATCTACTTCATGTCGTAAACCTCCATTCTCGTGTCACTATGCTCCCTATATCCTCTACCAGGCAGTCTTTATGATCCTAATGGGTAGTAACCTATCTACTTCATGTAGTAAACCTCCATTCTCGTGTCACTATGCTCCCTATATCCTCTACCAGGCAGTCTTTATGATCCTAATGGGTAGTAACCTATCTACTTCATGTCGTAAACCTCCATTCTCGTGTCACTATGCTCCCTATATCCTCTACCAGGCAGTCTTTATGATCCTAATGGGTAGTAACCTATCTACTTCATGTAGTAAACCTCCATTCTCGTGTCACTATGCTCCCTATATCCTCTACCAGGCAGTCTTTATGATCCTAATGGGTAGTAACCTATCTACTTCATGTCGTAAACCTCCATTCTCGTGTCACTATGCTCCCTATATCCTCTACCAGGCAGTCTTTATGATCCTAATGGGTAGTAACCTATCTACTTCATGTAGTAAACCTCCATTCTCGTGTCACTAGCATCCCTATATCCTCTACCAGGCAGTCTTTATGATCCTAATGGGTAGTAACCTATCTACTTCATGTCGTAAACCTCCATTCTCGTGTCACTATGCTCCCTATATCCTCTACCAGGCAGTCTTTATGATCCTAATTGGTAGTAACCTATCTACTTCATGTAGTAAACCTCCATTCTCGTGTCACTATGCCCCCTATATCCTCTACCAGGCAGTCTTTATGATCCTAATGGGTAGTAACGTATCTACTTCATGTAGTAAACCTCCATTCTCGTGTCACTATGCCCCCTATATCCTCTACCAGGCAGTCTTTATAATCCTAATGGGTAGTAGCCTATCTACTTCATGTCGTAAACCTCCATTCTCGTGTCACTATGCTCCCTATATCCTCTACCAGGCAGTCTTTATGATCCTAATGGGTAGTAACCTATCTACTTCATGTAGTAAACCTCCATTCTCGTGTCACTATGCCCCCTATATCCTCTACCAGGCAGTCTTTATGATCCTAATGGGTAGTAACCTATCTACTTCATGTCGTAAACCTCAATTCTCGTGTGACTATGCCCCCTATATCCTCTACCAGGCAGTCTTTATGATCCTAATGGGTAGTAACCTATCTACTTCATGTCGTAAACCTCCATTCTCATATCACTATGCCCCCTATATCCTCTACCAGGCAGTCTTTATGATCCTAATGGGTAGTAACCTATCTACTTCATGTCGTAAACCTCCATTCGCGTGTCACTATGCTCCCTATATCCTCTACCAGGCAGTCTTTATGATCCTAATGGGTAGTAACCTATCTACTTCATGTCGTAAACCTCCATTCTCGTGTCACTATGCTCCCTATATCCTCTACCAGGCAGTCTTTATGATCCTAATGGGTAGTAACCTATCTACTTCATGTCGTAAACCTCCATTCTCGTGTCACTATGCTCCCTATATCCTCTACCAGGCAGTCTTTATGATCCTAATGGGTAGTAACCTATCTACTTCATGTCGTAAACCTCCATTCTCGTGTCACTATGCTCCCTATATCCTCTACCAGGCAGTCTTTATGATCCTAATGGGTAGTAACCTATCTACTTCATGTAGTAAACCTCCATTCTCGTGTCACTATGCTCCCTATATCCTCTACCAGGCAGTCTTTATGATCCTAATGGGTAGTAACCTATCTACTTCATGTAGTAAACCTCGATTCTCTTGTCACTATGCTCCCTATATCCTCTACCAGGCAGTCTTTATGATCCTAATGGGTAGTAACCTATCTACTTCATGTCGTAAACCTCCATTCTCGTGTCACTATGCTCCCTATATCCTCTACCAGGCAGTCTTTATGATCCTAATGGGTAGTAACCTATCTACTTCATGACGTAAACCTCCATTCTCGTGTCACTATGCCCCCTATATCCTCTACCAGGCAGTCTTTATGATCCTAATGGGTAGTAACCTATCTACTTCATGTAGTAAACCTCCATTCTCGTGTCACTATGCCCCCTATATCCTCTACCAGGCAGTCTTTATGATCCTAATGGGTAGTAACCTATCTACTTCATGACGTAAACCTCCATTCTCGTGTCACTATGCCCCCTATATCCTCTACCAGGCAGTCTTTATGATCCTAATGGGTAGTAACCTATCTACTTCATGTCGTAAACCTCCATTCTCGTGTCACTATGCCCCCTATATCCTCTACCAGGCAGTCTTTATGATCATAATGGGTAGTAACCTAACTACGTCATGTCGTTAACCTCTATTAACGTATCATTCTCCCCCCTCCATATCCTCTACCATGCAATCGTCATCATCTTAATAGATAGTTGGCCTACTTCATTTTCACGATCTTGCACACAAGATTCATTATCACCCCTACATCCTCTACCAGACAGTTTTTTATAATGCTAATAGAATACCTAATCTTCGCAATCCTGCAGTCACGATTGCATATCCCCCCTATATCTTCCCTCACACACTTTTACCTACCAATGTTTTACTTATACCAATATTCACAAAATATAAACATTTATATACAGGTTTAGACAAATAAATATTTGTATTGCGTTCCCTGCCATAACTAGTTTAAGTTTTTTGGAAATGTAATTTTAAAAATTTAATAGTTGTGTATGAATTAAATAAAACTTTTAATAATCAATTAAAACAATTCAAATATGTTTCTTACGATTTTAAAAATCTTTAAAGATTTAAAGCTATTCACAAGCTAAAATACAAAACCTTTAATGTTGGCGTTACTTTAGAAAAGGGTGCTATTAAATCAAGAATTCTTTTAACAAGGACTTGTACAGGTTACTTTGGTAAGACTACAAAAGCAACACGTTTTTATCACCGTTGACGTAATCTGCGATGAAATGCCATCGCTACTATAAACACAAAGCCCAAAAAATTTAGGTTTAGCGACATATTCTTTACTTTGAAAGTCGTAAAACAACGCCTTCTGTAAATGGATACGTCTGGATTATCTTTCCTAACATTTATTTATAAAATTTTACCGCCCACAGTCTTAAAATACACTGGTTAAAGCAACACTGCCCTAAGCCTGCTTGATGAACAGAGTTGCGAAGTTTACGTTATCCAGTCAAGGTAACGCCAATAATAGAAATATTTCGATCAATGTTCTTCGTATTTCCATCCGTTGTTAAATATAATATTAATTTGGCTCAATGTGACCGACGATAATTTTATTTCCTGAATTATTAAAATACCTATCATTGTATACATGTAATACTCTGTGATAACCGAGTAATATTTCTCAGTGAAAATTCTCAGTGATTATCCGAGGTGTGTTATCGATTATTTGAAGTTCAACGATATAGCAAAAACAAATATACCTCTTGATGTAGAAAGATATCAGGAGCAGAGGGAAATAATAAAATGTGATGCTAACAACTAAAAATTATATCGGCCATAACGGAAAAAGCTAACAATAACCTCACTTTAAACCAAACAAAAAAACTTTATAAACTGAAGTTAATCTAACGGAAGCTAATCGGTTGACTAGTAAAGATAGTCAATCTTGGTGCAAGATACGTTTTCCTGAAACAACTTGAATGTCATCTTCCACTTTATACATCAACTCGTTAGTACACGAAAAGAAACTTTATCGCTTTTTTTTTAAATGAACTTATTATAACCAGATTCTTTGAACACACTACTGTAATACAACCATATTTTCATGTCAACATTGCTCTGCTTTATTAAGAAACCTGGATATAATGAAATACCATGTGACTAGTAAAGTGAGGTTAAAAGTCTATTTTTTATTTAAATTTTGTTTTATTTAAAAATCTATCTGGTTTGACAGTATCAGATTTATGTTTGTTTCTGTGGTGCTGAGGTCTGTCTACATCACCAAGTATAATTTTCTTTCAGTGTCGTTGATAATTGTACAACCGACAAATAACCTGGCGAATAAAAATTACTTGTAAAAATTATTATCTTTTAAAGTTACTTTAAAAAAGGCGGACCGCTGCATAATGTCACAATTGACGTTGGGCTGTATAAATGGTGGCAGTGGGGATTCAGGGGTCCAATACCTAGAATTTCACAATGTTGAAAGCATTTGTAACATGTCGTTTGGGATTTAACTTCTAATATATCTTATGAAATTATTAAGTCCATGTGATATTTAGAGACGTGTATAAAGTGTCTTGTAAAGGAAAATACGACTGATAAACAAGTCAAATCGATAGATGTCTTAACCAAGTACAGCAACTTATTTCTTGTCCTTATCAAGTCTGAAAATGTTTATCTGTAAGTCATTACATTTACGAAAAAAATTATCAATATGAGAAGACAATATCAACCTCCTGCACTTCGTCAAAACATCACGTTTGGCTTTCAATTATTAAAAACGTGCGGAAGGTAAGTCATTGTCCCTTCTCTCATTGATAATGTTTTTGTTAAATGTAATGAGTTGGTTTTTCATAGATAAACATTTTCAAGCTTGATAGGAGCAACAAATAAGTTGCTATATTTAAAATAAATATCGACTAATTCGCTTATCAACAGTGTTTTCCTATCCTTATAATCAGTTTTCCTAAATAGTTGAAACTTGTCTGGAATACATTTGTCATACGTTATGGTCCAAAAATACTACTTTTCTTTCACAACGTCACGTCTGATTTAGGCGGAAACAGCCCAAAAACGATCATGTTTGTCATAGCAGCACTAAACATTCGCTGAAATATTAGTCGACCGTTACATATATTATATTCACTTTGATGACGTCGGAGTAGATAAAAAAACACAAGCAAATGAAGATCTTGGGACACTATTAAGGGCAGATCTAGAATAAAACTTGGCAAAAACAATTGAAAAGCGGCCAAAACTAAGAAAATTGTTAAAACCACATCATAAAATGCAACACACACACTGACACAGGCGCGCACTCGCGACACAACTTCGCACAGCATTGAAGGGCGGAAAGCTTTGATCGAAATCTAGCCAAAAGGAAACAAAGCCAAAAGTCCCAGGTCACTTGTAGTACCTCATTATAGAGTGGAGCGTTTGTTCTCATGAAATGAATTTAGTATCTCACGTGATAACTCAATGAAATTAAATTCATTCGTTCAAAATGTATTTAGGGAAATAGTAACCATTTAGTGTTGGTCTCCCTGCACACAAGAATCCACATAGAGAAGACTTATACAGCACTCATTTACTCACGAGATATTGAATATCACAGAGTTTAAATTTAATATTTTAGAAAAAAATTGTGATAGAGTTGGAAATGCGTGTGTGTCTTTGTGTGTGTGTGTGTGCGCGTGTGTATGTATGTGTGTGTGTGTGTGTGTGTGTGTGTGTGTGTGTGTGTGTGTGTGTGTGTGTGTGTGTGTGTGTGTGTGTGTGTGTAAGAGAGAGAGAGAGAGAGAGAGAGAGAGAGAGAGAGAGAGAGAGAGAGAGAGAGAGAGAGTGACTGAGTAATAGAGTCCTTCGATGTCCTCTAGTTTCTAGTCACCTTATAGGTCTACTTTTCCCATTTGAGGGAAATGACGTTAATTTGTGCAGTGAAGCCTAATCCATGATCAAAAATACCTAACAGAATAAATAAATACGTAAAACATTTAATACACAATACATTATTTAAAAGTATAATACTTTAAAATTCTGAAGCTAAATGAAATTCAGAAAAAAATGGATACCAACGAATGGCTTATTGGCAATCAGACGTTCACGTATAGATGTTATTTTACTATGAAACTATTTATAATTATATTTTTTAATACACAATTCAAATTAATCATTCTGATTATACAAATGATGACTTGTAAACTTGCAAAGACGACAGGACAAGTTTCTTACGAACTTTTCCCCATCTAGACACGCTGACGCAATAATCTGAGCTCTGATCCGTATTGTATTTGTCTTGGCGTTCTCTGGCTGTGTGTCAAATAGATAGGTTCTATATCCACATAAACTACATAAATACGAACTTATGTTGATGGGGCTATGTTTTCCTACGCGTAGAAGTTTCAAATACAAAATATTCTATAAACCGCCAACAAGTAATAACTTATGTACAAGTCACACGCAAATCTAAGAGATTAATGATAAATTACCAAAAGAGGACAATGTCTCGGTCTACTTCCCATCTGAAAGCACTACTTCTTTTGCAGAAATAGCATGAATTTGGCATGCATTACAGAGTGACGATTTCACAGCCCTGTTTGTACAAGCTTGGTAGAACAAAGAACTTTAACTTGTGACAAGCTTTTAATTTATTGTCTCGATAGGCATCATAGAATTTTCCGATCATGATCGAAACTTTGGCAAGAGATTAAAAACAACAGGAAGATGTATTTGTCTTGTTCTCGTTAGAAGCATATCCACTTATATTTATACAAAGAAGTAATATATCGATGTTAATAAAGCAATACATTTAAGCAAGTTAAATTTATAATTTAGCAAAGAAGCACATTAGCGCTTTCAGCATCAGTCGGATGTCAGTGGAACGAAGCCCCTGCAAACTCTAAAATACCACCAGAATACATCGATGTAAAAGTACCGATTGGGCCTAAGCTCAGTGAGAAATAGCATTCAGACAAACAAGGCCATCAGTAAAGTAGAGACAAGCAAGACAAGGAACAACTCTAGATTCCTGGCTAAGTCGCTTGAGGGTGAAGATGAATATGACCAGGTGCCAGACGCTAATATCATTCTAACGTAAGAAACACTAACTTCACTTGGGTAATCAGGTCAAGTACCTGGGAGTCATTCGCTATAGGCGCTTGACTTAGGACCCTCACTTGAACCACGCTTCAAGACACACGAACACCTGAGCAACAATGAGACACACGCAGCTTTACCCTATGCGCAACAGAACAAGCCCGCTTTCATCACGGGCAGCCACCACAATATTTTTAACTATGTAGTGCATTCTCACCCACGCTTCCCTCTTCTGATGCCTTGCAGGCAATAGACGCACACGCAGACTACAGTTATTCCAAAACAAGCTTCCAAACTACTTTATTTAAGAATAACTAGTCTACTAATAAATCTGAGTGTGAAGATTTTCACTGAACACTTACACACTACATTCAATTGTTTAATAACGAACTATACTGAATCTGATCTTGAGGTAGAATATATGCAAGTGATTCTGAAGATGCCGACTATGTAGTCAGTTAAATGCTTTAAAAGCAATGTGCGTATTAGTGAATGAAGATATCGTAGACCACACTAAACTGAAACTAAATGTTTATTTTGTATATTTTACATTTATACACGCCACTAGTCAGGTTAGATCAAGTAAGGTTAAGTGAGTAACTACACTCATAATTACAGCAGCAGTTTATTGCTGAAAACGCCCAGACGTTTCTGAGATCCTTACAATAAAGTTAGTCATAAGCTTTGAATCCAATTTGTAGTTCAACGTTATACATACATATATATATATATATATATATATATATATATATATATATTTCATAACCAAAACTATTTGTAATTTCAATGCCTCAAATCTTTACATCGATTTAATATATTTTAATGCAGCTTCGTTTCTGATCAACATCCAATTGCAAAATGTTACATTGATACAAAGCTTAGAGCCATTAATTTTACAAATATTGTTTTATGAAATAAATGTGTATTATAAATAAATATTTAATAAATATTAAACAAAAAATTAAGGAAATTCCTACTGAGATTAATTTTAGTTACCCTAGATGATATTATCACTCTATGATATTATGTGGTAACCAAGGCAACAGTTTAAGGTTGTACAATTGAGATTTCGACAACCAGATGGAGAAAAAATTCATACACATCTTTGAAATATATTTCTAGGAATTTGAAAGTTGCCAAAGTGCACAGGGGGTTAAACGTCTAACATGAAGATTCTCAGTTCGAATCCAGCTTGGTTCCACACATTTTATAATTTTATTATTGAATAAATATTTGAAAAAACTGTATTAACAACAATTTTCATCCACTATAGGTTTAAAAAAATATATTTCAACTTTATTGGATGATTAGAAATGTATTTTTATCAACGATTGAAGTTTTTCACAAGATATACATCAAAAGAATGTGAGCTAATAGAAGGAAACGAGACACACACACATACACACACGCGCGCGCGCGCAACATGGAATTAAATCGCCTTATGGCACTGAACGCGTTAAAGATCTAAGAAATCCTTTAGTAATTGAAATATAAATGAAAAGGAACAACTGCATAAAATGCTGTTGATAGAATAGCTTTGGAGAAAAGTTAGTCAAACTAATTAACTCCGATCTAAAAAAAAAACATTATCAAGGAAAACAAAAAATTCATTATCAAGAGCAAATTAAAACCAACAATTACTGTAAGGTCCGCTCTAAGGCAATTAAAGAGAAACGGAAATAAGCTTTTATAAGCCGAGGTGAACTTATGAAAAAGGACAACTGTGAGGTCTAGACTGGAGAAAGCACGGGACAAGGGCACCAGACGTCATTATCATACAACTATCTCATTGCAATTATTTTTTTTATTCTAATTTCAAAGTCATGAGTAGAGACTTGAAAAGCCATTGCAATTCCTGTAGTCAAGACTGTGGCATTTATGTCCGGATATTTGTAAATCAATCCCAAATACAAAATTACACCTTCCTTGACGTCATCTTTCCAAAATGTGTGCAAATGAAATCCGTTCGTCACAAGATCGTTAACTGACGATTTGAAAAACTGTTGAAAAGTAAAACGAGAAGGGCACAGAGCGGCCAGAGACGATGCTGGCAGACACACATCTCGGTGACCCATATTTCTAAAAATAATTCAATACTTGGCGCAAATCTTAACGTAAACAATAAATCAGGTTTGTGTTTTTTCTACAGCAAAACAATTTTGAAACTCAATAGGCATGCGTTTATCCTTTAATGATCTGCAACGACACAGAAACAAGATGCGCAATGTTAGCCAATATTTTACAACGGCTTTTTTAATCTTGTAACAATTAATTTTATTAAAATTACTTTGATATTCAGTACTGTGCCCGTTGCCAAAATATCAGGCATGGACTAACCCAACAGCCTTGGAACCATTTTGAATAAAGACCTAGCCTCTTATTTTGATTTATAATTTTTTTTTTTTTTTTTTTGAACAAAAAGCTGTCATTACGTTTACATTACCTTAAACAGATAAACTCTTTAACGTGCATTGCTAAAACAAGTTCCCAGAGAACATTTACTCAACTGGAGAAACTAAGACCATTAAGAAACATATAATAAATAACTTGTATTATTTAATTGTTGCTTAAGAGAAGTCTTCAATGGTAATCCATCTTTACCGGTACTAATGTATGGCTTCCCATTTAAAGGGATAGCCTCTAAAAGAGTTAATTTACACCAATAAGGAGTAGATATACCTTAGTTACGGAACTCCCACTAATGACGATATGATCCAAGCTATTAACTCTACCAGGAGGTTTCATGTTCCTACTTCGACACTTCCTGTGTTTCCCAATCCGTTCCTTATCCATCGTAGACATACTTGCTTACTTCGTAAAAGAAATAATAGTCATTCTAGTTGCCATCATAGAAAGTATTACAGTTCTCTTCGCTGCCTTCATAGTAGGGACCATAGTCATTTTCGATGCCATCATTATAGCGGTAATAGTCATCCTCGATGCCTTCATAACAGTGGTAATAGTTACCCTCGATGCCTTCATAACAGTGGAATAGACATCCTCGAAGCCTTCATAACAGTGGTAATAATTATCCTCGATGCCTTCATAACAGTGGTAATAGTTATCCTCGATGCCTTCATAACAGTGGTAATAGTCATCCTCGAAGCCTTCATAACAGTGGTAATAGTTATCCTCGATGCCTTCATAACAGTGGTAATAGTTATCCTCGATGACTTCATAACAGTGGTAATAGTCATCCTCGAAGCCTTCATAACAGTGGTAATAGTTATTCTCGATGCCTTCAGAGAATGGACAGTGGTCATCCTATATGCCTTCATTATAGCGGTAATAGTCATCCTCGATGCCTTCATAACAGGGGCCATAGTCATCCTCAATGTCTTCATAACAGGGGTAATAGTCATCCTCGATGTCTTCATAACAGGGGTCATAGTCAACCTCGATGCCTTCATAACAGGGGTCATAGTCATCCTCGATGCCTTCATAACAGAAGTAATAGTCATCCTCGATGCCTTCATAGCAGGTGTAATAGTCTTACTACATGCCTTCATAACAGAGGTAATAGTCATCCTCGATGCCTTCATAACATTGGTAATAGTCATACTCGATACCTTCATAACAGGGGTAATAGTCATCTTTGATGCCTTCATAACAGGGGTCATAGTTATCCTCGATGTCTTCATAGCAGGTGTAATAGTCTTACTCGACGCCTTCATACCAGGAGTCATAGTCAACCTCGATGCCTTCATAACAGGGGTCATAGTCATCCTCGATGTCTTCATAACAGGGGTAATAGTCATCCTCGATGTCTTCATAGCTGGTGTAATAGTCAACTTCGATGCCTTCATAAAAGGGGTAAATAGTCATTTTCGGTGTCTTCATAGTAGGTGTAATAGTCTTACTCGATGCCTTCATAACAGAGGTAATAGTCATCCTCGATGCCTTCATAACAGGGGTAATAGTCATCCTCGATGCCTTCATAACAGGGGTCATAGTCATCTTCGATGCCTTCATAACAGGGGTCATAGTTATCCTCGATGTCTTCATAGCAGGTGTAATAGTCTTACCCGATGCTTCATAACAGGAGTCATAGTCAACCTCGATGACTTCATAACAGGGGTCATAGTCATTATCGATGTCTTCATAACAGGGGTAATAGTCATCCTCGATGTCTTCATAGCTGGTGTAATAGTCAACCTCGATGCCATCATAAAAGGGGTAAATAGTCATTCTCGGTGTCTTCATAGTAGGTGAAATAGTCTTACTCGATGCCTTCATAACAAAGGTAATAGTCATCCTCGATGCCTTCATAACAGGGGTAATAGTCATCCTCGATGTCTTCATAAAAGGGGTAAATAGTCATCTTCGATGTCTTCATAGCAGGTGTAATAGTCTTACTCGATGCCTTCATAACAGGGGTCATAGTCATCAACGATGTCTTCATAGCAGGTGTAATATTCTTACTCGATGCCTTCATAACAGGGATAATAATCACCATCGATGCCTTCATAACCGGGGTAATAGTCTTACTCGATGCCTTCATAACAGAGGTAATAGTCATCCTCGCTGCTTTCATAGCAGGTGTAATAGCCTTCCTAGATACCTTCATAACAGGTGCAATAGTCATCCTCGATGCCTTCATAACAAAGGTAATAGTCATCCTCGATGTCTTCATAGCAGGTGTAATAGTCTTATTAGATGCCTTCATAACAGGGGTAATAGTCTTCTTCGATGCCTTCATAGCAGATGTAATAGTATTCCTCGATGCTTTCGTAGCAGATGTAATAGTTTTACTAGATGCCTTCATAACTGAGGTAATAGTCATTCTCGATGTCTTCATAGCAGGAGTAATAGTCTTACTCGATGCCCTCATAACAGGGATAATAATCACCATCGATAAAACAGGTGCAATAGTCATCCTCGATGCCTTCATAACAAAGGCAATAGTCATCCTCGATATCTTCATAGCGGAGGTAATAGTCTTCTTCGATGCCTTCATAGCAGGTGTAATAGCCTTCATCGTTACCTTCATAACAGGTCCAATAGTCATCCTCGATGCCTTCATAACAGGTGCAATAGTCATCCTCGATGCCTTCATAACTAAGGTAATAGTCATCCTCGATGTCTTCATAGCAGAGGTAATAGTCTTCTTCGATGCCTTCATAGCAGATGTAATAGTCTTCCTCGATGCTTTCGTAGCAGATGTAATAGTCTTACTAGATGCCTTCATAACAGAGGCAATAGTCTTCTTCGATGTCTTCATAGCAGATGTAATAGTCTTTCTCGATGCTTTCGTAGCAGATGTAATAGTCTTACTAGATGCCTTCATAACAGAGGTAATAGTCTTCTTCGATGCCTTCATAGCAGATGTAATAGTCTTCCTCTAATGCTTTCGTAGCAGATGTAATAGTGTTACTAGATGACTTCATAACAGAGGTAATAGTCATCCTCGATGCCTTCATAACATTGGTAATAGTCATCCTCGATGCCTTCATAACAGTGGTCATAGTCATCTTCGATGCCTTCATAACAGGGGTCATAGTTATCCTCGATGTCTTCATAGCAGGTGTAATAGTCTTACTCGATGCCTTCATAACAGGAGTCATAGTCAACCTCGATGCCTTCATAACAGGGGTCATAGTCATCCTCGATGTCTTCATAACAGGGGTAATAGTCATCCTCGATTCTTCATAGCTGGTGTAATAGTCAACTTCGATGCCTTCATAAAAGGGGTAAATAGTCATTCTCGGTGTCTTCATAGTAGGTGTAATAGTCTTACTCGATGCCTTCATAACAGAGGTAATAGTCATCCTTGATGCCTTCATAACATTGGTAATAGTCATCCTCGATGCCTTCATAACAGAGGTAATAGGCAACCTCGATGCCTTCATAGCAGATGTAATAGTCATCCTCGATGCCTTCATAGCAGGTGTAATAGTCTTACTAGATGCCTTCATAACAGAGGTAATAGTCATCCTCGATGCCTTCATAGCAGGTGTAATAGGCTTACTAGATGTCTTCATAACAGAGGTAATAGTCATCCTGGATGCCTTCATAACAGAGCTAATAGTCATCCTCGATGCCTTCATAACAGAGGTAATAGTCATCCTCGATGCCTTCATAGCAGGTGTAATAGTCTTACTAGATGCCTTCATAACAGAGGTAATAGTCATCCTTGATGCCTTCATAACATTGGTAATAGTCATCCTCGATGCCTTCATAACTGAGGTAATAGACAACCTCGATGCCTTCATAGCAGATGTAATAGTCATCCTCGATGCCTTCATAACAGAGCTAATAGTCATCCTCGATGGCTTCATATCAGAGGTAATAGTCATCTTCGATGCCTTCATAACATAGGTAATAGTCATCCTCGATGCCTTCATAGCAGATGTAATAGTCATCCTCGATGCCTTCATAGCAGGTGTAATAGTCTTACTAGATGCCTTCATAACAGAGGTAATAGTCTTACTAGATGCCTTCATAACAGAGGTAATAGTCATCCTCAATGCTTTCATAACAGAGGTAATAGTCATCCTCAATGCTTTCATAACAGAAGTAATCGTCATCCTCAATGCTTTCATAACAGAGGTAATAGTCATCCTCGATCTTGTCATCATCCAAAGATGATGTTATTCATCTTTCGAAGTGAGTTATAAGTTACAAATTTTGTTTTACATTGTTTTTCCTTTCCTTGGTTTTCAAGAGAATAAGTTTTTAAATTAGTAATTTTATAGTTTGATATATTTATTGGGAACTATTCTATACACTATACTATACTCTAATACATAAAAATCTAATGGAGTCTGTCTGTGTGTATATATTACTCAATCACGTAAAAATTACTGGATCAATTGAGCTGAAATTTCGTATTTATTTCCAATTCCTATGTGTTTTATTTTATCGAAACAAATTCACGGCGACGAAGAAAGTCATAAGAGATACGAAGAAAATTATAAAAACTCTCGCTAATAACCCAAAAGTTTACAAATTTGGAAAAAAGTAATCCCTCCCCAAACTTGGTGCTAATAGTGCTGGTAAAAATGCACATTGCCCACCCATTGTTTAAAATGAATCAAAAACATGTCCTGAAGCTATATTGACTATTATGTTTGTTATTGCCACGAAAGGTTAATTTTATATACCTAAGACGTATCCAGTCAGGATAGATGTGGTTGTAATTTTATACGTTTAGCCAAATGTACACATACAAGGCTAGAATAGAGATCACGTGACGAAGTATTACTCCGCGGAAGTAGACGTTTAATTAGGTACTGTTGTATGAAATTGCAACCAAATATCCTGACTGGACCCTCAACAGGTATATTTTAATATAAGTAAATAGTATTGTATAAAATTACAACGAAATCTATTGTATCTAGATACTTTCTAGGTAGGCCTATATCTAAATAAATTTATACGTAGTACGGCGCGCCGTTGACGGTGGACGTAGTACTTCTTATTACTCCACAATAAATTTTTTACCCAACTTTATTTTGATAAAAATTTTATTTATTTCCATAAGCGAGAGTTTTAATTATTTTTTCGTATCCCTGGTGACTTTCTGCGTCGCCCGGTATAATTTTTTCACCTATCGAACACGTGGGAACGGGAAATAAATACCTGAAATTTTACATGGGCATTCTTAGGGTCCCTGGTTTTCACGTAAGCCTATTTTTATATAGAAATTCCGTCAGGGCACTGCCCCACTAGCCTTGGAAACTCCCTTAACGGTAGGTTTAGAAACTATAGTTTAATATATTTATTGGGATTTAATTTCAGTAAATTAGATTCAACCCAAATAAAAATTCAATCAATACAAATATTCGTTAAATATTTGCTAGTGCAATATATTTTCAGTGCTCACGTTTTCACCTAAGCATACAGGTGTATATCGAAAACATAACCTACAGTTTGTAAAAACAAACAGCTGACTATATAGTACGAACATTGTCGCATTATTATTCATACAATAGTGCCACCGTAATCTTGAATTAATGCCACTGTGTGAAGACCAAGCGTGTGCGTGCGAGCGTGTGAGTGTGTGTGTATGTGTGTGTGTATGTGCGTGTGTGTGTGTGTGTGTGTGTGTGTGTGTGTGTGTGTGTGTGTGTGTGTGTGTGTGTATGTGTGCGTGTGTGTGTGTTTGCGTGTAAGTGCGTCTGTGTGTGTGTGTGTTTGTGTGTGTGTGTGTGTGTGTATGTGAGTCTGTTTGTGAGAGAGAGTGTGTGTATGGATATAGACCCCATCTTTATATGTATATATATATATATATATATATATATATATATATATATATATATATATATATACGGTATATATAATAGAGGAATTTGTTATCCCCATGCCATCTAAGATCAAAGACCAGCAAAGAAACAGGCAAGATAAAAAAAATGTTAAAATGCAACAAAAAAGAAAACAGATTTAAAAAAGAAACAAAAATGAGAACATCGTAAAGTACAATAATTTGTAAAAAACACGATATTGTAAGGATAATTTAATATGACCAAGGATACAAATGCCTTTAGGTTTTTCAGGTTAGTCACTTTTTTAATAATAATAATGTACTCTTTATTTAACACTGGCATGGTTGAGAAGAGGGAGGGTAGAGTTGTCCTATTTAGTAAATGCATTAATACAATAAACGCTTCCCTTCAACCACTCATTACCATTATTTCCATTATTACAATAGGCACTCATTTTCATAGGCCAAATCGACTTAAAGACTAAACTTTTACAGAAATTCTTTGGCACTCACGACCTTAAGGTTAGTAGGTAAGTACAAACTAGGCTACTCAGCCGCCTTTTCCTTGCAAAATGTTTTAGTGGTGAAAACGTCTTCAACTTACTAAAAATGAAATATTTTTATCAATTTACAAATGCATAGATTACAGCATAAAACATAGAGACGCCTTAACTCTTGATTTTCAATTTTATAAAAATTCAACGCATGCTGTGGAATTTATTATTATACAGCAATATGTATTGAATACAATAGGATAATATGCCGGTTAAATTATAAAGAGAATGAATTATTAGAATAAAATTAGCTATTGTTTACTTATTTGTGCCGAACTAATTGTGGAAGAAAGCCGGAACTAGAAGGTTTCGTGTGACGTAAGGCCGACAAGTAGGCACGGCCACAGTGTGTTCTTCACAGCACTGACCTGTCTATACACTTCAAGTGTTGCTCTTAGTAACGCGACACGTAAAGTTTTTGGCCTGTGCAACTTGCATTGGACGGCTTCCAGGCAATATGATATTTTGCATAACAAAGGCGGCCATCTTAATCAAATTTCAGTCCATAACGACACCAACTACGCTGCGAGGTCCGGGGATTGTTGGCTAGCAATTAAACTTTACGAGAATAGTTTGAAGAGTAATTAATCCCGATTAATTGCAGCGATGGTGCAACTTTACTGTTGTGTTTGAAAATAGCGTTACCCATAATGCATTTATGTCCCACAAAATGAGGGTAGGCTTATATTGGACTAAGAATTCATCGCATTAGTAATGGTGGTGATGGGAAGAAAGCAAAAAACATTTTGTAAAAGGCTGCTAGAAGAATATTTTGCACAGAAAAAAACTCGTGTTGTAAATAAATGAGAAAAGTGAAGAAGTAAAGCAAATAACTCACGAGAAAAATTACTAAACAATATTTAGGCCTCTGTAAACAATATTTAGGCGATTCATGATAATCAGCTTGGATTATATGTTAAAACATTTATACCATTAAATCATTGTAAAAAATGTTTACATTTCCGAGATAGGCCCTGTCTAAAGGACGCATACATAGTTAATTACATAATGTATATGGCTATATAGTTATAAACTTGAGGTTGATTGAACAGTGGGTGGGAGTTCGTTCATTGGTTTCCATCATCAAACCTCTCAAAGACAAAAAATAAAAATAAATAATAATAATAAAACAAATATAAAGAATAGATAGGAGCACCCTCAAATCGCTATTACTTTATATTGACCTAATTATGTACGTCTTGATAACAAAGCAATCATTGTCCCATTTATGCATTGCCTGACCTAACTCAATATGATCACATAGAACAATAAAGTTTAAAAAGCGTTAAAATAAATTGAATTTAACTACTTAATAATTACCTAAAACAAATAAACAAGAACGCCATATTACCACAATTACTTTATATTGACCTAAGTTACGTTTCGATGCCAAAACAACCATCTTTACAGGAATCAAAGTACTAGCTATTTTTACTTCTAATGTGGTTCAACAATGTCCAACTCAAAATGTTACAATAAAAATATTAGAAACAACCCCAATATAACAAAAAATCAAAAATAACTGATAATACAAGTTAAACCTAAAATTAAACCCCTGTGAACATTTCAATGACCAAGTCATCATCATCATCAGAGTGCTGTTTCCAATATTTTTATTGTAATATATTGTACCACTGCGCTCTTGCTTTTGTATATTTCAAAATATGCTAGCTTACAATAATGAAGTGCAAAACATGTTAAAATATATTGAATTTATTGAGTTAATATTTTGGTAATTTAACTGAATTTTTCTGTTTAGTATTCGGTTTGTTTTCTTCTCTTATGTAGAAAAATGCGAATTGTTTGATTGTATTAGACTCTATTATTAAAAAAACGAAAATATTTACTAACTGACTTCAGAACACAAAATGCTTTCGTTGGAAATGCTAATTCCAAATTCGGTACTTCCAACACTGACACTTCCACCGTCACCTCTTTCAACACAATCACTTCCATTATCATAATTTCTATCAGAGAAATTCCAAATACCTGCACTTCCCCTATTATTGCTTCAAACTCAGATATCTCCAATATAGCCATGTCCAAAGTCTTCGCATCCGGCCGTTCTGACTGTGGTACGGAAACAGGAAGTGCACGCAAAACCATTGACTTATTCAACGCAGTATTAGTTGTTTCGATGGAGTACAAATAGTGTGACGATTATTTACTTGAAATTAAAACGGCTTGTTGTGAACTGAATATACAGGTGTGACAATCTCAACAGAGAAGAAATCAGTAACTGTAAGTTAGCGTTGATTCGAGTTACTCTGAATTCCAAGTTAGTCCGTGAGCCAAAAACAACTTTACGAAAACCTCTTTAGAAACCACAACTTTATTGGTTTTACTGAACCAGCAAGACTGTACGCTGTAAAAGAAACGAAGGCACCTAAAATAGCAACTAATAAAGCCCGCAACAACATCGAAAATAATCCCAACCAGTCCGAGATGACGTTTATTTTTGTCACTGGACTGGTTGGGAGTAGGTTTAACTTTAGTGTCTAGGCACAGCATATGCAGTGCGGTTGCCAATCCATGGCTGAGTAGTGGAAAACTGAGGATGAGTATTTACGGAGCGAAACGTCTCTAGTTGGTGCGATAAAATTTTCTAGAATAATGTTTATTATATTATAAGTTTCCATTACTTCCTTACATTACATAGCACTTACGTTTTAAATAAATGAGTTTGCTCATTTCTGGAGATATGTACTTTTGTAAACTGGGTCAGTATTTCATAAAAAGAGACATATCACAAAATCGCTTACAAAATGTAAGGGCCACTATACGCAATGTTTCCAGTTTGCTATGTTCATGTGTATAAATCTATTTATAGTTTTTTTTAATTATCAGAAATATTTCTTTTGTAGATGTAGAAACTGATATAATTTTAGGTCTCATAATTTTTTTTAAAATTAGCAGTCCTATAAACTGCTAGCTTGAAATTTTTAAATTGTATTTTTAATGATATTTTAAATTATACCATATTAATTTAAAGAAATGCAAACCTAAAGGACAGGCCTTTTACGTAGCGACGAAATAAATTATTAACAATTTAACAAATTATTAATTTATAGAGACAGAGATTTTAATGATATTTTCCACGCTTGATTTAAATTTGGCAATCGTTGACCGTACTTTGAAACAAACATAGTGATGGTTTATAAAAAGTTTCGATTTAAATTTTTTCTTTATAATTTTACAGATCAACGGTAGTATAATGAAAACAAAACTTAGAATATTGTCTTAGAATATGTGGTTTAATGACGAGTGATTATTCGAGCATCATTGTTGTAATACACTACAAGATTGGCTAGAAACTGTGGTTTAATGACTATAACTGTAAACTACAGAAATATTATACGTGTATTATTGTTGTAATACTCTACAAGAATGGCTAGAATCCATGGTTCAATGACTATAACTGTAAACTACAGAAATATTATACGTGTATTATTGTTGTAATACTCTACAAGAATGGCTAGAATCCATGGTTCAATGACTATAACTGTAAACTACAGAAATATTATACGTGTATTATTGTTGTAATACGCTACAAGAATAGCTAGAATCTGTGTTTTAATTACTATAACTGTAAACTGTAAACAATATTATACGTGTATTATTTTTGTAATACGCTACAAGATTGGCTAGAAACTGTGGTTTAATGACTATAACTGTAAACTACAGAAATATTATACGTGTATTATTGTTGTAATACTCTACAAGAATGGCTAGAATCCGTGGTTCAATGACTATAACTGTAAACTACAGAAATATTATACGTGTATTATTGTTGTAATACTCTACAAGAATGGCTAGAATCCGTGGTTCAATGACTATAACTGTAAACTACAGAAATATTATACGTGTATTATTGTTGTAATACGCTACAAGATTGGCTAGAAACTGTGGTTTAATGACTATAACTATAAACTACAGAAATATTATAACTGCATTATTGTTGTAATACTCTACAAGAATGGCTAGAATCCGTGGTTCAATGACTATAACTGTAAACTACAGAAATATTATACGTGTATTATTGTTGTAATACTCTACAAGAATGGCTAGAATCCATGGTTCAATGACTATAACTGTAAACTACAGAAATATTATACGTGTATTATTGTTGTAATACTCTACAAGAATGGCTAGAATCCATGGTTCAATGACTATAACTGTAAACTACAGAAATATTATACGTGTATTATTGTTGTAATACGCTACAAGAATAGCTAGAATCTGTGTTTTAATTACTATAACTGTAAACTGTAAACAATATTATACGTGTATTATTTTTGTAATACGCTACAAGATTGGCTAGAAACTGTGGTTTAATGACTATAACTGTAAACTACAGAAATATTATACGTGTATTATTGTTGTAATACTCTACAAGAATGGCTAGAATCCGTGGTTCAATGACTATAACTGTAAACTACAGAAATATTATACGTGTATTATTGTTGTAATACTCTACAAGAATGGCTAGAATCCGTGGTTCAATGACTATAACTGTAAACTACAGAAATATTATACGTGTATTATTGTTGTAATACGCTACAAGATTGGCTAGAAACTGTGGTTTAATGACTATAACTATAAACTACAGAAATATTATAACTGCATTATTGTTGTAATACTCTACAAGAATGGCTAGAATCCGTGGTTCAATGACTATAACTGTAAACTACAGAAATTTTATACGTGTATTATTGTTGTAATACTCTACAAGAATGGCTATAATCCGTGGTTCAATAACTATAACTGTAAACTGCAAAAAAATATTATACGTATATTATTGTTGTAATACGCTACAAGAATGGCTAGAATCTGTGGTTCAAAGACTATAACTGTAAACTGCAAAAAATATTATACGTGTATTTTTGTTGTAATACGCTACAAGATTGACTAGAATCTGTGGTTTAATTACTCTTACTGCAAACTACAGAAATAATATACGTGCATTTTTTCTGTAATGCGCTACAAGAATGACTATTGCATATTTTGTTTTGGACTGGATACTTCAAATAATTCTTAGTTCCCAATGAGGTAGGTGTTAAACACTACTGTATTAAAATTATTTTATAACATATTTGAAACAAAAATACATATTTTTTCTATTTATATTCTTTATAACAACAATCTACCAAATACTCCTTGTAACTACCTTGAAACATAATTTCTGTTAACCTAAAACTATCTTTAATAATATTCATGAAACTAAAATGTACAATTATCCAGTCCATCGTGCTGAAAATAGACACAGATACAAGCATAACAACTGCCTGACAGGTGTTTCATATCTGGGCTTAGCTGCAGGCTATGATATTGCTTCTACACATAGTTTGGCACCGATGTATTTGACACATGCCTAGTACAACGTAGTCATTAAATACACATTTGAAAAGCCATGTCCTTCAAAAGATAGTACACTATACACGGGTATACTATAAATCCAATGTTAACTGAAAGTTATTTAACAGCATTTTAATTTCCGACGTAGTAAAAATGTTTAGCCTTGATGTTTCAACTATTAATTTGGTTTCAAAGATTGCAACTTATTCTAATTGAGCCAGGATCGTAAAATGAAAAATGATTACTTATTTTTTAGCATTTTAATATGAAACGTTCACGAATATAGGCTCACTTTTGTTCACAACTCACCCACAAAATACAAACGGAAACAGGGGCCCAGGTTGTGAAGACACTCAAGGATGCTGAAGATATATAGTGGTAAGAATGAAGCTGCTTGATATTACGGTAAACCATTAAGAATAGCTCAATGCAGGAGGAATTCAGGTATTTTTTTTAAATCCATAAAAAATATTATGCTGAAATATCTACACTAAATCTGGGCCAGTAAATGTTTTCAGGAATTTTCTCACTCAATCGACAAGCTCTTCCAGAGAATTTCTTTCATATTTCAGAGTCTCAGATTTTAAACAATATGAAAAAGCCAATAAGCTTGCCACCAGTTATTCAACTTCTACACAAAGGGAATCATTGGCTGTAACCAGTGTCAGGAACAGAGACATAGATTCAAGTCAGGAAAATTGTGGTACAGTTTCATCTTGGCTCCAGGATAGACTTACGTAGGAGGACACAAAGGCAGGAAAACATGGGGTGGTTTGGGGGCGAAAAACTTTCAAAAATAAAGGCCTAGAAATTAAACTTAAGCTATAGTTGTACTTAAAAATCACAGGAAATTTGGCATTTTTAAAAATCAAAACATGCATTTTATCTGAATTTATAGAGATAACAAAATTATTATTTTGTACATAATACAAAATATTGTTCAACTTTCATCATTTCATAAAAACGGCTCTATCTGACGAGGACGACGCGGAGTCGTAGTACACAGACTGTTAGTACAGCCGAGCCGGTACGGAACTAGTGCGCAACTTGTTACATGTCAGTGTTTTTTATGCTGGGTGAAACTATCAATGTTATTATAGGAATACACTTAACATTACATAAATGTAAAAATAATATACATTGCTTTAAAATAAAAGTCAAATGTAAAATACATTTGTATATAAGTAAACTGGGATAGATTTAAACCTGTTCGGCAAATGAAAAATATTTCTAAAAAAATAGTACCCAAATTCTCGAGGGGGCAATTGCCCCTACTGCCCCTCCCCTGGATCCGCCCTTCCTTCACATGCCTCCACTTCCAGGGCTTTCCAGAAAACCTTACTTTCCTTCTGGCCAACCAAACAAATAATCCTCCAACCAAACACATAATCAGGTCCTCTTCTATTGTAGGAGAAAAAATGTTTCAAAGAGGAGGTGGGTTAGGGGTTTTGACATGTGTTTATTAAAAGAAAAGAAAAAGACATTAGAAGATAGTAGGAGAGAGTAAGATAAAAGAAAAACCAAAAACATATCTTAATAAAACAAACTACAAATTTTCTAAACTTTATGTGAAAATCTTCAAGCGAAATATGAGCCTAAATGTTTATCCAACAGGGAATAAAAAAGTTTAGAATGTTTTGAAGATTATTATGTTAACGTGTACGACGTATTATTAAAGACGCATTGGTTACAGAAAGATTGGAAATCAAAAGAGTTGAAACAAAAAAAAGGTAAAAAACCATATTAAATAAATGAATTCCGTTTCTGCTTACATTTGTTAAATTAAAGTTCATTACAATTTTTATTTGTATTGATCAATTAATGTTCTCTGTACATTTCATTTCAAGTGGGACATACAACCGTATTTTGCCTGAATTTCAGGGTAGTATGCTCCAAAGCAGTAGTTTGTTTTTTAGAATATAACTCATGCTATTTGTATTTGTTTGCACTGAATGATTTTACCCAGCATCTACAACGACATTAAAAGAGGCCATAAGAAGAGTATAATACTTTTTATTTGAATTTAACGTAACAGTTTTAATAAATGTTTTTATTTAGCTGATGCGTCATATCCCGATTTACCCTACTCAGGGGTGATTAGTCAGGACTACGTTAGAGGGTTTATACTACCCGCGAAGGTAAGGGGACTCTTACTCAACTGTTGCACCCTCAGAAGGGATACTGTGATTACTGCTAGATCTCTATGTAAGTTTAGGACTACGTTAGAGGGTTTATACTACCCGCGAAGGTAAGGGGACTCTTACTCAACTGTTGCACCCTCAGAAGGGATACTGTGATTACTGCTAGATCTCTATGTAAGTTTAGGACTACGTTAGAGGGTTTATACTACCCGCGAAGGTAAGGGGGCTCTTACTCAACCGTTGCACCCTCAGAAGGGATACTGTGATTACTGCTACATCTCTATGTAAGTTCAGGACTACGTTAGAGGGTTTATACTACCCGCGAAGGTAAGGGGACTCTTACTCAACTGTTGCACCCTCAGAAGGGATACTGTGATTACTGCTAGATCTCTATGTAAGTTTAGGACTACGTTAGAGGGTTTATACTACCCGCGAAGGTAAGGGGGCTCTTACTCAACCGTTGCACCCTCAGAAGGGATACTGTGATTACTGCTACATCTCTATGTAAGTTCAGGACTACGTTAGAGGGTTTATACTACCCGCGAAGGTAAGGGGACTCTTACTCAACTGTTGCACCCTCAGAAGGGATACTGTGATTACTGCTAGATCTCTATGTAAGTTTAGGACTACGTTAGAGGGTTTATACTACCCGCGAAGGTAAGGGGACTCTTACTCAACTGTTGCACCCTCAGAAGGGATACTGTGATTACTGCTAGATCTCTATGTAAGTTTAGGACTACGTTAGAGGGTTTATACTACCCGCGAAGGTAAGGGGGCTCTTACTCAACTGTTGCACCCTCAGAAGGGATACTGTGATTACTGCTACATCTCTATGTAAGTTCAGGACTACGTTAGAGGGTTTATACTACCTGCGAAGGTAAGGGGACTCTTACTCAACTGTTGCACCCTCAGAAGGGATACTGTGATTACTGCTACATCTCTATGTAAGTTCAGGACTACGTTAGAGGGTTTATACTACCCGCGAAGGTAAGGGGACTCTTACTCAACTGTTGCACCCTCAGAAGGGATACTGTGATTACTGCTAGATCTCTATGAAAGTTTAGGACTACGTTAGAGGGTTTATACTACCCGCGAAGGTAAGGGGACTCTTACTCAACTGTTGCACCCTCAGAAGGGATACTGTGATTACCGCTACATCTCTATGTAAGTTTAAATAGAGAAAGATAAATAGAACTCTAGAGAAGTGACAGGACGATCTCCTGATAATGGGAATGCATATAAACATGACTCATGTAAAGAGGGTCGTTTTACAGGTTTAAAATTATATTTGAGGGTAATTATTAAACAAATAATTACAAAAGATATAATTAAAATGTTTGTTTGTCATACATTCACAAAATGTGCACACTATTCAACCTCATATAGAAGTTACAATTATTTCGCTAGATAAAACTTTTATAATGATACATAGCGTGTATTTAACTTGAACAATATTAACATTCTCTCATTTGGCCTAAACACATAAACATCTTTCCAAAATAATAAAACTAATAATCCCAACATAGCATCAACCAGATATGAATATTATTAACATTCTCTCATTTGGCCTAAAACATATAACACATAAACATATTTCCAAAATATTAAAACTAATAATCCCAACATAGCATCAACCCGATATTAATATTATTAACATTCTCTCATTTGGACTAAAATATATAACACATAAACATCTTTCCAAAATATTAAAACTAATAATCCCAACATAGCATCAACCTGATATGAATATTATTAACATTCTCTCATTTGGCCTAAAATATAGAACACATAAACATCTTTCCGACTTAAAAACTAATAAACCAAACATAGCATCCCCTATATATGAATATCATTAACATTCTCTCATTTGGACTAAAATATAGAACACATAAACATCTTTCCGAATTAAAAACTAATAATCCCAACATAGCATCCCCTATATATGAATATCATTAACATTCTCTCATTTGGACTAAAATATAGAACACATAAACATCTTTCCAAAATATTAAAACTAATAATCCCACAATAGCATCAACCTGATATGAATATTATTAACATTCTCTCATTCGACCTAAAATATAGAACACATAAACATCTTTCCGAATTATAAACTAATAAACTCAACGTAGTATCCACTAGATAAGAGAATATTATTAACATTCTCTCAATTGGGCTAATGTAGAGGTTACACACATCGCGTAAAATAACAACATAGCGTTTACAATACTTGAACATTATTAATAGGGTCTTATTTGCCCTAGAATAACATAGAAGACACAAAATCTTTCCAAATAAAATACTAATAAACCAAACATTGTGTCCAGTATGTATGAATATTATTTAACATTCTCTCAATTGGAATAATATAGAGGTTACACACCTCGTGTTTAGTAAAATAATATGGAACACAATATAGCTTCCACTGTAATGGAAGATTATTAATATTCTTTCGTTTGGCCTAACGGAAATTCATAAACATAATGGTAAATAAAAAAAATAATCGTGAACCTAACCTAGCTCTCACTATATTAAAATGCTATTATCATTCACTACATTAGAAACTTTTTAACATTTTATTTCTCGACCTTGAAAAGTTAAATAATCTAATTTGATGTCTATTAGTGTAACTACATTGATATGTAAAGCCTGCTATTAACAGGTTACAATGATACAAGACATCTGCTCCAAAGATGTCAGGGTGTGATTCCTCAGTCTGTCCGAATTTACAAGAACTACATTTCTAGACTCTGTTTGATAATCTGAATACGATAGTAATTCTTCTATTGTCCTCAAAATAAGATTATCGAAAAAACAATCAAATATTGAACTTTATAAACGACTTTTACAAAATATTAATAGTATAGTGGAAGGCCGGTAATTTATTATTCTTCTGTAAAGAACTACAAAGATAGAACAGTTATTCTAAAAATATTTTTTAACATGCGTTCAAAAAAATACATTTAGAATTCATTTTTCAATAATGTTTCAATACCTACCATTATTTGACACTCTCCATGTATCTATCTACCTATATAACTATATATACATATATATATATATATTTTAAAACAACACAGATTATTCAAATACAAGAATATTCTTGTGTTGTTTTAAATTATTAAACAAGAAAACGTATTTTATATTTATATATATATATATATATATATATATATATATATATATTTAAGATCAAATAATACACACAAATACAGGAATATTTAATTTATTGAACAATAAACTCAAAGCTTTTCGTTGGCTTACATTACCAACATCTTCAGGAGTTACAATATTAAGAATATTGTACATCATTCTTAATATTGTAACTCCTGAAGATGTTGGTAATGTAAGCCAACGAAAAGCTTTGAGTTTATTGTTCAATAAATTAAATATTCCTGTATTTGTGTGTATTATTTGATCTTAAAAATATTCTAACAGGAAAACACATTTGATATTCTATATATATATATATATATATATATATATATTTAAAAAAGAACATAGGTTATTCAATATAATGTAATTTTCATTCCTGATGATGTTGGTACTGTTTACCAACGAAAAGCTTTGAATATAAATTAATAAATATTCTTGTATTTGAATAGCCTATGTTGTTTTAAATTATTAAACAAGAAAATGTATTATATATATATATATATATATATATATATATATATATATATATATATAAATATATATATATATATATATATATATATATATATATATGTGTGTGTGTGTGTGTGTGTGTGTGTGTGTGTGTCTGTGTGTGTGTGTGTGTGTGTGTGTAATATGTGCAAATTTTCAATCGTTATATCAATATATCAAAAAATACTTTTTATTCATCCTCTCAAGTTCAAATAGATTTCTGAAAACCTGTAATGGATGACGTTTGACATTAATAGTTTTTCTTCGATATCAATTAATTGAGTAACTTTAATTAATTAATTTTAATAATTAATTTCTCTTACTAATTTACCACTTAACACTGTGATTATATCTTATGTATACACATATTAATTATAACTAATTAATAAAAAATGACTAAAATAACATTTTATTTTGTTGATTTATGTAGAAATAATTTATTTTTACTTATATTACTTGTTTAGAAGTAACCTTTCTGTATTCTCGTAATCGAGAGTAAAGTTTCAAGCGCATGCAAGTTTCATGTTCCAATGACTTGAAAAGCTTTGCTACTTTGCATTTCAGTTGACCAATTATTTCAATCTAGTTTTTAGTCTTCATTTCTCTAGTTTTCCTGTCGCCTTTTCTTAAGCTGTCAAAATCGCAATGATTTATATATATATATATATATATATATATATATATATATATATATATATATATATATATTTGGAACTTACTAAATTTTTGCCAATATATATATAGGCCTATCGGTAATTATTGAATGGAATTAACAAATACGATAGAATCCATGTTTGTATTTCAGTCAACTGCAGATTTTAGACGAAATAATTCGTGAACAAATAAATTAATAAATCATAGTTGCATAAAATGGTAGATTAGTTGTAAGTATAATTTCCAATAAGACATTAATGTTTATTTATTGCAATAAAATTCTACAATTTTTGTTATAAGTATTCGAAAAGTTAAAAAAAGGCTTTCAACGGGATGACGGCGTTAATTTCTTGGAAACTAATTAAAGCAAACCTGGTTTGCATAATTTAGGTTAATAGAGTAAAAAACCAAGTTAAATTTAAAATATTGTGTCCAGATTTCCCTAAATAACTCATCTCCGTTGATGAAGCTGTAATTGCAGTTGGTATTCATGTGTCCAAGCGTATTTATACATTTCCGCCACATTCTCGATTTCGATTCTTTACTTTCTCTAAAATAGCCGGAGTTATCTGACGCATGCGTACAACAGCCCAGATACCCGACCCGTACTTTCAGTTATTTATACATTCTAAGTTGATGACGTCACGGAGTAGTCGAGACCATTTTTGGCGGTAGTGGAGCCTCCGCCCCGACCTCCCCCACACCTCCTTACGTCGCATACAGTTATATGATGATTCAAGAGATACAACGCCTATCTTTGCACTTGTTGTTCACAAGAGTTGTAGCCTACTTATTCGTTTATCTAATTTAAGCATGCTTTTATATTTTTCAAGGACTTTTTTTCTTAGGTAAATGTTTTTAGTTATGTTTCAGTCGTTTCGGTCATTTTCTGAATTAAATAACTCCTTAAGTTTGAAAACTAGCCCTCGCATTGGAGAAATGTAGAGGAGCTGATTGCCAAGTAAATATGCTGTTGGTCACAATTTTAGAAAGCCAATTGTGTAACAGTTCCTGTTCTATAATATTGTGTTTGTAAAGCTGAGGAAATTTGCAATTATTGTGTCAAAACAATTTAATAAAGGTAGTTAACTTTAAAAAATAACTTTGAAGGCACATGTCAACGGGAAATAGCGTTAGGCCTAAGATCTAATAGATATTACTATCATCCGTCCAGTTTTTGTATTATTCTAAAGTGCTATGGTGTGAGAAAGTTATCATAGAACTTTTTATATCAAGTTTTAAGTTTATTATAAGTTTTATAAGTTTAATAGATTATTATTATTTATAAATATAAATATACATAAAATGTAGAAAGTAAAGGTTTTAAATAGAAGGTTTATTATACTTTAAGCCAGTTGTATTTGACATCATATAAAATAAATTGTAACACTAATAAAATTTGTACAATAACTGTAAACCATTAATTAATATTTACCAAGCCACCAATAAACATCCTTTAAATCATTTTCAAGGAAAGAAAATAATGACCATTAAAGGTAAATAAAACAGCAAATAATTAAAAATATTATTACGGAAAAATATTATCGTAAAATAATTTGAAAGTAAAAACATTACTTGAACGAATAAAAAACGAATTTTATGAAAAACTGTCAAATAAAATGTAATTCGACATTTTTTAATAGGTATGTCTACCTTTTACAAGGTTATTCAATAGTTATGGGGTTCTAAGAGAAAGAATAAGGAAAAGTAGATGGAATTAAATAGGGCTAAAGAAAGAACATAACCATCTCTCGGTAATGGAAATAAGGGTAAATTATAGCTTCGAGTGGGGGAAGGCCGTTCATCTCAGTAGACAGAACTCAACTGGGGTAATGAGGCCTTCCCTCGCTGCTCGTTAAACGTACCGATACTTGTTAGCTATGTGCTTTACAATATGGGAGCTTGGCAATTCCTTTAGGCCTTGAAGATTTAAAATACATTTTTACAAATAGGTTTAATTGGATTTTTATTTTACTTTCTGAGGAAAATACTGTCGGATAAAAACAATGATAAGTTCAATTTACAGCTACTGACTGAAAGTTCAAGTACTCTTGCAGTGAACTGTTACAATGATAAAACGGTTCGATAACGTCACAGAACTCCTTTATAAGTGTGATCGTAAGAGTAAATTGCTGCTCAACACAAGAGCCCCCAAGTCCCACCTCATGAAAGAAATCTATTTGTACCAAGCACACCAAATTAACTCAATAATATAAAATATGCAAAATGACCTTCTATAACGAAACAAGCGGAAGTAAATAATTTTTAAAATTTTGCCTTATGGGCATATATTAGCTTCTTGTCCCTCCTCACAAAATGTTCAGCCCTCTCTCCCAACAGTGCCAAAACCCTCACAGAAGGAACGTGTGACTGCTCCACGGAATGGTTTCTTAGAATTCAGGCAAAGAAAACATTCTGTGAGAATGCTGTTACAGGAACGTTGATCCACTCTAGATCTATTGAGCACCTCAATTCGGCTACTTTTTTAGATTACTGTTTTTTATTTTCAATTGAAAGTAATTTATTAATGGCAAGAACGCACTAAAAATATTTGTAAGCGTATATTAGACGTTTATGCCACCAAATGATATTGTATGATATTTATTTAAAACAACTCTCTGTCCCTATTATAACATATGTTTGATACAGCAATCATGTGTTACATTTGTTTATTTCACCGGACTATATCTTATACATTCACAAAACCAATCCTTTCTATATGAGATTTTCAGTTTAACATCGCAAGAAAACCAGTTTAGGCTGAATTTTTTTCTTACATCCGTATTTGTAAAGCTATGCGTTTCGTTTTAGTTTGTTAATCACTTTTACAATAGTTTCCTAAATATCCGAACTTTATCATAAAGTTCGGATAGTCATAAACTAATGTAAAAGTGATTAATTACGTTTCACCTAACGTAATCGACTACAAAATTCAAGAGTTTTAGTTTGGTATGAGTAAAATTCACTTTTTTACTCATAGCTTCATCTCAAACGTATTTTTACGAAAGTCACCATTTTCGAATACAACCAAAAAAGCAGCAACAAATTATAAATGAAATAAGTACCTACTTCACACTGAGATAACGAGATAATTTTTAAACCATCAAGTATAGTGCGGATCACGTAACCGCGTATTTGGCCTTGAGAGATCACAGTAGGCGAGACGGGAGGTAGAGGATCAGTATAAATAATTTCCTACAAACATGATAAAGACTGCTAAAACGCTGACTTGCATGCGACGGTCGATATTAGATAAATTAGATAATAAATTAGCTTCGGTATGAATTAACAAACAGTCGTAAAATATGTGTAAACATATCGGATGCAGAAGCTGTTGATGCATAAAAGATTATGAATATGAAACATGTTTTAAGAAGTGGTAGTACACGAGAAATCTCGTGCAATCTCTCAGTGCCAAAGTGTACGGTTACGTGGTCCGCACTATACATACATATGCACGCTCACGCACACACGCTTGCACACACACACACACACACACACGCACGCACGCACGCTTATTTGATATATTTAGAAGAACCTTGTTAAGTGACAACCCAGTCACTCATTGATGACAATTGTCTTGCGTTCAACAGGTTCTTGATAATTCTAACAATGTTGGTCGAGGTTTACAGCAGCGTTGGCTTGAAAATTATTCTTCAGTATGAATTATTTATAGCATTTAAAAAAACATGTATGCTTTATATATGTATAAGAACCCATCTTGGAGTCATACCTTGGATAGACCTACACTCTACGATATAATACGGAGGTTTCTACCCACTACACCTCCATGATGGAGCAGTTGGTTAAAGACGTATGACCGAGCAAGTGGTATGATTTCCCCGAGAATGGTAACAGTGCTACTTTTTATCGGAAAGGAATTTTTAATATACATGAAATATTACAAAAACTGACCCGACATTCTTTAAACATTCATCAGAAACTCAAATAATGTGTTATTATTGCCGTTTGGCGTGGGTTGGGTAAACGTTTATGCACGAAACCGGATGTCTTTTAAATTTGTATGAACAAAGAAACGTGTTTAGCATTTATATTACACTAATAGTTTCATTACTTGAGGGTTTATTGTGAAGTAAACAACTGAGCCGAATTCCATTATAAAAGCATTAAAGCTTTTAAACAAGCATAAGCGTAAAGAAGATGAAATGAACGGAACTAGTATTGATCTGTTCATATTTAACAACCACAGATAAACCCAAGGACTTCCATTATAAAGCAGACATGCTTCGGAAACGCCCACCTACAGTCTACGAAATCGAAATTATCACTTCTCAATTTCTCAATAAAGGGTATGCACAAAAATCTGGACTTATAGTGGCCACAAATAGGTTTTTAAACCATATAACATACACAATTTTATTTTTAAAGTATATTGAAATAATTGCGTTATTGAACGTAATAATTATTGGTTAAAATCATGAATATTACTTGTATGCAAATGAAAAAATGTTGACATTTTTTTTTTTTACTACTGAAACTCAAAAACTAAAAGAATAAGTAATAAACATATGGAAGGCAGTGTAGATTCAAATGATTTAAATTTTAAATAAATCCCTAAAAGGTATTAAAATGTCATTAATAACGTAATGTACCATCACAGGCATTTTTAACAGTTCAATTTTTCATAGATATTTATTAAATATTCCTGAAAAAGATATAGGCTAGTACAATAGACCTGTAGAGCATAATCCTGTTTCCATTATAACTTTAAATTTTACTTTATAAATAAATAAAATTTTCTTAAACCACAAAAACTTTTTATTTGTGTCCTGACGTACATTTCTATTGCAAAGGAATTATCTTCAGAGGAAATCACTACAAAATTTGAAATTACTACTCAAAAAGAACCAGAGTCTTGTAGTAATTTCCTCTAAACATGGTTGACGCAATCCAAATGTAGCTACATCAGGATTTAAATGATAGGTTTTGTGGTTAAGACGGTTTTATTTATTTGTAATAAAAAAATTTCACCAAATTTGCTCCAAGTAATTATTAAATTTTACTTTTAAATGTTATAAAGTAGGTATTAGAAAAAATTTATAACTAATAATTAAGTCATTACTTACTGGACTATTAGATAATTTATGAGACCTTAAACATATTAGGATATATAACTATTTTCCTTTAGAGTAACAATTCAACTAACCGCTAATGCAGGCCTATAACAAAACAAAATGTAACATAACCTATAAGCAAGAAAAACAACTATTACATAAAATCATACGTTATTATTATATGTAATTAAGTACAAGATATTTCTCAATATATAGGAAACTACATTTCGAAAAGATTTTAACATAACCTCCAATTAACCTCAAATAAATATGAAAGATGTGTTACGGTTAACATATCGCAATTTCCGGCTTTCGGAAATCTTTCGAAGCAATTCGTTTACCTCCGGATTGCTGATCATACCGTTGGTTTACAGATAACTTTACGTTTCACCGATTTACTACCATTTACATTTGTCTTTTAAGTTGAACAATAAAGTTTTATAAAGTACAAACTTTATTTTGTAGAATTTTATTGGGAGCTCATATACAATTTTGTGGTTCCGTGTGTATCTTAATTGTTCGCAAATAGTTATACTCAATATAAAAATTTATTATTACAACAGGCTCAAAATGAATACCAAGAAATAAAAACTCCAATAACGCCAAGGTGTGTGGAGAAGTTTCTTGTACTCCATTAACTCCAAATTAATACCGAAGCAGGACAAGGCCGTTTAATTGTGTTCGTGTTATGCTACCTATACAGTAAAAACTAAGGACCCTAATGTGTAAGAACATCGTGACATGTTATATCATTCCTTACGCTTCCTCGACCTTGAAACATTGAATCATCAGGTATTAATAAGTTTACATCAACGAATCACATCTGGTGTGACGTAATTGCTTGCAAATTGCACCGTGCTTTCTCTCTCTCTCTCTCTCTCTCTCCCCTCGTAATGCCTGAATGAGTCCATTTATAAGTAGCCTATATTGTTGGACCTAATTTAGAATTATGAAGTTATTTTAAGAGTAACTATTAATTTCGTAATCTTATAAAACAAAATTCAACTTAAAAATAAAAAGACTTTTTTTAAAAATAAAAGGTGGTATTTAAAATTAATACTCTATCATAAACACATATGTCTATTCTCTCTCTCTTCGTGTGTGTGTGTGTGTGTGTGTGTGTGTGTGTGTGTGTGTGTGTGTGTGTGTCGGTGTGTGTGTGTGTGTGTGTGTGTGTGTGTGTGTGTGTGTGTGTGTGTGTGTGTGTATGAGTGTGTGTGTGTGTGTGTGTGTGTGTGTGTGTGTGTGTGTTTGTACACTCAAGTGTGTGCTGTGTGTGTGTTTTTGTATGTGTTTGTATGAGTGTATGTGTATCTGGCGTGTGTATGTTCAACGCTGCCGTCATCTAGGAGGGATTCGAAAGGAATGAGGCAGTGATATAGTTAGTTGTACACATGACAACAATTCTGAAGTTTCCAAACATACCATCCTTCTCTGAAATAACCAACTCTCTGTCATGGCCACAGAGAGGCGTTGCAGGGTGGAAAGGGAGAAACGATTATTGAGAAAAAATTGCTTATCATTACTTACATCCGGAGAGTTTTCATAGATTCCAGTGTTGGAATATATCATGGAAATACATCGATATTTTTTCGGTATTTAATAATTAAAAATACAAGAAGTAATTATTGCGTAATTTAGTAACTACTTTTGAACTTACTTGCTGACGCGTTTCGAAACAATCGTATCATTCACTAAGCCGCGTTCGCTCAAGGTTGCGGGAGTATGATTTAAGAGTGTAAGAGGGGTGGGGTTAAGCGGATTGTTTATTATGTAATGGAATAGGGTGTTAGATTCAAAGTGTGTGTGGTAGTTTAAGATATGTTCTTTTTCTGATGTGCGATATTTTAAAATCCTCTTAAGTAGTTAGTTTTTTTACTATGGTTTAAATGTGAATAATATTTAAGTTAGGATAGATGTTTCTGTATGTGTGTTTTTGTGGTTTAGCTGGATTTTGGATTTTATGTCGTTAATGTGTTATTTAAAACGTATGTTAAACGATGTACCGTTTTTGCCGATGTAGAAGCACAAAAGACTTAAAAAACAAAACTCCAAAATCCAGCTACGCAACACATATAGAAAACACACATGCATAAACATCCATACTAACTAAAATATTCTCCATTAAACTATAGTAAAATATTAAACTATAGTAAACAACTAACCCATACAGAAAAATTTGAAATATTCTAACACCACATAACAGAAAAGAACATATCTTAAACGAGCACACACACTTTGAATCTAACAACCTATCCATTATATAGTAAACTTTAACCCCAACCACTTACACTCTTAAATCATATGCCCGTAACCTTGAGCGAACGGCGGCTTCGTAAATGATACGATAGTTTCGAAACGCGTCATCAAGTAAATTCATAAGTATTCACTTACTTACGCAATAATTACTTATAGTTTTGTCAGTGAATTAAAGATGATTACAACAAGCAACTTTAATTAAAAAATGTTTGAGATGAAACAATATTGATAGAATGTATTAAATAGGCTCTTAAGTTAACTTGGGAAAAAAATTAAGTTCAAGTCAAACCAAGTTTTTGTATTTGGTAACTATATTTATCTTTAAAGTATTGGGAATAAATATACTACTAATGTGTAAGACAGAAAGTGACATAACTTACGAGTAAAGAAACATCTGTTGCAATAAATCAGACATTATCACGTGATTTAATCAAATATTCAATATTCCTAAATATACTTTATATAACGTTGAAAATGATTTAAACGTACACATCTAAATAACCTCTAAGTTGAGACAAAAACTGCTGTTAGCGGTAATCTACCGCATGTTTTACATATGGAAATATTTCGGTAATATAGATCTGACCAAAACGGACTTATATATCTGACTTCTTATTTTACAGTTTCAACCCAGTTAGAAAAAATTGGGCTTTATAAACCGTCTACAAAGTGGAATCAGGATTAATGGTAAAGAAAATGAAATCCTGACTGCCATAAGTAAAATTGACTGACTGACAACGGTAATAATGAAGTGACTTACAGCATTGAACAATTCACTTACCTAGTGCGAAATGCGTCTGCTGAAAATTATCAGTAAGTAGAGGCTTTTGGCCAAGTTATACTATTAGTATTAATTTAATTAAAGTGAAATATAGTTAGTCTCGTCAAAGAGCAAATTTAACATATATACATTTCTTTATTTGTTTGTTGAAAGAACAGACAAGAACTAATACTACAGGCCGCAGTTACAAACATGGACTACGCAGAGCCAATATCCTATTTAAGATTTCACTTTGGTCCGATTACGGCATAATTTTTAACGAAACGTTCCAAGAGGTTAGTTATGATTTTATATTTCTTATTAAATGTTGTTATCTATTGTTTTTTTAAAATCTGATATATTTTGTCATATTGCATTATATTAGTTTTTGTAATTTTATTTTTACATTTCTATTTTTATTTTTATTACAGAAGTGAATTTACTCCTACACCGATAACGCAGATATCGTTAAACCAGCTTCGTTGATTGTTGTTTTTTTATCACAATTGTACCAAACACGTCAAGTAGCCCGCGTTCCTATACAAACACTAATTTGGATGCAGCACGTCATCGCAATGACGTCATAGGCTAAATTTGACACGGTGGGGAGGAAGAGCAGCGTGCCGTGTGCAAAGCACAGATCGGATCTGTTTGTACTACCTGTTTAGAATACATTTAACTAGTTTTAGCAATACCTAACGCTATTGGAGATCGATGTTTTCTGCACGATGTAGTGTTCCTCCGCGAATGTATATTAAGCCATTACATCGATCGCTCTGCAAATACCCCGAGCGAGGCGTTTTGATTTATGCACCACATGTTTGTGTTTAGAGAATACTTAGGATTTTATTATTCCCGGCACAGGCATACCTCTATAACTGACTATATAAATAAATTGTCTAGTTTTACAGTTTATTAAAATGTACGCCTGGTAATACAGATGTATAAACATTATGTGTATTTTTATTTTAAATATTCTCAATCTCGATATTAAAAAATTGTTTACTTTTCTTTATATAAACATAATCTTAGTAATTTATGTTGTTAGCGTTCATTTTAAGCTGTACTGTATTCGCTTCACCAGCTAAAAGGTAGGCAGGATTCTTTGCTTAGGTTGAGAGCAGGTTTATCTCAAGTAAGAGACCTGGGCAAGGAATGCTATCCCCCCCAGTACCAGGAGATCGTTACATAGTTCCCTGAGAGTACCTATCTCCATCTACTCTCATCACAAGTAGGATGACACACGGACTCCTCTTTATGCCCGAGTAGGACATAATACGGTGTAAGTCTATATTATGCGACCCTATACACAGAGCCGTCCTTAGGGTGGGGCGAGTGGAGTAGCCACTCCAGGCCTTCCGGTGTAAAAATGTACAAAGTTTTGGCTGAATGAAAATAATATAATAATGTAAATTTATACGTGCCTAAAATATCTGTCTGAATACTCGCGCAATATGTTAAATTATTGATTAATGACAAAACCTACGAACTGGATATATGGATGACGGAATGACAAGATGCAATAAATATTCACGATGGAGTGTTTGTTTTTTATTTGATTAGTAGTTTTCTAAAGAACTTTCGTGGACAATATTCAAGATTTACACTTAAGAACACTAAACAAATAATAGTGTGTGCAAATAATATTAATATTTTGTAATAATATGTGCTTATTTATATTTCATTATTATTAGTTACAAAAGCAACAAAAATGAATTGATATCTTATAAAAATATATTTATTTCCTATCAGACCTAAATTATTATAATATTCCTAGTAATTCACTGATGAAATATCAAAATGGAAGAGGTAGGGATGGTCATACATCATATTTCTTATCTCATATTTTTACACAGAGTAAAAAAACTTAGATCACACAGATTTGATGTAATCGCTTAGATTTGATGTGTAAAAACTTAGTTTTTGTACACATTAAAAATAAAATATATTCAACCTTAACAAATGAAAAAAAATCACGTAAATAATTGGCGTATTTATAGACGAAATGACCATCAAAATTGCTCTAACATATAATTTTTTCTTTATTTCGGGAGGGCATGTTTTAAAAAGCCTCGCCAAAAGTTTTTGCTCCAGGACTTGCATTTGCTAAGGAAGGCTCTGAATATACACACACAATGCTTGTGCCCTTCTATATCCTCTACTAAGGATTATGTATCGCTACATTAGTCGAAAGTAATAAGAAAGTTATTTACGAAAATTAAGGCAAGAAAGAATAAAATAAAGAATCGTGGAAAAGAAACAGAGTAACAGAAGTCAGTTAAATCTACACAAGCGGGAAAAGAAGTATACAAATTAAGACGTTTTTCAAAGAAATTCAATATACAGGTTAGAATGACAACTAACAACACATTGCAGAACAAATTAAAGGGGAATATAGAAAAAATAAATAAATTAGTCAAAAAAGGGGTATGTAAAATGCAATGTCATTGCAAAGCAACATACGTAAGACAAGCAGGACGAAAATTTGAAACCAGATATGAAACCATTTAAATATGAAGAAAATCAATTGAATTACGCTACACATTTGATTAAAGGTGTCCATACACCGGAAAAAAATGAAGAATTCAATGCAAATTTAACATTATGCTTATAATGGAAGACAGATGAATATTTTAGAAAATCTAGATATTTGTAAATCAAAATTAAAGAAAGAAAATATAATAAATGAAGAAATAAATTAACAGGCGGATGTTATTTTTAAAAGTTTAAAATAGTTTAGTTAGAGAGGGTTTTGTTAATTATTATAAACCTACCCCAGTTTGTTCAAATAATGCGACTTATATGTTCGTCATAATAGCACGTTAACTTTTGTTTACAATAATCAAAACTAAAAACATACGCTATAATAAAATGTTTACAATTACAAAACTAATACATGCAGGGTTTAGTCACGACTGGGTTTATCTATTGCTATGATTAATTAACGCAGAACTTGAATAGCACAGAGTTTATTTAATGCGAGATTAATTAATGAAGAGTTCAATAACGCAGGATTTAATAACGGCAAGATACATATTACGGAGGTTAATTAAGGCTGGGTTTAATTATTAAAGTGTATTAAATAGATAATGCAGGGTTTTACTAACGGGGAGCTTAATTAAAGCAGGGATTAATTATTAAAGCGTATTAAATAATGCAGGGTTTTACTAACGGGGAGTTTAATTTATTCAGGGACTAATTAACGCAGAACGTCAATTAATTAATTCTGGAATTAATTAACGCAGAACGTTAATTAATTAATTCAGGAATTAATTAACGCAGAACGTAAATAACGCAGAGTTTATATATTGCCAGCTTTAACTAATGAAGCGTTTAATAAATGCAGCGTTTAACTACTGAAAGATGTAATTAATGTAGCGTTTAATTATTGAAGGGTTTAATAAATGCAGCGTTTAATTATTGAAATATTTAATTAATGTAGCGTTTAATTATTGAAAGATTTAATTAATGTAGCGTTTAATTAATGCGAGGTTTAATTATTGAAAGGTTTAATAAATGCAGCGTTTAATAAACGCAGAATGTAATGAATGCAGGATTAAAATAATAAAGGCTTAATTAATGTAGCTTTTAATTAATGCGAGGTTTAATTATTGAAGATTATCATTTTTGCAGCGTTTAATTAACGCAAAGTGAAAAAAATGTAGGATTCAATTACTGAACGGTTAAAATAATCCAGCGTTTAATTTACGGAAAGTTTAATAATGAGAGGTTTATCTATTGAGGGCCATTAATTAATGCAGAGTTCAAAGTGACACAGAGTTTAATTAATGCAAGGCATAATTATTGAAGGGTTTAGTTAATGCGTTTAATTAACGCAGAGTATAATTGTTGCAGTATAATAATGCAGGATTTAATTTCAAAAGTTTAATTAACGCAGAGTATAATTAATGCAGGATTTAACTTTCAAGAATTTAATTAACGCAGGGTATAACTAATGCAGGATTTAACTTTCAAGAGTTAATTAACGCAGAATATAATTTATGCAGGATTTACTATTGAAGAGTTTAATTAACACAGAGTATAATTAATGCAGGGTTTACATTTGAAGAGTTTAATTAACGCAGAGTATAATTAATGCAGGATATAATTTTCAAGAGTTTAACTGACTCAGGGTATAATTAATGCAGGATTTAACTTTCAAGAGTTTAATTAACGCAGAATATAGTTAACGCAGAGTATAATTAATGCAGGAGTTAACTTCCAAGAGTTTAATTAATGCAGAGTATAATTAATGCAGGATTTAACTTTCAAAAATTTAATTAACGCAGAGTATAATTAATGCAGGATTTAACTTTCAAGAGGTTAATTAACACATAGTATAATTGATGCAAAATTTAACTTTCAAAAGTTTAATTAACGCAGCATTTACCTTTGATGAGTTTAATTAACGCAGAGCATAATTAATGCAGGATTTAATTTTGAAGGGTTTAATTAACGCAGAGTTTAATTATTGCGAAGTTTATTTATTTGAGGGTTTAATTAATGCCACGTTTAATCAGCGCAGAGCATAATTAATACAGAACTTAATTAGAGAATTGTCTAACTAAGACAGAATTTAATACAGGGTTGAACTAATGAAGGTTTTAATTAATTAGGGGTTTAATTATTATAAGTTTAAAACGTTTCACGACTATCTTATCATTTTTGAGGTTCTCTAAGTCTGATGAATTATTTTTGCCACATTATATAGGTCAACATTTGTTCATTATAGTAAGTCACTATACATAATTGTACACTATTATACAGATAATAGTTAGATACAGCTACAAAAATTTCTTCCTTTTTCAACTTAAAAAAGTAAAACTACTATTGCAAATTGATAAAATTGACTATTTAAACCTGCCTTGTCTAATTTGAATTAAAAGTTACTTAACGGCTTTTAAATCTTCGAAATAAAGCGTGTAAAAAGATCCGTTAACAATTTAATAACGTTCATTCTACCAAAGCAAAATCATTCTTAATTAGTTCGGATTGTGAGCGTATTAAAAATAAACAAACACATTGGTTCGTTTCAGTTTATTTTAAACATATGTTTCTCCATAATTTTTATTTATTATTTTGTAAAATAGTTACTGTAATGTATGTTCTTAACATTTATTTAATTACTGGATTAGCCGTAAGCACTCAAGCACCCAAGACCGAGCTAGCACACACAAGCGCTATGTATTTCAATACAAATCATATAAAGGTATATTACCTTTTTAGAATTTGGCTAAAAACATATTCCTTGTATCTATCAATGGAATTTATTTTACATTAGAATGTGAATTTTTGTTTCAAATTTTATACAGATAATACACTAAAACTGTATTTCTGCGATTAATAAATAATACAAACCTGTTGTTTTGATTTTTTTTTTTTTTAACTTAGTTACATTATTTCAGATATTAAACATTTACCATATTTAGTTCATCATATAAATTTATTTGAATAGTAAAACTATAAATCTTAAAAAAGAGTCTCAAGAATGTAATTTTAAATTTAAAATCATCCCAAGACTTTTCGATATTCTTCCAACAGATGGACCCCCCCCCCAGCTTTTGCACACGTTCTGCACTTCACTTTCCGACCACACCTAAATAATTTACTTCTTGTATAAACACAACACTTCGAATAAGACACAAAACAGCTGTTTATTTGTTGCCATTCTGTTGGCGATGGACTATATTTAGTAACACTTCATTAAGTTTGAGTTAAATAATTCTGTTTCAAGATCTACACCTGTTTTACCTTTTCAGATACATTCCAACGTGTAGATTTATAAAATAAACAGATTTAGGCTATACGTTATTAGTGACTTTTTAAACACTGCTCCTCCGTTATATGAACCGATTACGGAATTTGTTGGTTAATTATAGATAATGGATTGTTATCTGTTGCTTAGTTTCTATCACGGAATTTTTGTGACGGCAATGCTTTGAAATTTGACATAACAGTAATGTTCTCTGTCTAAATAAATTCAGTAATAGATCTCGGTCTTTATCTAAACGTTCACAGAAAATGAAACAAACTGAATGTTATAAACTAATGAAGAATAGTTTGTCGCTGAATATTTACAAAACCAAATTTATGTTGATTTCAAAAAAGACATTTGTATGCAAGATAGGTTAAAAGGTACCACTATAAAGCTGCAAAGATAAGTGAAAATAATACATCTCATGGGGATTTGAAGTAAAATCAAGAAAGCGGGAGCAACATTCACAAAATGAAGCAAATGCGGGAACCTTTTGAGTTTGGTTTACAAGTCCTTTTGATAGGATGTTGTATATTGTGGGCGTGGATGTACCGTCGTACATTGAGAGTTTGCTGGGCGCAAAGGATTGTGTGGAGGTTTTGAGAAGAATCATAAAAGGGAGATAATACTGATAGAAGGGAGTGTCACTAGAAAAGCGAACACAAGTCCTTTGGTTACACCAAGGAAGAGCATCAAGGACTGTTGCGAATCACTATACGGGGCAGGATGGTGAGAAAGGACTACCAGTAGAAGGGGCACTTCTGGAAGTAGAACTTAGGGATCGGTACAACAGCGCCACCAACCATATCTGTGTAAGTGGTATCAAAAGTGCGAGAGGTTTTGATCAATTGTCAATTTCAAAATGAAAAAGGCAAATGAAAAAAGGATGCTAAAAAAATACTTTACAAAATCAAACCAATGAAGAGACTTTTTTCTTTAAAAAATATATTTCTCGGAAAGAAAATAAATAATTCGTATTTTGTTGATAGTGTATTTTGCCTTTCTTAAAAAATCTCTACTTTAGTAAATAATCTTTTTACTAATCCTTCCTTTTTAAGCATTTTCGTTTTATAATCGAGGCGTGAAATGATAAAAGGATAATTCTAATCCTTTTTAGATTTAGTATCAAAAGATACTTACTAATTCTTAATTAGCAGGTAGTAGGCTTCCAAGCAAATGCATTTAAATACAATTCTTGGCAATTAAATGAGTTCTCAAGTGAAATAACTATGCTCTAAATATAAAGCAGACCAACTCTACCCACATCGAAATTCTAATTTCTCCAAAAACCTACTGCATTCTAGACCACAATAGTTGAAACAAGTAATATAAAAGAAGTTAATTCCTACTGAGTTCAACAAAGAGACATTTTATTTTAGTTACTTCTGATTAAATAATTACAATTAATATAAATATGTTTATACAAATGACAGAATCACAATATTAGGAGGCAAAATACGAGTATAAAGCTAATTTCCTTGCAATTTTCCATTTCAGTCTCTATACTGTTTATGGTCTTGTACTATTATTTTTGTTTATTACTATTTATTTGCTTATTTTCGTTTCTAATTTATGAAGCTGATGGTCGTTTATAATTTCTCGTTATACTCGTACCCATCAGGAGTAGTAATCCTCTTGTAAAGCTTCATCATTGTAAGGAGCATTTCCCTTATAATTTCATATACATCTTTAAGTAATAGACATCTTTTATAGCATTGTTAACGTTGGATTAGTGCCAAAGTCCTGGATTTTAAACATAGTCACAGTTCCAATCCAAACAAGTCATAAGTTTAAAAAAAATTTATTTAATGAATAAATATTTAAACGAACTGTACTAACATCAATTGTTACCCACCTCCCCCCTCCCCCCAGTATATGTTCCCGAATTGAGGGGTGTGAAGGCAAGTCAGGGGGGGGCGAGAGAACAGTTGAAGAAATTAAGATGACTTCTCATTTAGTTAAAATTTGAGTACACAATTTATCAAAATTTAAAACTAGGTTTAAACTGCAGATTTTTTTACATAGGGGGAACGTGGTACCAAAACGTTTGGAAACATATGCACTGCAAAATATGTATTTGCATCTGATTTAGTAGATAAAAACTTATTTTTACAATATATATAAGGAGAGTGTAAAATAATAGAAGGAATTGAAAAATAGATAATTTCTTTTAATCTTGTGTAGGTTATAATATAGTTAGCATTATTATAGAAACAGACAAGACCAGAACAGTTATTATTAGGGGCTATCTAAAAGAAACACGTGTTCTCTTTATTTAATAAAATACACAATGATTAAAAATTCCCAAGAGTAAAAAAAAACTATTTTTAAGGACTGTTTCGAAAAACAATTTTTAATTTAAAATAAGTATTCATTACTTTCCTACATAAATGGTTCTATGCAATGAAGTAATTTAGTTACAAGTATTTTTGTAACAGCTTAAACTGAAGATATTTTAAAAGATAAAGTGTTTCTTATAATGTAAGAGTATTTGATAAAGTGTTCCAACTTTTGGAAATTCTATTTATTAAGTAGCAAACATAACGTTATGAAGAAGATATAAATAGCGCCGGGAAATGATGAAAGTAAAAGAGGATCAAGAAGAAGAATTAATATACTTGTTTCATAAAGCATAAAACCTAATTAGAAATGCCTTCATCAGAGCCAACTTTCGTAAGAATAAAGCGTAACAAGAAGGTCGTGCAAAGGAAATTCTTGCTGTGTTTGAATAATTCAAACAAATTATATTACACACACACATACGCGCGCGCACACACTTACGCACCCACGCACCCACACACACACACACACACACACACACACACACACACACACACACACACACACACACGCACGCACCCACGCACGCACGCGCACCCACGCACGCGCGCGCGCACACACACACACACACACAAATACGTACAAACGCTTACCCAACATTACCCCCACAAAATAACAACAATAAACAACTCAAAGCAAACACTACAAATACAAATATATACAATACGTTAGGTATATAGACCATCTTGTAGCTCTCGCGCTTCCTACTTAGGCCAAACAGGAAACACATTTCATGCACGATACTAAGAAGACTATAAGGTACTCGCAAACATAGAGTCAAGCTTTGCTAAACACCACTTCACCACCACAATCTAAATGAACATACAGGTACTAAAAACACAGTAAGAACAACAACCTAATATTACGAAAATACAAACCGTTTAAATTACAAGTCACACACAACCTCATGATACAATTTCACAAGAATTCTCATACTATATTTACCCGAAAGTTCCTATAGATCTATCAGACAACCTAATCTCAATATAGTGATTATCAACAATTAATTGCAAACTATACTCCGTCCAGACGAGGAAGAACCATAGAGGATCAGGTGACCCTCACACACACTCGTACTGATCCGGCTTGGCGACCTACCTACTAATGATGAGTCACCTACTAAGCCTTAGTCTACAATACTAAAATTTAATAAAATGTTAATTTAGAGATTTTTGCTGACATTTTCTGATTCCACATATTATTCCTTGAAAATAAAGTTTAAACACAATGTAATTGTGTTACTTTTGAAAATTATATTCATTAGGTATCGTTTTCCGATATTTAATAAATTAAATTAAATATCCATTATATACCTACATATTTACTTCTTGCTTGATCTCTATTTCCAAGGATTAATATGTAGAATCAAAAAATCTGAGTAAAAATTACCCAAATAGTACAATTACAAAAATGTTAGTCTTGTAGACCAAGGCTTAGTAGTGACTCATCGCAGGTATGGAAGTTAGCGCTTGTGAGTGAGTGTGCAAGGGTCGTTTAATACTTTGCGGTGCTTTAGAGGGTGCTCCTTCTAATGACCAAAATTCAACTAACCAAAATGTACGCAACACAATGTACACAAGTTCAACTAACCAAAATACGCGACATTCAAATCAGGGGACTTCAACAAACCAAAGTGCACGGACTTCAACTAACCAAAGTATACGGACTTCAACTGAACGAAATGTCGCGGGTTATCTTATTGGCGTTCCGTAGGCAGAAATATTACTTTACATTTATCAATTTCACCTTCAAGTTGTGCAATGAACGCCTGTGGAACGGCAATAAGATAAACCTGAAATATTTCATTCAGTTGTTATCCGTGTACTTTGGTTAGTTCAAGTCCGTGCAATTTTGTTTAGAACGTCTTCGTCGTCTCTTATTGAACGTCGCGTAATTTGGTTAGGAAAAAGTTGCGTACGTTTTGGTTAGTTGAATTTTGGTCATTTGAAGGCTATACCTTTAGAGTCTGGATGACATATAACATCAGTTGCGGTTAGAGGTAGTAATGGGGAACACCACCCGAAACGCCAAGCTCATGGAAAATAAAAACTCCAACATTAGAGAAGTGTTTGTAAGTAACAGTATAAAGATTCTAGTATATTTCCAGTATACATACAACGTACATCCGGCGATTCACAATCCAAGGATATGAATTTACCATTTCTATTCATCTCCTGCTTAATTTAAAAATGAAGAGATATTATCTCAATTCGTACTGATATGAGCGTGACTATACGAGCAGACAGTCAGACGAAACACGTAGCGTCCTCCGGAAAGCACAAAGTATTTATCAAAGCGTAGATAATCTATAAGTGTGTTTTACTTTACAAACAATCTATATTTGTGGTTCAAACTAACAACCTCAACATAAAACATGACAGCGAAAACTCCACCTATAATTAATGGAGTATTCATCAAAAGGAAACAGTGCCTCGAATTACAACGCCCACAATTTTATAAGTTTAAAAATTCAACTAATTTGTTAAAACTAAAAAACGGCTCAACGTTTTATAAAAAAAAAACAATATTTAACAAATTCAAGGTCTTTCCAAATTTGAAGTAAACCCATTACAAATAATGGCACAAACGTGCAGACAAATGTTTGCTTGCTTGGCCCACTGAAACACATGAGTGGGCACCAAATTGTGTTATAACTATGTCAGCGCTCTTTTACTTGGAACCAATGTCCTCATTATATTCTTAAAATAGGTTGCAAAGTAAATAACTTATGTAAAGAAGAGCGAAAAATGAATAGTGATAAAATATTCTGGCAGTCGTGGAACTGGCCGACGCGACGGATAGAAATTATTCACTTCTAAAATTAATGCAAAAATATATTATCATTATAGTAAGATTTATCAAAATATAAATTAATATTTTGATACATGATATTAAAAAAAAAAAAAATTCAATAACGTACAACTAGTGATAAATCAGCTGTTGTATGAGATCATATGTTATAATTTATTTTAATCAAATAGACAATACGTTTGGATATATAGAAGATTCCATTGAACTAATAAACCTCTATGTGAAAATATTAATGACTGCTAAGGTTAACAGACTCCAATACAAGTGCTAAGATTGTCTTTATCAATGTTGGAGACAATTCGGGTTCATGTTTGCAAATCTGAGTGAGAATGTTATGACGTGAACTCAATGCTTTTCCTCCCGCCTAAATGTATTTGATGCGTCGAAAGAAGTTTTCATTCCAAATATATTTCACGAACTTTGATTGTGTACTATTATAACAACCACGTTGCTAGTTATACAAACGCCAAATTTATTTTTATTATGTTAGAGTAGTAGTCCACTAAAAGGGGGGGGGCGGGTTTCACGGCAACTACCTTAGGTATAAAGTGTGCCCAACAGAAAACATGTAATTCTAATTAAAAGATACTTAACCAAGTGAATACGTGATGAACTTACTTGCTGACGCGTTTCGAAACAATCGTTCCTTCTACGAAGCAACGCCTCTACTCATGTAGAGGCTTTGATTCGTAAAAGGAACGATTGTTTCGAAAGCCGTCAGTAAGTAAGCCCATTACATATTCACTTAGTTAAGTGTCTTTTAATTATAGTTTAATCAGTGAATTGAAGATGATTACATCAAGAAACTTTAGAAATCATGTATTATCGGTTTTAAGTAATTTCATTTATAAATTTAGTTTAATTGGTGTGTGTGTGTGTGTGTTTATATACAGTATATAGACTACATATATATTTGTTTGTAGATGACTTTTTTCTAATAAATAATTATTTTAATGTAGACGTAGGTCTACATATTTTTCCTCACTAAAAATATTTATAAAAACTTATGAATATTGGTTTTCATCAATGTAACATTTGATACTCTCAAGAGATCCGAACACCGTCAACAGGTAAAACATAGTGTTAGAAAATAGTGTTTGCTGTTACCGGTATATAAATTGATGATTTACTCGTTTATTAAATTGATAATAAGCTTCGAAAAATAAGTTTAATAAATATTCTTCTTATAAAATGTGTGTCTATTGACGAATAGATACTTAAGTAGAAAAAGGTCATCTAAAAATCATATGTAACAAGTTTATTGAAAACTGAAAATAATCATTTTAGATTTAGAGAAACATCATTCGTTTGAAATGATAATTCATTTCTAAAATTTAAGTGATTATTACATCGCGGCTCACATTTTGTTTCTGCTATATTTTCCGTAGTGCCAAAAGAAACAGACGCAAGAGCATGAGTGGACTAGACGATGGATAAAAGCAAGTTAGCTCATGTTACATTTACCAAAATGGTAGACAGCAATGCTGGTCTCATAATAAATGGGCAGCAGCTCTCGTGTACCAGCGAGGAGTAACAACAGTTTAGTTGGATGCATAATCTAAACTGAAAATGTCATATGAAAAAAAGTGAATTGGAGATCCGGGTACCAAGACGAGCTTAGCCCATATAATTGCACGGTTATACAAGAAAATGCTTAAGTAATGACTTAAGGGTTTCCACTGCGAGGGGGTACCAAGAGCAGCCAACTAAAAGTTATTGTGCGATTCCAAAAACAAAGTGTTAAGATTGTGAGGGAGTGATTCACGGTCCGTCAGAATCTCTGCAGTACATAAAGATCTCAAAATGAGAGCGTGAGAGACAGCTCCACGATACGCCAGAAACAATGCCGGACATAAACATCTCAAGATGAAGAGCGTGAGAGAGGACTCCATGGTACGACCGAAACTTTGCCGTACATAAAGATATCAAGATGAGAGAGCTCCACGATACGTCCGGAACTCTGACATACATAAATAGCTCAAGATGAAGAGCGTGAAAGAGGGTTCTATGGTACGTCGGAGACTCCGCCGTACATAAAGATCTCAAGATGAGAGGGCTCCACGATACGTCCGGAACTCTGCCGTACATAAATATCTCAAGATGAAGAGCGTGAGAGAGGGTTCTATGGTACGTCGGAAACCGTGCCGGACATAAACATCTCAAGATGAAGAGTGTGAGAGAGAGTTCCATGGTACGACCGAAACTTTGCCGTACATAAATATCTCAAGATGAAGAGCGTGAGAGAGGACTCCATGGTACGACCGAAACTTTGCCGTACATAAATATATCAAGATGAGAGGGCTACACGATACGTCCGGAACTCTGACATACATAAATAGCTCAAGATGAAGAGCGTGAGAGAGGGTTCTATGGTACGTCGGAGACTCTGCCGTACATAAAGATCTCAAGATGAGAGGGCTCCACGATACGTCCGAAACTCTACCGTACATAAAGATCTCAAGATGAGAGGGCGCCACGATACGTCCGAAATTCTGCCGTACATAAATATCTCAAGATGGAGAGCGTGAGAGAGTGTTCTATAGTACGTCGGAAACTCTGCCGTACAAAAAGATCTCAAGATGAAGAGCGTGAGAGAGGGTTCTATGGTACGTCGGAGTCTCTGCCGTACATAAAGATCTCAAGTTGAGAGGGCTCCACGATACCTCCGAAACTCTGCCGTACATAAATATCTCAAGATGAAGAGCGTGAGAGAGAGCTCCATGGTACGACCGAAACTTTGCCGTACATAAAGATCTCAAGATGAGAGAGCTCCACGATACGTCCGAAACTCTGCCGTACATAAAGATATCAAGATGAGAGGGCTCCACGATACGTCCGGAACTCTGCCGTACATAAACATCTCAAGATGAAGAGTGTGAGAGAGAGCTCCATGGTACGACCGAAACTTTGCCGTACACAAATATCTCAAAATGAAGGGCGTGTGAGAGGGTTCTATGGTACGTCGGAGACTCTATCGTACATATAGATATCAAGATGAGAGGGCTCCACGTAACGTCCGGAACTCTGCCGTACATAAATATCTCAAAATGAAGAGCGTGAGAGAGGGTTCTATTAGTACGTAGGAGACACTACCGTACATAAAGATCTCAAGATGAGAGAGCTCCACGATACGTCCGAAACTCTGCCGTACATAAAGATATCAAGATCAGAATGCTCCACGATACGTCCGGAACTCTGCCATACATAAATATCTCAAAATTAAGAGCGTGAGAGAGGGTTCTATGGTACGTCGGAGACTCTACCGTACATAAAGATCTCAAGATGAGAGGGCTCCACGATACGTACGAAACTCTGCCGTACATAAAGATATCAAGATGAGAGGGCTCCACGATACGTCCGGAACTCGGCCGTACATAAATATCTCAAGATGAAGAGCGTGAGAGCGGGTTCTATGGTACGTCGGAAACCGTGCCTGACATAAACATCTCAACATGAAGAGTGTGAGAGAGAGCTCCATGGTACGACCGAAACTTTGCCGTACATAAATATCTCAAGATGAAGAGCAAGAGAGAGGGTTCTATGGTACGTCGCAAACTCTGCCGTACATAAAGATCTCAAGATGAGAGGGCTCCACGTAACGTCCGGAACTCTGCCGTACATAAATATCTCAAAATGAAGAGCGTGAGAGAGGGTTTTATGGTACGTCGGAGACTCTACCGTACATAAAGATCTCAAGATGAGAGGGCTCCACGATACGTACGAAACTCTGCCGTACATAAAGATATCAAGAGGAGAAGGTTCCACGATACGCCCAATACTCTGACGTACATAAATATCTCAAGATGAAGAGCGTAAGAGAGGGTTCTATAGTACGTCGGAAACCCTGCCGTACATAAAGATCTCAAGAAGAGAGGGCTCCACGATACGTCCGAAACTCTGACGTACAAAAATATCTCAAGATGAAGAGCATGAGAGACGGTTCTATGGTACGTCGGAGACTCTACCGTACATAAAGATCTCAAGATGAGAGGGCTCCACGTAACGTCCGGAACTCTGCCGTACATAAATATCTCAAAATGAAGAGCGTGAGAGAGGGTTCTATTAGTACGTCGGAGACTCTACCGTACATAAAGATCTCAAGATGAGAAGGCTCCACGATAAGTCCGAAACTCTGCAGTACATAAATATCTCAAGATGAAGAGCGTGAGAGAAGGTTCTATGGTACGTCTGAAACCCTGCCGGACATAAACATCTCAAGATGAAGAGCGTGAGAGAGAGCTCCATGGTACGACCGAAACTTTGCCGTACATAAAGATCTCAATTTGAGAGAGCTCCACGATAAGTCCGAAACTCTGCCGTACATAAAGATATCAAGATGAGAGGGTTCCACGATACGTCCGGAACTCTGTCGTACATAAATATCTCAAGATGAAGATCGTGAGAGAGAGCTCCATGGTACGACCGAAACTCTGCCGTACATGACGATCTCAAAATGAGAGCGTGAGAGAGGTTTCCACGATACGTCCTAAACTCTGCCATACATAAAGATCTTAAGTAGAAGAGCGTTAGAGAGGGCTACACGATACGTCCGAAACTCTGCCATACATAAAGATCTCAAGATGAAGAGGGCGAGAGAGGGTTCTATGGTACGTCGGAAACTCTGCCGTATATAAAGATCTTAAGATGAAGAAAATGATAGAGGGCTCCGCGGTACGTTCATAAATCTACCAATCATAAAGATCTCAATATGAAGAGCGTGAGAAAGGGCCCCACGGTGCGTTCGTATATCTCTCGTACATGGAGATATGAAGATGAAGAGCTTAAAAGAAATAGCCACCGATGGAACACGGAAGGACTTTGAAGAGCTTCAGCATGACACGAACACTGCAATTTTACGGCTGGCTCACAGGGTGCCAGGGTGCCATTGGAACTAAGCCTTAGGACTTGGTTTAAAAGATGCACTAACTGCACCTCATCACAGCACCACTAGACCATCAAGACGGGTTGCTACGTTGGATCAGGCCTGACAACTCACTAATAGTTCGTCCTCAGAGGATAAATGTACCCTCAGAGGGTAAATGTACCCTCACAGGTAAAGGTGCTTCCTCGTAAATAGGAAGTAGTCTTAGTTGCGGCAAAAAAATGTTTTGAATTCAAATGTAAAAATTATATAACTTTTTTGTTTTAGTAATAACAATAAACCGTGGACAAGATTTGAGAGAAAGATTGTGGACCTTACTAGGGTGTTCAAGGATGGTATTGTGACAGTACTGAACTTCAAAAGCAAATTTTACTCTAGGTTCTAGCCTGGGCAAACAATTACACAGGCTGAGTAAGCCAGGGGGCATTAAAAGTAGTTAGAAGTTCTTTGTTGCCCCCTGAGCCAGAACCGAACCAGTGACTTATGAAAAGGAATTTATGCCCTAAAAAGCAAATCTTCTGTACTCCATTCGTCGATAGGTTTGACCTCTTCTCCTGATGCCAAGATGAACATCAAGTTAGTTCACAGGTACTTTTTGGACCAACGGACATGTTGACACGCCTCTCTGTGTATCTGCTGGGCTGTAGATACATTCCACGTGACACCTTTTTCCCTCATCGGGTACTACCCCTTACTTTAGCGAAACTGTTGAACTGTTAAAAAACTTGTCGAATGGAATATAGATTAGATTAACCCTTAGCATGAGATATAAGTAAAGAATTTTGACAAATTAAACCTCCTAGGCGAAAATAACTTTTACTCAATGGTCATTTAAGTTTTGCGTCGGAAAGAAGAACGAATCGTGTTAACTGAAAGAGGTCATAACTAGAAAATTTACCATCAGAGCGAGCCTCTCGGTTAGTTCGCAAACTGAATGGGAGGTAGCGCCAGTTTGTTAGGATTATAAATAACGCATCCGATCTAAATTTAGTAACAAGCACAGATTCAGATTAATCTGCAAGCGTGTTTCAGTCTTCCAATAGAGGAAGGTTTTAAAGTCTTTTCTTGAGTATGACGGTATCTCCAGATGTTATAAGCAAAAACAAAGTCACAAGAATGAATGTACTTTTCAACATTTCATTGCTAACGATTTTTAAATTCGAATTATGATTTTTTTACTTTTCAGATATTAATTTTTTAGTAGTGACAGGAGTACAGAGAAAAGGGAATTTTTTATTTGATTATCATGAGTTGAATAAGGTGAAGGTTAACGCTAACAGCTGTTTGGCGATCACTTAATTACTTAGACGATATTTTTTTAGGTTATGTTTAAATCCTTTTCAAATACAACTTCTTATATAATGAATTCAGAAATATGGTGTATTTGATAGAATTATTTTTTTAAATAAGGGTCAGCTACTTGGTATATCTCAAGAGGAGGATAGAGAAATACCACGAAATAATGGGTAGTTGTGAATATGGGCAGATCCCAAACAAGCATTCCCCAACCAAGAGGGTGTGGAAGGGTGCAATTGTATCGGGTTAAAAATGAACTAAGGCCAGGCCAAACTCTTCAGTTGTGAAAACAATTGGCCTAGGGGAGAGAAATCCTGAAAACAAATGTCAGGGTAGAGGGTTGAGCTTTGATATCGTTACTCATACTGGTAAAACAAATCTTGACCGGAAAAACAAAAAAGATACAAAAATATCTCGCACAATAAATGATGAGGGATGAAGTCAAGAAAGATGCCACTACATTGAGAGCCAGAAGTTGAAAGGAGGCTGCCAGGGAGATAGCCAGCTGGGCGACTCTTGTACTAAGACCAAGGGGTCACCCCGACCTGTGGTAGCGTGCAGTGGTAGTAGTGAGAAAATTATATGATGTCATACAAATGCCTCTCTTATTAATCACAGTTAATTCTAATTTCTATATTGTACATTAGTAGTAAGTTGAAATATATTATCAATTTAAACTTTCGTATTTGTAAATTATTATTATTTTTAAAACAATTATTAATTTTAGACTTTGGCGAAGTTATAGGCTAATAAATTACGGAATAAAATTTGTAAACATGATAAATTGTAAAATTTAAATATTTGAAAAGATGTGGTTAACAATACAGATATTTTTTTAAATTTTAAAACCACTATATATAATTGTTGGTTAAAGTATAGAATATATTATGTTGACAAAACTATAACTGATATGGAATTTTCAATTAGTTATTTTAATTTAATATATCTTTTTTCTTAATATGTTATTATAAGTATATTTTACTTTTATCTACTGTCCAAGCGAAATAAGTGATCCCTGATAGTTTCTCGGCTTCAAAATTCGATGATATGCACACAAAAATCTTCGTTCTAAAGAATATATTATTACGTCAAAGGCGAGACAAAATTTGGTGTGAGTAGAGAACACCATAAACGATTGTTTTCCTTGTTGTATTTTTGTTGGGGCAATAGCATTTTATACATTTATTTAGATACAGCCTCGATAAGTTTTTTTCTAATCGATGGATTTAAAACAATTTACTGTCAATATTGGAATGGTATTAGGAAGTTCAGGTAATATTACCAGATGGCACTGAAGATGCTAGGACGCCTACAGTATAGGCAATATATCGAACTCTTGTGTACACCGTTAACATATTCAGGGGCTCTGAAAAAAACTGCTACGAATAAGGCGTTTACATGAAGAAATCTTAGTTGAATTTTGTATTTCACCTAAATTAATTAAGAACGTATGTTGACAATATTTCTTACGTTAAATAATTCGAAACTTTCATATCAATTGACATACAAGTTGTATGATTCGTAACAACTACTTGTTCTGTAATTTATGTTTAGTAAACAAGTTACTATTATCTCAATACTGTACATTTTTTTTAGTGAATTTTCAATAAGGATGTGAGGGAATATTTTGACAATATCCCAGTCGTTACTGAAGTTTTAATTCTATTTACATTTAAAATCTTTTATCATTTCAAAATACTTGCTTCATAAAAATAATAACAAACGAATAAAATAACAAAACTATTACAGATATACATTTTCAAAGAAAATCTTCAAACTTGTGAATAAGTCAAATAAAATATTCCTAATATGTAGTTAATTAGAACGTGCCTAATAAGAACAATTCACCAAAAGTAAACATTAAAAGTCTACTCAAAATTTCAGTAAACAGAAGCTTTACCCTTACAGTGTTAGGCCATCACTGATGATGGCAACATCGTCACTGAAATTAGTATGTATTAACAAACTAGTTAGATTTTGAGTATACACTTTTAATAAGTACCTTTCATGAATTGTTCAATACATATAACAAAAAAGTAATAACTGTCGTACTTACTCTATATAATAAAAGAATAATATATAAATGTAATATAATATTATCTAGTTAATAATATATAATTTATATAATAGTAGGCCTATTTCTTATAATAATTTAAAACCACTGACTAAAAGAATTGTAAATCATTTATTACAAACCACTCTTATTAAAGAAATATTGTTAGCTAAACTTATTTTAATCATACATATATTTTTTTAAATAATTTTAGGTCTTGTTTTCGTTATATTGTTATAATTTTTGGCACCTGAACGAATCTTTTTACAAAATAAAAGGATTTTATTTTTTTAATGAGTTGTATTTATTTTACTACGGAAATATGTATTAAAAGATAAAATTCATATTCAGAATGAAATCCCACCCACCGTTTTATTCCCTATGGCCGCTTTTGTCGTAGAGAAAACCAAAAGTAGTCAATACCATTTTGGTCGTTACTCAATGACAGAAAATACGCCCGAAAATATTTCAATTCATAAATTACTCATGATACTGTAATCCCTCTTTTGGCAAAAACACGAAACCACGTCAAATTATAAATGGTTAGTTTATATTTAGCAAATATATCAATTTACATTTTAGGACCTAATATTCCTTTTAAATATATGTTACTCGTGGGCTGTACAAAGTTTTATTTTGCAGTATTTACCTATATTGCGTGCAACTATCTAAAGTTTAGGCTTATAAAAAATACTGCTATGTTTTCTAATTGGAGAGTAGCATAACTCTATCAAAATATTACGCTGAAATGGAATAGACTATAGGTAAATAAATGTTAATTGTTTAAGTTTTCAGTAACTTCTCAGACTAATCATGATTTCGCTTTATTCTTTATCTCAATCCTAACGGTAACGAATTGTTAAGAGTTTAAACAACATTTCTTTCTATGCCACAATATCTCGATAAAAATAGTGAATTCATTCGCATTATTTTCCACACAGATGGACAAATGTAAACATAAATAAGAACCTACCAACCGCCAAAGGCAGGGACACTACGCACAGATCATTAAGGGCCTAATGATATCTTTCAGCCTAATGATATGCAAAGGCGGGATAATTACCTACAATAGATCATAAATAATACCACAACACCATTGTTCTAAATAGACCAAGGCGTAGCGTAGGCTTGGTTAATAAACAACTTTGGTTGTTAGGGAACTTGTGCGATGGTCCGACGCCATATCACAGATCCTAGCAATACGAGGAGCTTGTACGATGGTGTGACGAAATATCACAGATTCTAGCATTATGAGGTGCTTTGGTCCATTTTAAACGAATTATTCCTGAATAATTCGAAGTTAAATGTTATTATAGGTCAATAACAAGTTTCAGGTTTAGTTAGTGTTTAGCAATTAAACGTTGATGATCTTAAAAATTAAATTTATTAGGACCGAAATAATTAAATCGGGTCTAAGTAATAAGTCGGCCTGAAAATTTGTTTAAACAGTTTTCACTTCTAATTACTATTACGAAACTTTCACGAAGTGACAACAATGAACCAAAAGTGTGAAAATTTACATTTTCCACAGGCCTACCTAAATTAGAAATAATCTAATATTCTGCCTGGAAATATTTTACACCGAAATATGAATTGAATAAAAGCAAACCACCACAAATACAATAACTTTAAATTAACTAGATTTTAAGCTAAAACTTTTTTTATTTCTGTTGCAAGTGCTTTAGTTTTTAAAAATATCTTAAGAAGAATTACACCTGCATTAAATCCAAACAAAACAGTACTGCCTAGAAAAGATGCTCGTGAAGAAATTTTAACAAGGAAATGAAACAGAATCAGCAAGTAGTAGAATGGAAGTGAACAGATGTAGTCTGGCAGCAGGATGTAATATTTTTACAAGGTTGAAGAAGTTTGGAATCGAAATTTAGAGCAATATGTTAAAAATAATTACAGATTTTTTATAAATTTACTGCTGTAGTTTATGAATAATTTGGTTTATTACTATTAATGAAGCAAGATCATAGTTAATTTAACTTGACGTTTTACACGTGGAATATGACATATTTGGTTTTACTTTATTATATACCGTCAACATTTCGTGATTTCTGTTGTTTTAAATATGAGAATTTATGTGTTATGCGATGGATAATAGTATTTTAAAAAATTAGCTTCTGAAGAAGACTCCAGTTGGGAATCAAATAGTGGACATTTTAAAATCAGAACTTGTTTAATTTTTGTTTGTTTGTAATTGGTTACAATACACCATATAGTTAAAGATAGTTTCAAATTTTATTAGACTTTGTCGTAATCAACCAAACAATGTCATAATTATTAAAAACTGTAAATTACAATAATTAAATGTTAAACTAATTTATTTTCTTCACTTTTCAACAATTCTTATTTTTAAAATTGAAAGCTAGAAAATATTTATGAAAAATATACTTTAAGGGAAAACTACCTAATATCAGAAATGATAATATTAAAGACTAACAAGTTATGTCTTTACAAGTTAAATTGATGTTACTCATGAATAAAAATCATTTTTTAAAAGTTTCATCTTTGTATATTTTATTAATCAACTTACAATTAAAAATAGGTAGATCCAATCACAGTAAAATTTTTTGTTTTTTTTTTAAACAACAATATTTTAAGTAACGTTAAACTTGTTGACGGCTCCTCTACCCTTAAAACACACACACACACTCTCGTTTTAGTTTCAATGACTACGTAAATAATTGTCTAGAAAATAAATAATGAATGGAATACTGAGTCAAAATGCATAGTGCCTGATAAAGAGTAGTTATGCAATCAACACCCATGTAATGTCTTGGCGTACGTATGACGGGGCTATTGTTTGAATTTGTCTTGTAAATTGTATTTATAACAAACTATAGGCCTTACTTAACACAGAATAAGTCATTTTCATAAAATGAACATCTCTGAAAAATTTGATTTTGTCAATTAAAATCTTTGCTATAAAGAAAAACAAAATGTTGAATTGACAGCCTTAACCTAAAAACACTAAATTAATTAAATTTAGACTAATATATTTAAGTTAGGAAAAGATTATTCATCTTGATGTACATTTAGGTAGCAATATTATTATCTTTGGATGATTTATCTATTTATAGCAAATAGAATTAAAAAATGTTTGTGTTAGCTTTTGTGTATATAATCTGAAGATGATAACATTGTTATCAAAATGTCCATTACCTCAATAAATACTGTTTAAACCTAAATGTTGATATTTCTAATTTATCTGAGGAGTCAAACCTTTATATTTTTTATTAATATATTGTTGTTATAATACTGGGATTATAATTTCATTATATTTACAAACATGCAAATTTTGTATATACACACTAACAACATTTGAGAGCTCTTAAAAATTTACATATATACATAAAATTGACTGGAATGAGCTTTATAGGTAAATGAAAAATATCTAATGATAACTACCTTCGATTATAAAAACCAGGCATGCTCTATCACAAAAGGTGACTGGTTGAATATTTTGAATTTATACTAATAACCTCTAATATTTATTGGCACTGATGTTAAGGAAAATATATAATGTATTGAATAGATCAAAATTTTGGATTTATAGTAAGGAAATAACTCAAGTTTATGCCATAAATAAACGCATGAGACACTGCTGTCAAGGTGTAACTCTATGCACCTCACAGTTCTACTGACCTTGCCCCACTTTATCTCTGTGGGTTAAATATTAGCATTTTAAGACATACATTATGTACTATTAAACTGCGGTTGATGATTACTGATGTATTTTTATACAAATGAATAAATATTACTGATTTGTTCACCTTGAGGGGTTACTTTTATAACTTAATACTTGACTAATTGAAATTACTGATTGAAAGTTCCGTTAAAGTTGTGCATAGCATTTGATGTGTTTACTGAGAAAACATAAGTGACTGGTTTTATTTAAGTATTTAAATTATAAAAATAGTAAAATAATATACCTTAGATTATGTGAAAAATAAGGACAGTAGAAGATAAAAACCTTGGTGATAACATACTAGGTATTTCTGTCTATTTGATAACATTTCATTTCACATGTGTAAATAATGTCATTTAGTAAAATGGGAACGCAGAAAAAAATATATTCAACTTATCTTGAAGAATTTCAATGGTTGTAATTATATTTATCAAAGTGTAGTAAAAGAATGACTAAACATTTGTAGTACATATATTAAACTAAAACATCACTAATATGTTTGTAAAAACATTATTTTAAGCAGCAAAAGTGGACTGTTTGGTATTTTTTTAAAATACTATACTTTGAAACTAAACAAGTAATATAAAAACAAAATGTTAAAGTCAGTTCCTACTGAGGTCAACAAAGAAACATTTTACTTTACTTATTTTTTATTACATAGTTTTAATTGATATAATTATATTTATAGATATGACAAAATTACATTTCTGTGAGGAAATATAAAGCAGTAAATACTTTCTAATATCCAGCATTTAATATACCTAGTCTAGCTGCTTTCAGAAATTTGATCATTAAATTATTTTCTTATTCAAGTTATTAGAATAAACAATTTAAGCACTTGACATAATGTTTGGATAATTAAGCTCTGAGCTTATTAATTTTAACAGCTTCAATGATTTCAGTTTCTCCCAGGCTTTTGAAGGTTAGATAACACTTGAACCTGAATTTTTTCCTCTCCCTTTCCTTGACCCTGGTCATCATCGAACTTGAATTTTCAAGTAGTGAAACGTTTCCATTATATAATTAAAAGAACATATTGCTGTTTCTGGACATATTTTTATTTTCAAAACAAATTATTAAGAGAAGTGAAACAAAATGTTTGAAATGATTTTAGGACCATATGATAAATAAACAGACACTCATCCTACTTGTATCTTGCCATTACTTACTTCCTCCTGTAATACTATTTAAATCAAACATGCTCATTGTCATAAAACTATTTCTGGTCCAATAGCATTCTTTCTGTATTCAGAGGCCCTTCGGTAATCTATATTTACATCAAATATTTTCTTGACGGACAGAATAAGAACCAGTCATTTTTCTTGTTCTCAAAACCCAACCATACACATTTCACATTAAAGAAGATAATACCAATATCATATAAAGAATTATTTAAAGAATCTTTGGATTTTTTTTTTTTATTTTTTTTTATCAGATCCTGAGAGTTTCTCTTGTAGTTGTTAATACACCCTGAATATAATTAATTGTGTTATTATTTATCATATTAATTTATAATTTTCTGTTCATTTTGTCTGCTAAGTCTGTTCCTACTGTAATGACTAAACGAAATTTGTTTCTTGTTCTTTGAGATATGAAGGTTTTAAACTTCAAGTGTTTGGTTTTTAATTTTGATCTATTAAAATAAACATTTTATAGCCATTTAGAAATTTAAGAGAGGCAATTATTTCTATGGAGCTAAAAAAACTTATATCTGAATAATAACGATTTAATAACTTACATCAGACCAGGTTAAGAAAATCACAAGAAGTCAGTATGATTCATTCAACTTACCTGTAAAAAAAATAATTTTTTATAGTAATATTACATGCAATAAATCTATTAAAATAATATGAATTGTGTGTGTGTGCATGCGTGTGTATGTGTGTGTGTGTGTGTGTGTGTGTGTGTGTGTGTGTGTGTGTGTGTGTGTGTGTGTGTGTGTGTGTGTGTGTGTGTGTGTGTGTGTGTGTGTGTGTGTGTGTGTGTGTGTGTGTGTGTGTGTGTGTGTGTGTGTGTGTGTGTGTGTGTGTGCGTGTGAGTGTGTGTGTGTGTGTGTGTATGTGTGTGTGTGTGTGTGTGTGTGTGTGTGTGTGTGTGTGCGCGTGTGTGTGTGTGTGCGTGTGTGCGTGCGTGCGTGTGTATGTATGTGTGTGTGTGTGTGTGTGTGTGTGTGTGTGTGTGTGTGTGTGTGTGTGTGTGTGTGTGTGTGTGTGTGTGTGTGGGTGTGTGTGTGTGTGTGTGTGTGTGTGTGTGTGTGTGTGTGTGTGTGTGTGTGTGTGTGTGTGTGTTTATTTGTTATGCACACATGTTTCATGTTTCCAGTACATACTGGGTAAAATATACACACTGAATATATTACAACACACTGTTTTAATGAAATAAATGTAGGTTTTATTATTTTTTAAAATATTACAAATCATTTATAAAATAAACCTGGAAAAACTTCCATTAACTGCACATTTGTGTGCTTAATATTAAGTTGGTTCAGTAGTCTATTTATTTATCTATATAAATTAAACTTTGGTCAGAAACATAAATTATCACAGAAAATCAGTATTTATTTAAAGTTGCTTCTTGATTTCACTGATTATTTAAAAGTAAAAAAGTAATTATTTAAAGAGCTTAGAGGAAACTATTACCTTACTATACCATCAATGTTGTTCAAAACCATTGTTACATTGACAAAGACTAGCCTGTTACTCAATGATTTTTATTCAAGAGGTTAAATAAAAAAATACTAAATTATAAATTCAATATATTATTTATTTAAATTCTAATGACCTACTATCAAAACTTTAGTTGGTAGCACATATTATTTATAACTTTCATTCTAATTAACTATTTTAAAAATTTCATTTACTTTATCAAAATTGTTTATTTTTCTTTAACGAAATTCGTCACAAACGTCTTAAGTGTTATACTTATTTTATTACATGAACTTTAAATTTACAATCTAATTTGTTTTTTTAATGTGAACTCTGACTCTATAGCCCTATTTACTAAGAATATTTTAAGACTTGTAAAACAATGTATTTTCGATGAAGTGCCTAATAAATTAGAGCTTTTAGTGGCTCTAAGAACTAAAAGACTATAAAATGTTATTTATTTTCTTAACTTTTATGAAAATCGTTCCACAAAAATCTTGCTAGAGAGCAATTCATAATGTCAGCAGCACTAAACAGTCATGGAGTTTTAAATTGAAGTTTACAAATGAATCAGCTACAAATTATTGCCTTGGCATCTAGTTAGTTTAAAACTGCATTGACCTACTTATGAATACTGTGAATTATCTTAGAAAGAAATAATTCTTAACAACAAAAATTGGATATTGAAATAACAATAATATTATGTTTTAGAAGCCCTGTCATATAAATTAGATAAATTTCATTTGATAACGAGAATATAAGGTAACCAGAAAATTCAGTAAAATACAAGTATCTGTTCAGATTTTTGTTGATGTTTTTCAATTATTTGTCTCTTCATTTGCACTTAATAAAACATAATATAAGAAGAGTGAATGTAATGGTGTTTATTACCCTCTGTATAAAATAATAAGCTTTTCCTTGTAATATTGTTATTAAACTAATTAATAATTTGCTGAACTGATAATTTAAGTATTTGTTTAAATACTGTGACAAAACATTTCAATTATCAAAAAAAATCCACAAATGTTTTTGTCTTTAGTAATTTTTTATTTATGAGTGTGACAAAGTATTAGCTACATACTTACTAAAAAGTGTTTTTTTTTAACAAAACGAATATTTTATATGTTAAAAATAAAATTTTAAGACATATATTTTTTATAGTAAATTTCATTAGATTAATTTTGATTAAAAATACCTGCAAGTTGTAACATTGATAACTTAAAGACTAAAATTTTATTGTAGCCTATATGAAAATATATTATGTTTGTTCCCCCATAATTATTTTAATCATAGAAGATAATATTCCCTTAATTGTGAAATAATTAATAGAATATTAATTAAACTAATACACATAAGTTAAATTTTAGAGCAGATTTGTTTAACATATGCGTTACTGAAGAAACACTGCATTGGCATTTGCATCGACAATCTGAACACAACAACCAATATTGAAGTTAAAGGTTGAACATTGATTGTGATCATGTTTTTAATGCCAAATGTGATTTTGGCATAAAATCAGTGCAGAGTTTCTTCAGAAATTAAAATGTTGAGGTCAAGATATACCCCAAAAATAAAGTATTCTGATTTTTTCACAATGTATTACACTTTTATACATTGCAAGGGCATAGATAACACCCCTTAGCAAAGTAACATGCAGCCCCAAACATTATAGTGAGATATGCCTCTACTATTCAGTTCCAGCAACACCCTCCTCACCCCTCACCTATCCATATTTATTTGTACACTTAAAGTACTAAGTCCTTGAATTTAGAGTGAAGGGGAGGATGAGAGTTTTTCTTGGTATTAAAAGTAAGATTGTTGTAAAAATTCCTGTTGGGGTTCGCTTTGTTTTTTATATTAGCTTTCAGACACTGAAGTCCATTTTTTTAAATCATTGCCTAAATTTGACAAATACGAATACAAAAACCTTCGTACTCTTTGTTAAAAAGTCTTTCTAAGCATAATAATGTCCTAAAATTAAATTTCACCAACAACCAATTATTTTTGTATTCAAAATTGCTGAAAGTAGGTTTTTGTAATGGTTTATACCACTCATATTGTTCTATGTTTATCTTTCCCCATTTACATTTTCCTCAACTGTTTCATAACAGTAACTAATGTAGGGAAATTGGAAAGCATTTTTAATACAATTTATTTTTCACACGCTTTATAATTTTATTTATCCATCCTGTGGTGCACCTTTGACTTTTCATTCTCTCTGAAGGAATTGTGGGGGTGTTATCTATATGTCACTGATGTCTTATACTATATAATCACAGGAAAAGAAAATGCCTAAAATTTCAACTTTGAAAACTAGGTTTTCACAAAAAAAACAAGCTCACATTATTCTCACATTAGTGTTTTATAAAGACTTCCATTATGTCTTTATTTTTATCAGATTTATTATAATTTGATGTATTTCTATAGAGTTTACACAGTAATACCTGGTAGAATATTGTTATAATAGAGTAAAAAGAAACACTAAGGTATATAATTATATACCACTAGAACGGTATGTGGTTATCACAAATCTTCCCACCAGAACTTTTAAAAAATAATTTGTTAGTAATTAAAGCATGGTCCATAAATGCTGTAACAGTAACGATAGATCAAAATACACACACAATTTTCGTGTATGTTATATTATGAATATTTTAATATACGGAAATATTCCTTGCATGCACATCCAGAGTTTTATTTTAATAAAGGCGAACTCTTTACTTTAACTACAAATTTTGTATTCCCAGACCTATATTAGTGAGTAAATCTCTCTTAGAAAGAGGTACTCTTAACTGTTGCTACTCGCTATTTTCAGTTATACAAAATGTTTGTGTATGCAAAATGTTATGTTGGTAATGAAAAAATGTGCTGTCTGTGAATAGAAAGGTTAATCCATTGAAAGGATAAAATTACTATCCTTTGTTGTTTACAGGTTATACAAGGAAACTATCTCTTGTTTACGCATGCCTGTTCTTGTATGGTTCCGAGAACCTTGGTGTATTACCTGTGTGTACTTTTCAATCTATATTATAACAGCCATCACAAATGATAAAGATTATGAGTTCAACCATTGTGAAATATATATCGTTTGTGAGCCTATGGCTATTTAGATTAATTTTAGTCTTAAAATAAAATATATATATATATTTGTTGATTCCATTTTCACGTAAGCTACAATTTTTTCTAAAACACTTGTAAATATTTTACAACTTGCCTACAGTAGCACTTACTTATATTTGTAGAGGACAGCCGTTTCCCATTGTCAACTCAGACCGTAACTCTGGCCATCCTCAACAAGTAAGTGCTACTAGAGGCAAGTTGTAAATTATTTTAAAGTGTTTTTAGTTAAAATAAAACAATGAATTAAATACATTCCTCTCTTCAAATAAAGATGAAACAGGTTTTCTAATATCAGGTAATTTACTTTCACATACGCAAGATCAAGCTTGAAATGCCAAAAGAATAAACAAAGTAAAATGGCAGAGTATTTAAAACATCTAAAAAAACAGGGTGTTAACTGAGATGGAGATCACACTGCGATCACCTAGTTATCATCATGTATAGCTAATAACTTTGTAGCAAATCAAGACATGATAGCAACTTTCCAGAATTCATTACAAGCCTAGATAAGAATAGCATTTTTCTTGCAACTATAACTAGCCCTAGCACCATAGCATTCTCGATATGAAAACAGGCAGAAATTACAACAGTCACCGAGAAACATAAAGAACCTTGTGTCATCAAGAACTATTGATGTATTAGTATCACCCTTAACTCCACATTATGCAAGACAGAAAAGATGGCGAAAAACAGTCTCAAGGAATTCTTAGACAGACATCAAGTGATGAAAGAACAAGCTATTTTTTGCAAACACTTGCCTACAACAAACTAGGTAATGAAACTGACACAATTTATAAAAAATTGTTTTCAGAGTAAAATGAAGTTACATTGACTTTGCAAGGTGCCTGCAATACAGTAAGAAGAAGATTTAAAATGAGTAAACTCACCTATCAACACATACAGGGAATTATTCCAAGTTG
>JBAIZL010000003.1:18761372-18853872 GCA_036971475.1 Prosapia bicincta
GCACTTCTTCCAGAAAGAGGAATACTTACCCCATCCTGGATGATGTGAATATGTATGTAGTAGTAAATGTACTCCAAAAGCAATAAGTGATTTTTTGTTTCTTGGAAGCTTCTACAGAACCGATATTGTTGAGTAAATTTTGTATTTATTTTCAGTGAATTTATTTTTGAATCTAAACTACTAATTGAAAGGTATATAAAATTTCTGCTCTCTCTCTCTCCCATTCTCTCTCTCTCCACTTATTCCCCTCACTCTCTCTCTCTAATACATACGAGTATATATGAGTAATGTAATATACTAGTAATATATATTCATACGAGTATGATGAATAGTTAATATTTGTAGTAGATCGGTTTATTTTGTAGGGCATAAAATTTCAGTTGCTACGTTTTGCTAAAATCTTATCTAGCATTGACAAGGTGAACCCAACAACAGTTAAGGAGCTCTTCAACTGTTGTTAGGTTCACCTAGTCAATGCTAGATGAAATTCTAGCGAAACGTCGGTTTTTATGCCCCACAAAATGAATGGGTTTATTATGTATATTAACTATCCATTGTATACATTATTTAACTTGTCATTAAGTATCACTCTCTACATTGTATAACAAATTTGAATGCATAATCGAATGCAACATTGCAGTGACAGTTTTTGTACATCGTGTTATATTAACAAATTTGTTTAGTTCTACTGTAATGGATTACATTGTGCAACTATATTCGTATCTTGAAGTTTTTTTTACTCTACTAAACCAGTATTCTACAGTTTTATTCTACAAGTATTATTGTCTTTCATAATAGATTATTTTAATATATAAAACTGAAATAAACTGAAAGCAGCAACAAAATAATGAAAAGTATTAGTAAAACTTTAAACTTTTTATATTATTAAAACTTTGACTTCAAAATAGGAAATTTTTGGGTTCACTTTTTCTGCCCATACTGAAAATACTATTGTTGGAACAAGAGAGGATGATGTTGAGAATGTGTTCACTATTCAATGATATTAGTTTTGGTAGTGTTAACAACCAGATTGTAATGGCGAAGCTGGGGAGGGATCTAAGCTTCTCTGATTCCCTAAACTGAATACAAATAATAAACTTTTTTGATAAAATGATTGCAATTCTGCTGTTCAGTTAAAACAGACTATAAGTTTAATGTCCCAACCAAATATCTGAGTAGGGAGCGCTAGTCTCTTACTTCATAGTAGGTGGGGCTTATGCTATAATGCTGGTAATTATGGCAAAGTGAATACATCATTCAAGCAGTGTTTGCTTGGGTTGAAGCTGTTAGAGACTATAGACCAAGTTTTGTATTAGTGCTTTCTTCGAACCAACATGTAGTAGACTGAGTTACACTGTAATCTTATGCATTGTCCTTTGTTCAATTTTACAGTAGTACACAGCTATTAGAGTACAAACAGAATGTGTTAATAAACAAAATATTGCAATTAGTTTATAGCCTAGTGATTTAAGTAACATAGTAAAACAAATTATCTGTTCTCAAACATGTGACAGTTCAAACTTTGAGTAATTTTCTCTCCTATCATATAAACTAGGCATGAACATAGAACTTCCACTTCAGAGCAACACTAACAATAGAATCCATTTCAAGGGCTTGGAAGAAGCTTTACTACACGACACAGGACTGGTTAAGAACTTACAAGACCCAAACATTTTCTTCCTGCTGTGTTTTTATAACACAATATTTTGTTACATGATCATTTGTTCAATATACTTCAAGTAAAATGAACCTCTAACACAAATATCTGCAATTATGAGGTAAAACAAACAATAAATAGCCTAAGAAATCTGAGAAATAAAGGAACAATGAATAAATGTATAAACACCAGCAAGAGCTCAACAATATAGTGATGACAACATCATTTCTAGTGCCAGCCTTTAAAAGAATAGCATATGAAATAATTGATACCATGGTGGTAGAGTTGAAAACATGCTATAATGATTTTGAAAACATCCACTTTGCTAAATTACTGGGTGAAAATAGTTTAAGGCTTTACAACAAAAGCTTTCCCATAGCTAAATTAAAACAACTCCTAAAAATATATCTCCTTTTTGAAAGTAAATGCTTGAGAACTTCTGAATGTGTACTATGAAGATAAACATCTACCTTTACAAACAATACTGGAGCTTTTATTGGATAATGCCATAGACGAGTTTTAGAAACAAACAACGCGTTTGGTTCGTTTAGTGCTCACATTTCCAGTGACGTCATGTTCAAGTGGAAGAAGTAAGAGTGGATTAATATGCATAAAAATGTTCTTGAGAAATTCAATGACAAACAACAGACTAAGTAGCATATGTGCAATAGAGAAATCTCTAACATTTGTTAATTCCATCTTCGCGTGAGCTACTAGTGATTACTAGTAGGTTTACGTAGGTTAGGGTGGGGGTGGGATATTTTGGTGGTGTGGGTGTATTTTGTGTATATTAGGAGTTATGATGTTAAAAAGTGCGTGTGAGGTGTAAAGTAATTGTGTATTGAGTATGTGTGTAGGGTGTAGTTTGAAGTGCCTATATATTTCGTATTGTTCGGTTATGTAGCGTTGGTTATTTCTGTGTTGTTTATGAAGAATTTGTAGGTTAGATGTTATGTCTATGTAGTCATGTTTTGTAAAGTTGAGATGATCGGCGAAGTTTGATTGGTAGTTATTGGTTTTTAGTGGTTTTATATGTTCTTGGTAACGTGTGTAGAATGACCTTCCTGTCTGGCCTATGTAAAAACTGGGGCATGAACTGCAAGTTAGTTTGTAAACTCCAGTGGTGTTGTAAATGTCGTTGATTTTGTTGTTGGGTTTAAATTGTTTGTTGAGTGTTGTGTGTGTAGTAAGCTATTTTGTAGTTGTATTTTCGTAATGTGTTGGTTAGATTGTGGGTTTTGGATGATCTGTATGGCATTGATAAGTATTTTATGGGATTGTCATCTTGTGTGTTTGTATTTGGGTTATTATGTTTATTTTTTAGGCAGTTGTATAATTTGTCAATCATTGCTGGGTTGTATCCGTTCGTTTGTGCTATATATTTTATGATGTTTAACTCCTGCTAGTGTTCACCTTTGTCTAGTGGTTTTAAGCAGGCGATATATCATGGTGTTGTAAGCAGCTAGTTTATGTTGGTGTGGGTGGTTTGAGGAACTGTATATGGTCAGTTACGGTCTGAGTATACCTTGAGATCAGTTACGGTCTGAGTTGACAAAGGGACACATCTCCCGAAACGGCCGTCCTCAACAAGCAAAGTAAGTGCTACTATAGGCAAGTTTAAAACATTTAAAAGTGTTTTTGAGAGAAATCTCTATTGCACAAACTCTCAAATAATTAGAGCTTTAAGGACACTATCACTGATACACTTGCAAAGAGAAAGAAGTGCAACAAAGACTTGATTTATAGAAATATTTAAGCTAAGCTAGAAAATTCGTTGACTTTCCAAGTGGTTATAGGTTGCTTCACCACTGCTTAATGACAATATCAGTGTTTTATTTTTAAGAAAATATGTATAACTTTTGTTAAACAAAAAAAGATACAACAATTTCTCTATCCAGAAATGTAATGGTTTTCTATTTTGTATGCTGTAAGCAAAATAGGTGAAAAATTTGAGATTTGCCAAATTGTAAATCTATTATTTTAAATATGTTTTTTAATATGTACATTTATCTTTGTACATATGGAAAAGATAGCAAGTTTTATATAACATCTGTAAATTTTAAAGGCTCAACATTTTTGATTTGCTAAGCCTAATAAAAATTTTTTAAATTTAGAAACATTCCTTTTGTTTTTTTCTCAATATCAAAATAGAAATTATGTTCTACTGGCTAAAGTTAGTATATTAATGAATCCTGCACGACTTTACACCGTATTTAACTGTCAGGAATATATATGTCCCACATGAACATTCATAAGCATTACGTTATTTTGAAATGTTTATAATCATTTTTATTGCTACATTGTAACATGTATGTTATTTCTAACGATATAAAATATTTTTAGTAAACATCTGTTGCTAATTCTAGAGGCTGAAAATTATATTTTTAGCCTGTCAACTATGTAAACTTTCCATTTTGTTCGATTTGTGACTTGTCATAAGTTTATATATATATTTATATACAGTAAACTCCTGATTATCCGTGGAATAGGGTGGCCCGGCAACGCCGGATAACGAATTCCCCGGATAATCCGCTATGAACAAAGAATACGCAAACGATCGATAATCGATTATTATGCCATAAGTTTACACACATAATGACCCCGGTTAATGCAACTCACAAATAATCTTCAGAGGACAAAATAAATATAGAAAATAATTTAAAATGTCGATGTATTTGACGGATTATAACATGTACATTTATATAACTAACTATTTACAATACGTACATAAGTATATGTCAAAAGTAAGTATGTATATACATATGTAATTTCCTTTACACATAAGACTTTCACTTTTTAACAAAAAAATCTGTTACTTTAGTCTTTTTGTGAGCATTGATTTAGCTTTAATGAGCGATCTACATTTCTTGAGAACCATTTTGTCGCACAGTGTCTACTTGTGTCACAAAACCATAAAGATCGATAATGTATATGACAGACATGGATAATGCATATGTCACGTCCTAGACTATTTATAGCTGATATTAGCTGACATTTGTTTACAATCCTATGATACACATTAGATTTTCGGATGTCCAAGCATTTTGTCATTGTCTCTTATATACAGTAGTCTGCTCGCTCCTTTTATTTCGCTGGCCCGCGTCGGGATGCTTCCCTTTCAATATAAAAATTAGTACGTACATATTTACATATCTATTCCCTTCATCTTAACTTCTATTAAGCCTTATGTGTATTTACGTCGTAATTCACCGATTGGAAATTTATACACATGAATCTGATTGGAATAAAAATTGGATATTTGTAAAACAATGTCAGACCCCGGATAATCCGCAAACCGGTTAATCCGCCCACGGATAATCGGGAGTTTACTGTATATGGTTAACACGTTGAGTGTGGAAATATTTTATAGTTGCGAATCAAGATTGCTGAAAAAATATTATTGATTACTGCATTGAAAATGTTTTTGATGGATCCAATATATCATCTGAAGTTGGCTTCGCTGGTTTTGCCGGTTCTAGTATCTCAGGTGATGGTTGTTAAGATTCTAACTGTTCGGTTTCTCTCCCAATTCATGCTGGATACCGACAAACCTTTTTTCCAGTCACAACACTTAGTTATAGTTATAGACAAATTACCACAATAAATTTAAGTACCTACACCCTTCCTGCAGCCATTTACAATGTTTTTCAACAATAAAAATAACAAATTACACTTTTGCTATTACTTGCAACCAGACATTTGTAAACTAAAAGTTTTTAATTGTTAACTTACACTTGGAGGAAACGTTTTCGTCTTACTACTTCTTCAGCTTCCTGGAGGCTGTAGAAGTCGTAAGACAAAAACATTTCCTCCAAGTGTAAGTTAACAATTAACAACTTTTAGTTAACAAATGTCTGGTCGCAAGTAATAGCAAAAGTGTAATTTGTAATTTACAACCAGCTCGTCATGAACAGCAACAAGATTTCGATATTTAATAAAAATAAGTTTACACACAATGTCAATAAGTAATTCATATCTAAATAGTTCTAATGCAGTGTTTATAACAATTTCTAAAAAAATACCAAAATAAATACTATATACAACCTGCCCTGCAATTTTAATACCCAGCTTTGGTCATACTTGTCATCGTGAAACTTGTCGAAACATCGCAGTTCACACAGTCCTGGTTCATCTGGACACACATCATAAACGTAGGTAGTCAATTTCCTTTTGCCTTCTTTTGCACTAACTCGGCATTTTCTTTGAACTGAGTCCATTTACTTTCCTTTTGTCAATAAATTACACCTATCAGTTGGAGTATTGTTACCGGGAATTGGCACTCTATCTCCAGAATCTCCTGTGAAAGGTATGTCTATCATGCCAGTGCCACCAAGTGTCGGCTGCCATGTTGGAGACACCTCGTCGTCATCATCGAAGCTATCCTCGGAGTCATTATCATTGTTAGAGTAGACATTTTCCGATAATTCAACCTCATTATCCATATTCATTGTACAAAATATATTAAACACAACTATAATACAGTTCAAGTAACAATAATATGATAACACAGTCAACAATCCAACAACAACAGTGGAACAAAAAACAAAATGGACTAAAATGTTCACAAACAATGGCACAATAACCGATAAGCAATACAATGTTTTCCGACAACGGCTAACTTCACACTGAACCAATGAATTGAGAGTGGATGTGGGGTGTACATGAATGCCTATCGCCACGGGCGCCAGTAGGGCAAGAGCATTCATGCACGTCTATCCAACTCAATGCCTTAAATAACACTTTCATAAACATAAATTTGTATTTTATTTTTTTTATACATTAAAGCTTTTTGGTGATTGGTAGTATCAGCATTATCAAAACTTACATAAGAAGTACCTTATAGTTCTATGACTACATCTAGGCTCAAAGGTGTATAGTGTGTTTTTTCATTGTTATTGTTAGACGTATATAATTATATATATATATCAAACAATATCAAAGGAAGAAAGACAGATTTATACTAATTCCAGTTATGCATTTTGATAATAATAAGGTATAAATTAATGCATGTTAGACACACATGAAAACCTGAAGATGTGCATGGATCCAAAGATATTATAATTACTGGACTAAAGCAAATGCAAGACAGGCCAGGACTGGCTAAATTAAGAAAAAAAAGATGATTGGTTAAGGAGATAGAAAAGAGAGAAAAGATGGAAAGGAGGAGCGTTCTAGGAGAATGAGAAGCGGTTTAATTTTGACAGTCGAAGATGGAAGCTCAGAGAGCCAGAGAGAACAGGAGTCCGGGGAGCAGTTAAGTTTTAGGAGCTGGAGGCCTAACTCTGCAATTCAAAGGCAAAGGAATCCAACTCTGGGAGCCAGAGATGAGAGGATAAAAAAAAACACATACTTGGACACAACACTTATGCACAGGGACTCTGAGGATCGTCCAAGTTACTAAATTCAAAATAATTACCAGTTAATTAGTTAAGTTATTAAAAATTTAGTTTTAGCAAAATTTAGCTAAAAGCTAACAAGTAAATTCAGAAATGGGTTCAATAACTGATATTAAATTACAAGCCATAGCACAGTAATCTTATGCCGGAGGATATAAGTTTTTGTTAAGATAATATTAGATTTAAAACAACTGTTAACTTGTAAAACGTTCTCTCTGTTTTACCGGAGAATCTAGCCGGCAATCTATTAATGTTTATGATTTAAAAATGTAAAGTAGTAGTTAAATTTGTTTGGTATATTTAAGTTCAATTTAATAAGTAATCAACGGGTTCTGTTTAAATTGTTAAATCAAGAAAATCTTTCATTAAGTTTATTCTGTTCAAAATACAGATTTGATATCCAACAATAAATTTGTTTGATAAAAAAATTCAATTAATTTCTCTATAATTTTATTATGTAACATTGCAAGTGTTTATATATATATATATATATATATATATATATATATATATATATATATATATATATATATATATACATCGTGTTGTCCATTATTTTTCTGTTGCACTGACTTTATGAAGTTATTATTATTAATTGTAAAGAATTTTTTTCCATCACTAAGTACAATAGTTTTACCTTATGTGATAAGGTACCTTTCGGTCACTTGACCATTGTTGAATCAGTGAATTCTAATCTAGAATTTAGAATTCAGTGATTTGACAATGGTCAAGTGACCGAAACGTACCTCATCTCATAAGGTAAAATTATTGCACTTAGTCATGGAAAAATACAATTAATAATAATAACTTTATATATATATATATATTTTAAAAATTAAAAAAATAAATTAATTAATGTTTCTTTATGTTATAAAGTATTAAAATATTTATAATTTATACTTAAAGTACAAATGATATGTACTTTATTATAAATATCACAGTACCTGATAAAAACCTAAAAAACCTAATGTTAATTTACGACAACCGAATAATCTAGTGAGTAGAAAACTTGAGTAATAACCCAAGAGCAACTCGGGTTCAATCCTTGTAAGAGCCAATGATTTTTAATGAATGTATAGCTCACAAGATAAGTCAGCCTCTAAAATCATTACCAGGAGTATGTATTTTTGTTTGCAACAGTAGTTGCTCTCATTACCTTCCTAGAATATTGTAGTTTATCTCAGCATCGCTATCTTATCTACCCTAAATCATGCCAAGAGTATAAAAGAAGCAAATATTATATACACTATTATAAACATTTAATCCATTAACAGAAAAAAAATAGTAAAACTCTAGACACATCAAACTTACAATAAAATGAATGATTTGAAAATTTAAATGAATCATCTTTACAAATTGTAATCTCTGTTAATAATTATTTTTAATGAAATAGTTATTTAATTCATATAAAATTAGCTTTTATTGGTAAACTATTTTGGTATAATTTTATTAATAAAGTTCTAACAAACACCATCACAAAGTGATTTAAAAAAATATTATTGTGTCTTGATTGATAAGTCATAATATAGGTTAAAAACCCTTTTTAACTTATTTTCAGCATTTAATTGTTGTACATTTTGTTACGAACCTGGCAATGTAATAAGAGTAAAATAGTTTTCTCAATGGACTGGGACATAAATATTAAAGTTTCTTGTAATAACTGTAAATGGGATTATTCAGGAATATTTTCATTGTAATATTTAAGTTATATGATGACAAAAAAATTATTACATTGCAATAAAAGAAATAAAGAAAATATTTCTAAAATGTTTATCTATAATAGGTTACATTATGTAGTTGATTGATGTGTATAAAACGACATAGAAACTTTATGTAAAATCACTATTATTTTTAAATATAACAGAAACTTCTTCATATCTTATAATCCTAGGTAGAGATATTTTGTAATGTAATATAAATGCTCTTACTTTAAAATATTACTTCAATATTTATTTCGTAATTATTATGAATCAAAAAGAAGGTATTATTTTGTACAATTAAACTCTAAGCCTTAACCAATAAATCAACTTACAGTAAATTCAAAAGTGTTACCACCACAGACAGACAAGTTTATCCAGCTCTATGCCAACAACTACTAACAGATATAGGTGGCTGTTGAGGTGAATAATGGAATAAACACAGAGAGGCTCTAAAGTAAACTAGTCTGGTCAACTATCTGACTATTTTAAGACTCCCCTAGGCTGTTAAGGATTTCTTAAAACTAAAATAAGTCCCCCTCTTGTTACACTCCATCTGTTCAAAGCTATGTCCTATCTATGTGCCAAACCAATCATTAGATGACAGTCCAAGCTAATTATTGAATGTATGGTTTAGTTTGGCTCTTTCTCTCATTCATTGCTTCACACTGATTCTAACCTTTAACCATGTAGGTTATGCAAAAAATAAAGTTCAGGAGGGTTTACTCACTAGATCTGTTGGTAAGTAATTACTTGTAAAATTTGTTCCTTTTTTAGAATATCATTGCTATCAAAAACTTATTAATATTAATTACATTTACAAACAATATCATTATTTAATTTAAAGTTTTATAATAAAATCAAATATACAACAAAGTTAAAACAAATGTATTTTTCATACATTAGTTAAGTGTAAAATAAGATTTGAAATATGACAGAATTTCTTCTATAAAAGGCAAACAAATCTCTCCATAAAACACTAAAGGGTTAATTTATTACTTTCCTAACTTTAAATCAAATGTGAAAAAATGTAATAAAAATATAAATTAATATTCGATTCATTGTGTTATGACACACAGTAGTTTAATGATTGACATTTATAACTACAAAATGTTGAGTCATGTTAGGCAAAACTAAGTTGTTAATCTGATTTCAGGTTTTTGAGGTTGGTAGAAAAAATGGAAAAAGAAACAAATAAACAAAAACATCTGTGATCATAACAACTCTTCCCTGTTTAGCTCTTCCTTGTTTCAATGAACCAGGTTGCTTTAATATTGTTTTCCAACAATATTGTTGCTTTTTATCTGGCTAACTTTTAATTTGCTTTTGATTAGTAATCTCTTTGTCAAAATGTTTGTAACATTTTGTCTTGGTTTTAAGTATCACTATTGTTTGTAATTGACTATTTATTATTATTACTTACAGAACTTCACTTTAAAGATTCATTTAAAATACAGTCACTTCTCAAAAATGTTATGTCCAAGTGCATTCATTATAAATTCTTTTTATAAGTTTGACAAGTAAAAAATTTTAATGCATTTAAAAATAAATATATCAAAATTTCTAAAGATATATTATACTTCTTATACTAAATGAAGAGATTAAAACATTCGTTATTTTATAAACCTTAAAACTACTAAACTTAAACAAAAGTTTTATTAGAATAAACTCTTTGAAAACTTTTAATTTCTATAAATCTATAACAGTTTCAGATGTAAATGTGTTTAGTGTCATATATAGTTTTAATTTATTTGAGAATTTGTTAACAAATCTTTTCACTTTAAACTTCTCTTTGTCAATGGAAAAAAATCTTGAAATAGTATGCCTCTCCTTTTAATACTTGTAACACCATTGACTATAAAATTATACCAGTCCTAAAAACAGAAGTTAATTACTAAAACACTTGTAAATATTTTACAACTTGCCTGTAGTAGCACTTACTTATATTTGTTAAATATGGCCGTTTCGGGAAATGTGTCCCATTGCCAACTCAGACTGTTACTATAAGCAAGTTGTAAAATATTTACAAGTGTTTTAGTGAAAACTAGTAGCTCACGTGAAGATGGAATCAACAAATAAGAGGTTAATTCTAAGAAAGTGGTCTATTTTATTTAATTACATTCAAATTAAAATATAAATTCAAATGTGATCAATCCAAAATCGGTTATTCATAACCTAATATATCACGTTTATTACCTTACAGAACGGTTTTGTTAGCTTACACGTAAAAAACTATAGAATTTTTGTATTTTAAAACAAACTGAAAGCTAATTTATATCCCAAATTTGATAATTCTAAGTACTGTACTTCAAAAGCATAAATAGATGAGAATTGGTAAATTTTTTAAGCATAAATATTATGATATGAGATAAGTAATACATTTTTAGGTTTTAATCTTAAATTCTATATATAGTAATCTCTCTTTATAACAATTCTACCTTGAACAATAATTCTCAATAATGAAGAAATCATACACAGTTGTTTGGTTCACCATAACTTTATTATGTACTCTATACTATACACTTTATTCTGTCTCAATATAGATATTGCTCTTTGTTTATATCGATGTTATATTTAATTTAAACAAGCATGCAATATCCACAGCAAGGTCATTGCCCAAAGTGTTGTCTTGGCCTTGAGCCTTATCTTAACCATAGTGAATAAGAAGCTCAGTTTGCCTCATTCTTCAAATCAGTATAATCTCAGTTGTGTCCTTATGTGTGAACGTTCAACATGTATTCTAAAAAGCGTGAAGTGCAAAATAAGTTATATTTAATTTAAGTAACAGAGAAAGACGGAAAACAAACAGATTTTGTTCAGTGTGCAGGGCTCTCTCGGTCTACTGTGGCTACCATTTGAATGGCTAGAAAGAAGTGTCTTTACAGGGAGGAAGTGGGAAGATGTTGTGGGAACCTCAGAATAAAGATTTTGATTGTGCTATGTTGCAATGGTTTCAACAACAGCATAAAATCAGTATGCTACTTTTGGTTCAACTGACAAAATAAAAACAGAATTATTTGTAACAGAACTTGGAATTTTTAAATTTAAAGCATTTTAGGGTTGGCTTTGCAACCCTGAAGCTATGTCACATCATTAACTATGGGTAGATCAATGAAAATGCTCATAATGTTAACAGAAACCTCATAAATGGCTTGGTAAAGAAAGTTTTAGATGAGCAGAAAACCCAATATCCTGCGGAAGTCATCGTCTATGCTGATGACACTTTACTGTTTTAAGGGTTAATGACAAACAGAACTTTAAAATTTAAATTAGAAAAATATAATGTTAAAATAATATCAAAAGAATGAATTACTGTTATCGTTGCAGCTAACATGATCCGCTCAGTGAAGAGAAAATTATCAGTAATTTTCAAATCAACAAACCTTTGTTGTTCTAAAATCATCAAACAATTGCCTTTCAACCACAAAGCAAACAAGCCAACTTTTGAAAACAAGATTTTTGAAAACATCTGAAAATGGGATACTGAGTTAAAGTACAGAAGATTGTGCTTCTAGTAGATAATTGTTCTACACATCCTATAATCACTGATTTTCAAAATATAGACCTTTGTTTTTTATCTGCAAATGCTTCAAATATTCTTCAACAAGTGGATCAGATTGTTAATCAAGAGGCTAAAAAGTCACTATAGGAAGAGACTTTTAGTGGAATGTATAGAATCAAATGGAAACTTTAAATTTAACATTCTTGATGCGCTACATATAACCCACAAAAGGAAGAGGTAACAGCCAAAACACTCCCTCAAACATCCGGGGTAGATATAAAACAAAGATTTTGCTGAAGATGAAGATCACTTGCCTTTGATGACTGGACCAAACACTTTGAATCTCCTATCACCTACGGATCAGTGGAGTGGCGGGATGTTAAAGCTACTGTAGCAATAACTGCAGGAGTTTCAGATAAGGGGATATCAAGATGTGTGGAAAAAACAGAGATAGTGACAGAGAACTTGAGCCAGAACTAGTCCTCACCCCCAGCAGCCTTCGCAGGCAGCTATACTATTGAATAAATGTTTTATGCAGCATGAAATCAACATGGCATCAATAGTTGTTGAATCATAGCTACAAGGCCAAGGAAGGGTAATACTTTGGAAGACAAACAAGGATGCCAGACCTTTTCCATTAGTGTAACAGAACAAATTTATTCTTTGGTGAAGTTATTCTAAATATACTTACATAATACAAAATGTCTGACTTTTTATTTTTATATAGTAGGCCTACTTTATTTTAGTGCTTTAACTGTAAATGAAGATTCATGTAGAACTAATAATAAAAACTGTTATTTATTTGAGAATAATTATATTACATTTTTCAACTATTACTTATACACTTTTTTAAATCTATGTTTAAAAAAAAACTTTATCCTCCATATAATATAATGATCTCCTTCTATAACAATTTCCACATCATAATAAAGAGAGATTATAGGACATTCAGCACCATTGTATAATACAATATACAGTATATATATACTCAGCACAGTACATAGGCCTGACCACGGATGGTCTGAATATCAGAATGAATGGCCACAGACATGATGTTAAAATTATGAATATGGATAGGCCAACAGCTCAACATGCTGCGAGTCACAACATCACAACTTTTGATGACTGCTATACCACAAAAATAATTAAATCACTCCCCCCTGATTGCAATCCCTCAGAACTGAGAAGATGGGAACTATCATACCAGTGGTATACCAAGTCCAGAGAATCCCCTAACCTCAACATCAGATAAATCCATTCATTTTTTCCCCCCCTAATAGCCTCAGACGTCTCTAATCTCTTTTCCCCTGACAGACTTATATAAACTATAATCACTCATATGCTCATGGAAACAATATATATATATATATATATATATATATATATATATATATATATATATATATCTTTAATCTGTGCATCTGTGACATCTGATTTCTACTCTACACAATCTGTGATTACAAATTATATTTATTTTATTTCATTCTCTCATATTTCTTTTTGTGTTTTCTCTTTGATTGACAAAGACCACTGTGTGGTTGAACTATATCATTGGTTAAGTACTTTTATGTGTTTCTATTTCAAGACTACAGAGTGGACTATTACCAAGGTAAGTCTGTCAGTCTCCTAGTCCAAAAAATCCATATATATATATATATCTTAAATGTATAGTTAAAAAATGGGCAAATTATGGTACAGTTGACTGAAGCTGATTTACATTTACTTCTATTTTACATTAGAAAAATATATTTTTTAAGCAGGATTAATTGCAAAACAAAAACAGCCCTACACTTATTTGCCATTTTGTTACTTGTATAAAAGTGTTTAGAATAAAAGGACAGTTGTTTTAAACAAGTCAAGTATTATAATATTTTAGGACAATGTTTCTACAACTAATTTGTTGATTTCAAACTTATAGCCTAAAGAAAGAACAATGATATGTCCATGTCAATACTATCATTACTATGATACTTGTTGACTTGAAATAATTCCTGTCTTGTTAAACAACTCTCTTTTTATTCTAAACATCTTACACTTAATTAAAAACATTCTTACATTATCACTAGGTTAAAGTTTATTGTCATTTTATAGTGTGCAGTACAGCACATAAACATTCCTCCGGACACTACACACAAGTAATGTGACATTTTGCATGTATACTTAAAATTATTACCACCATTTATGTCAGTCTGCCTTTTGCCTGACATTTATAACTCATAAAAGTTCCTCACACCTATAAGTTTATTTATTAATATAAGTAGGCAAGTAGAGAACACATTCACATTACTTTTATCCCATTAATTTGTTAATTTTAACTACTCACTAATTTCATCTTATTCTTCATATGTCTAGGCATGTACCTTTAACCATTAAATCTAAAATAAATTAGTTAAAACTATTAAAAAAATTATGTGGTGGAAATAAGAGATTATAAAATGATGTCATTTCATTCTTAAAAATTTACTTAGATTCCACTTAAACATTTAAGTTACTGCAGTGGTTGGTGTAGACAATATTGACTTAGTATTTTCATTTTTCATTATTTTACCTAAAACTCTGTTAATTATAATAAATAAAAATATTCAATAGCCTATATTTATTATTTAAAATAATAACAGAATAGCAACTACAATAAATTCTTCAAAAACGCAAACTTCCCCCATCTGCTTCACCAAATATCTGTTGTTTCGAGTTGTCTGCTATTCATAGAGGTCAACAATGGTTATTGTAAAAAAATATTTGAAAATGGCATGAGACAGTGAATGAGTTTCCAATTCATTGGAATTTAAAAAACATTTATTGGAATGTAAAACACATGGAAAATATTTCAATTCAAAATTTGTAAGTTCATCTAGTTATGAAAATTTTAACACAAAGTCAAAGATTCACCACATTGACTGCTGATCAAACTCAACAAGTTATTTAAAAAAAATTAAGTAAATTCCTACTAAAGTTAACAATGAAAAATTTTATCTTAGTTACCCTAGAGCACTATTCATGACATTGTGTGGTAAAAATGGCAACAGTTTGAGGTTGTAAAATGGAGGTTTCGACGACCACCAGAGGGGGGGGGGAATATTCATATACATCTTTCAGAAATATATTTCTAGATATTGGAACGTCGGCGCAGTGCCAAGGCACGCTAGTCTACGAACATGAAGATTCTCAGTTAGAAACCGACTGGACTCCACAAATTTTACAATTTCATTTATTGATAAATATTTGCAAAAACTGTATCAACATCAATCGTCATCCACTATATTTTCCCCCCATCTGGTTGTTGTCAAAACCTCCATTTTACAACCTTAAACTGTAGCCATTTTTACCACACAATGTCATGAATAGTGATTCATGACATTGTGTGGTAAAAATGGCTACAGTTTAAGGTTGTAAAATGGAGGTTTTGACGACAACCAGATGGGGGGAAAATATTCATATACATATTTCAGAAATATATTTCTAGATATTGTAACGTCGGCGCAGTGCCAAAGCACGCTAGTCTACGAACATGAAGATTCTCAGTTCAAATCCTTCCTAGACACCCAAATATTTATTAATTAATTATCCAGTAAATATTTGAAAAAACTGTATTAACATCAATCGTCATCCACTATAGGTTTAAACAAATGTATGTGAACTTGATTGGATGAATAAAAATGTATTTGATTAACAACTGAAATTTTGTACAAGATATATATCAGGTGAGTGTTAGCTAATAGAAGGAATTAATTAATAGTATTTCATAAGGAGCCAACATGTATTTTTTTTATCAGACTCACATAAATCTTGATGTGTGAATACCAGTGAAAAAAACAGGTTCTGAGTACTTTTGTTAAAACTGGTACAATACGACTTATGATTCATACCTACCTATTCACAAACCTTTCCATATACAGACAGTACTTTTTTATTCTTAACATAATATTTTGCTTACACAGGCAACAAATTTATTTTACTTTCATGATTAAATATAGCAAATATTTTTGAATATTCAAGATTAATCTGTTTTTTAATAATTCCCATTGTTGAGAGGGTATTATTATAAAATACCTTGTATTTTACGAACTGGGGATTTAGTTTTGTTCGTAAAATACAGGGATGCGAAAATGGAGGTGTCTATGAGAATTTTTACTGTATCAATCTGTAATTTACATGTTTTGTTAATATATTTTTTTAATCACTATGTATGATATATATTATTAAATAAATATAACCTACTTTAATTTTTCACTCTCTGGTTCAATTTAATATGGAAAGTATGTACTAAATTTGTTTTTGATTGTGAAAGAAACCACAATTTTAAACCTATCGAAAAAACCTATTCTTTACTAGATAATTTTTTTAATCACTTAAACAATAGTTTATGACTATCCGAACTTTTTATTTAGTAAATTTGTTAAAACTTACTGAGACAACGTTTTCGATCGCTATGTGCCGATCTTCATCAGTGTCTTCTGCTTGGAGATGTTGGGTCAAGCGGTGACGGTTTTAAAGGTAGGTTTTCAATAGTATCAAAGAGTATGTGTGATTTGTATTGTGTTTGTTGGTTTAATATGTTTGTATTTTGTGTTTTTGTGTGTCTGTAAATTTCATATTGTTCTAGTTTGTTGAGATGTGGTCCTTTTTTGTTGATGTGTAGGATTTCTAAATTATGATAAATGTCTGTGTATTTGTGTCCTGTTTCTTTTAAGTGATTGTAAAATGTTGAGTTGGTATTATGTTTGTGTTCTTCGACTCTTTGTTTAAGGCTGCGACCTGTTTGTCCAATGTAGAATTTGTTACATTCGTCGCAGTTTAGTTTGTATACGGCTGGTGCTTGTAGTTTATCTTTGTTGTTGGTGTTGTGTTGTATTTTGTATTGTAATTTGTTATTGGTTTTGTATGCTATTTTGTAAAATATTTTATTAAATTTGCAGCCTATTTTGTTTGTTGTTTTGTTTATGAATGGTAATGTGATGTATTTGTCTTTACTGTCTGTAGTGTCCAAGGAGGCTGAAGAAGTCGTAAGACGAAAACGTTTCCTCCAAGTGTAAGTTAACAATTAACAACTTTTAGTTAACAAATGTCTGGTCGCAAGTAATAGCAAAAGTGTAATATTATCTATGTTTAATACAGATTTCTACCTCTTTTAATAGTTCTAACCTATCTGTCAAACTATTATGCACGATCTATGGTGCATAATCTATTCCGCACCCAGCATGCCTAATCTTATATTTCTTCTGTTTTATGATGTTTGCACTAGGTTACTCAAGTCAGTGTTGAATAAATTCAACAGGCATGTGACTCGGCCTACATGAAAATTCTCACCATTTTCAAGCAGTGGTAAAAAACTACTCGGGCAAGGTATTTTTTGCTTATTCTTGCAAATTGTTTCATCCGTTTGAATCTTCCAACTCATTCTTAAACAAGTGCTGAGATCAATCTCAAATCAAAAAGATATTTATTTTATTAAATTTAACTTATTAATAACTTCACTTGTCTCATGATTTTTCTCAGTAAACTTTATTAAACCACCGCCAAAGGGTTAACACTGGTCAAATTCTTAGTGAAACTTTTGTATAATTTATTTTTTTGTGAACGTTTAAACTAAAGCAATTTAAAGTGTTGTAGTGAACAATTTTAGTAGAAAGTGGTATGCACATCAGATGCCTTCATCTATACATGTGAAGAACATTTTATTCAATGTAAGTTAGTGTTTTTCAGAAATTTTTCACTATTCAAATTTTTTTCATAAGCTGTTTATTACATTATAAATTTATGGTAACTCACATATTTGCCTTTAAATTTATCAGTGTGGTCCTCTGGCAATATTATTATTTTTCTTGTCTTCTGTCAAACTCAAGGGCAGATGCTACAACTTATATTAGTTGAAATGAACTAACCATGACAATTGAATAGATTGAATTTTGCTTTTATATAACTTAAAATACAACAATCAACTGTAATATAAATGATACTGGACTAGTTTATTTCTCACACCACTGAACAATACATTTACGTAGTACAAAGTGTCTACTGGGAAATGTGAATAAATAAATTACGTAGAACATCAGTAATTCAAACTGGATGGGCAAAGAAGAACCTCAGTCTATAAAGAACTCAAATTATACAGAATATCAACAAAAATATAAGGCTTAATTAATCACATTAACTAAAATTATTAAATAAAAATTCACTCTAAGATACAATACATACTGAATATTACTATAAATATAAAACTAATTCAGAAAACTTATTACTTTGTTAAAAAAAATTCTTCTGTTTTAATTAATTGTAAACTGTGGTACCACACCAATCCCAAACCAAAATGGTATCAGTTCCAAGTAATTTTTGCTTATCATTGTAGTACATAGATAGCATGTACAGTTTCTTGCACTGAATCTTTATCATTTTCATCTGCTGAATCTTGGTGACCATTTCAATTATTGAACTTTCTGTTATCTTCCTTTTATAATCCACTCACAAATTTCAATTAGTGTTGATTCTTTACAAACAAGCAATCATAGGTTTTTTAAAAAATTGTAATAAAAACAGACTATCATCAAATTATTAAATTTCATTTTCCAAGGTTTTTCAATTTCAATGCAATGATCTAATTGTCTAATCTTTTTACACGATTTCCTAATCAACCCAGCTTGGACTTTGAAAATAATTTTTCTAGAAAAATAGTCAGAGGTCCTTCCTCTTTAATTGCTTAAAACATAAATTGAACTAAACACCACAATACGGATTAAGGATAAACTAAAGGTATTTGATATTTTACCCCTACCACAGTAACACCAGGATATAAGACAATTATGTTTTTAAGTCCACACATAGTTACAGTTTGTAAAACTATTCACTGAGATGATAAGTATTGCGTATGTTGAACAATTGGAAATAGGGCTTAACTGTCTAGGTTAACCACCTATTGGAATAGCTGCTGAAAAAAAAATTCATGTAAAATATGGCGCCAGTGATCATACAGCTTTCGATATCAGATGATTTTTCCAAAGAAAATCCCAAGTTCTACCAAACAGCTGCTAGTGAAAGTTACTTGTATAATTATGACATTATTATTATAAATGTCAACTAGAAATCTTAACAGTAATTTCATTAAGATAATGGTAAAATTTCAGAGTTTAAGAGTAAATACAGTAGAACTCCGATTATTCTAACCAAAATAATGATTCTGCTTACAATTGTTATTGGTCTTTTCTCCGTGAAGCACAAACATATGCAGCACAATCATTATTTGGATGCTGAGTTACGATCTCAGTGCAGTACTGTATAGCTGGGTATCATCTGTTTCCAGTTGGCCAGCACTGGACTATTTTGCAAAGCCACGTTTTGTTTGTGAGTGCATTATGTAAAAAAATGAGTTGTCTTATCATTAGCGTATAAAGTATAAAACTATCAAAAAATATAGTTTTTTTCTCTACTTGTAACATATATACAGTAATTAATTAAAAATCACCTGTTTTGTAAAAAATCCAATTATCTAAATTTTTGTTTATACGAATGGGATCCAATCCCATTGATTTGGACAATTGGAATTGGATTTCTACTGTCACAAAAAAACAATTCTTTGTCAAAATTAGATTTCTCAATCTAGTCTTGTATAACTGATGTTTTTCCTTACTTCTGTTGCACACAAGTTTATTATTACTACAGTTATAAACTTACCTCATCACAAGCAGCGCAACGAGGCTTCAGTTGTTCAGCATAGTGCCTTTCACAGTAAAGAAGGTCGTCATGGACACAGTAAGTCAAATCAACAAGTAAGTTGCTGCAGGATGTACAGACAAAACATTCTGGATGCCATAACATGCGCTCACCAAACTTAGGTGCCAAAATGCCTAATTCGTTCACAGGAATAGATTCACCACACTTCGGACAGGTCTGAAAGGAATATATCAAGTCAATAAGTACCATAATAGTACATAATCATTATACTTTAAAATAATATCTGTTAGAAAAACAAATAATAGTATCTGACAATGCTTCCTACAATTTTAATCTCATAAGATCATATATCCTCCAAATATATCCTCCACTTCTCATAACTTTTTTTGTATTATTTATTTTAATTATGATAATTTGAAATAATTATGTATTACTTTTTATTTTCAACTTTATTATTTGTAAAAAACAAGTAATGGTTTACTTATTTTTGAAACTACTTTATTTTTTCGATTAAGATAAAGTAGCAGTTTTTTATTTTATTTTTAGAATTAAAATTGTATATAACTTTCTCTGATCCACAAATAAAAGTTTTTAGTATACTTTAACCACAGGTCAACTAAATCACTTATTTTACATGAATCTTTAAATTGTAACTAATTACAGATAAAAATAGAAATATACTTCATTTTATATAAAAATAATTCTTTCTTATAATTTGTGGTGCCTTGTTCCATGATTCTAAGTCAATAATTTCAAGGTTTCTATTATGAAGAATATTGATTGCTAGTTGTTTAACTCATAAACGTTTTGAGTTAGTTATTTTGTTATTTATTTCTTATGTTTGTAATTTCAAATAATTTTAATTAATTAATCTCTTAAACAATTATTTAAACAGACTACTGTTTTAAACAACAGACACGTTCTTCTACGATGAAAGATTACTTATTCAAGACAGATTATTGACGGATTAGTATATGGTTCCATTTCACCAACTGATATGTGATGGATGTATTGGAACTGCAAGTCCAAACCATCATGCCCCCTTATGGTGTTCAACATACTGACTGGTAATGTTGGGCATGACAATTCAGTTCAGCAGAACTGAGGGACACTAGTGAATGCAAGAGAATAAATGGTCGTGGCACAACCATGACTAAGAGAATACTAGGTAAACTAGAAACTAGGTGACCTCCACCTTCAAACAGCCTTCTTCTTAAACTCAGACATCTGGGTTAGGTGAATGATTATTTCTTTTACTACTAGAATTAAAATGAGTTATAAATTTTTATTGGACTTAAAGATTATTTTGAAGGCAGGTACTTTGTGAAACCATTTCACAACTTTAAGAGGATTTAAGGGAATGTCCTACATAATATTACTGGTAAAGATAACACAAGCGATTGTTTAATAAATTTAAAAAAAAGACAAACAAATAAGACTATATATATATATTTACACTTTTTTAAAAAATGTTTTAACTTGCCTATAGTAGCACTTACTTTGCTACTATAGGCAAGTTAAAGTGCTACTATAGGCAAGTTAAAACATTTTTTTAAAAAGTGTAAGTGATTACTAGTAGCTCACGCGAAGATGGAATCAACAAATATATATATATATATATATATATATATATATATATATATATATATATATATATATATATATATATATAAAATATTTAACTAAATGAATGAAAGAGTTTTTATGACACTGAATCAGAAACTGAGAATTACGCAAGTAACTGAAAAAAAATATCCATATCCATCAAACACTATCTACAATAATTTTATATGCTCTCACATTACCATTTGTTGACTGAAGGAATAACAGCAGAAGATTCCAAGAAGTTATTCCTAGACCACTGAAATATATGTTACATTATGTGTCTTACAAATGACTTGGATTTACTTAACACCAACCAAATTTGTTAAGTGACGGGGTTTTGTAATCAATCACATTTTAAATGTTTTAATAGCTTCAGCTTAACAAAAAGGAATAAATATGAATGTAATCAACATGCTCAGTTGAATTATGAAACTAAGAGTAAAAGTCAAGATCATTATTAAGGACCATAAGCTTTTGTCATTTAACTAAATTCAAATGCAACCGATTCTTGGAGATTCTGCTGATTACCAGCAAAACTCTGAATATTCTCAATAGTCTCTTTTACTATAAGAGAAGCTCTTTACTCTAAAAATAGAAACCTCAATAGAAGTTCTAAGAAAAACAAACATAGATTCTAGGTTTAAAACAATAAGAAAGGTTACAACAAATAGAGACAATTAGCTCTCTAAAGGAAGTATACCAAACTTCTAAAATCGAAGTTTGAAGCCTCTAGAAAAAAGATAATGGAGTAAAATCGTCAGGAATATTGTAGTCCAACTATTTATTCTAAATTCAATGATATTTTGATAGATAGTACCACTTCTTCTCAAACAAACTCTAATAATAAAGAGACAAACTTCATTAAACAATGAAGTTATTTGCCAAAGTGTAGTTTGAATACTAGATCAGCCAGATACCAAATTGGACACTATGAATATTCAAGAAAGCTCAGCTGTCATCAAGACAGCCACCATGTCTAACTTGTAGACCAATAATATTTTTATAAAAGATTGACAGGCATTTTTTATAAAATAGTGTCAACTTCCTGAAGAAGGTGAAGAAAGCAACTGCCATATCATCTTCAATTTAATGTCTTTGCAACCAAGGCGAGGACAATTAAATCTGAACTTTAACCTTAAATCTGGCTCTGTAAATGGTAACTCACATAGTTTGTTGACACCCAGAGCAAGGTTTCATCAGACACCCCTCCAAACTTATTCCTACCCAACATTAAACCTACACAATAAACTACACGACTTAAGGTGACATTGACTGGATAAGTTGAAAGTCACATCATGTACAGTTACTTATTATCAATGTTGCGTGGCTGGTTGGATTGCTGTCTATGTTTTTCTGCCCCATTCATACTCAAAATGTAATTAAATCAAACTTTTAAAACATATTTTATATCCATCTAACTTCAAAACTTTTAAATTTTTAATTGTATAAAATGGCATTTATTTGTACAAATTTTTCCTTTGGTTATGAGGCAGCTTAAAATCAGCCCCTGGAACATCAAACTTCCTGAAGGAGCTTCTAAGTGATACTGATTGTATTATATTTCCAGTTGTCATTAAACTTACACAAACATTTGTAGATTCTATGTTCATAACAATTGGAAAAATGTATTAAAAACATGAGATCTATGATTTTGATCAAACTAAGTGATCTCAATATATAGATTGAACCCTTGGAAAATTTGTTTGGATAGGTGACATTGGTTTTAAAGAAAAAGAGGTAAAAAATTGTATGTACTCTGAATTCGGTTTGCTCATATGGTTTAATCATAATCAAATTTTTTTGTTTTAATATGTTCTTGTTTTGTATTTTAGTATATTTTTAAATTTCATATTTTTCTAGTTTATTTAGACATAGTCATTTTTTGTTATTAAAAAAAAATTCTAGGTTATGGTTAGGGTCCATTTTATAAGTGTAGCCAGTTTCTTTTACGTGACTAACAACACATGAGTTTCACATTTAATAGAGTCTATGTGTTTTTTTAAATCTTTGTTGGGTAATTATTAAGATCAACGAATACCTCTCCAATCGGCGACATTTTTTTTCCTGATCAATTTGACCTTGCTGAACACGAATCTGGAGGTTTTTTTTACTGCAAACACATATTTGCACACAAAAAAATACCCTGACCTGACCTGACTTTGGTGCTTACTGAGGCTCTGATCGGCAAAATTTTTTTTTCCTGATAGATTTGACCTTGCTGAACATGAATCTGAAGTTATTTTCAATGGCAAACACATATTAACCTAAGAATATCAGGTCAGGTCAGGTTAGGTTAGGTTATTATTATTTCTTTTTTTTAATGTGTACGAATGATTTGTGTTCAGCAAGGTCAAATTGATCAGGAAAGAAATTTCGCCTATCAGAGCGGTAGTCGCTGATCTTAATAATTACCCTTTGTTGAAAGCTGTGTCCTGTTTGTGTAATAAAAACTAAGTTTTTTATAGTCTGTACAGTTTAGTACCTGATGTTTCAAGCAATCTTTTTTTTTGTTTTTGTTATATTGTATAGAGTATTACAGTTTGTAAAAAATGCTATCCTGTATCCATTTTTTTGAAATTTTGAGTGATATTTCCAGTTTTGTTTAAGTAAGTGAGTGGAACCTCTCCTATGGGATGTAGATTCGTGGCCCTCAGGGTAAGGAGGGTCTTTAACGGAGCCTCGGGGGCACCTGGCGCCACCCCTGAGTACTTAAGTCGCCTTACAGCCGTAAGCGGGGCTCTGCGGCGGCGGACCTTTATTTCCCTAGCTGCTCGTGGGAACACACATGGCAGAGATAAAAAAAATAAATTTAACTGGTCAGGGCTTATAACCTACCGACAAATCTGTTCCTATGGAGGTGGCTTCGGCCCCCGTAGAACAGATGGAAATCCAGTTGCGAAGGCAACAGGAAGAATGAGTGGGGCACAAAGGATGAAAGCACTCTGGCTTTCCTACCATGAGGAAGCAAAGAAGGCGGAGGCGGAGGGCAGAGAACCACCGCCACCCCCTTTGAGGAAACACCGGTCCGGGCAGCGGAAGGGTTTGACAGAGGCTGGGGCTAGAACCCGCCCTGTCGTCCCGGAAGCCAGTGGATCAGGTAGGACCTTAGTCGACGAGAGAGAGAGGAAAAGGAAGGAAAGGAGTACTTCTAATCCTACTCCAGAGTCAGAGGTCAAGAGGTCTAGGCCTGCTGGGTCAGGAGGGCCGTCTTTCTCGTCAATCTCCGCCAACCTACCGAGGGTTCTTGTGACCTTTGGGGATACTGTAGGCATGAGGATGGAGATGGCGGCGTTCGACCACCTTAAGGGCACCGTCATAGACCGGATTCTGGACACTCCTAGTGGAGGTTTCGTTCCGCGGTTCAGAGACACTCACCTAAGGGATGGAGTCACAGCATTTATTTGTGCTGAGGAGTAATCGGCAAAATGGCTGAGAGAAGTGGTACTGTCAGTTAAGCCCGAGGACGGGACTCAGGCAAGGCTAGTCCTGCCTGATGAACTGATCAAAAGGGTGAAAGTGACGGTGCTAGTACCACCACCAAAAAGGGAGGCCTCTCAGCTGGTCAAGCTCATGGGGATGCAAAACCCAGAAATTGACACTTCGAAGTGGAAGATCCTACAGTGCATTGAGCGGGGACCTGCAAGCCTACTCTGCCTAGGATTGGATGAGGCATCGGCCAGACTATTAAAGGCAAGAGATGGGAAAATTTTCCTGGGGACTGCAGAGGTCACTTTTAAGGGGAACTCTAAGGACCCGGAAGAGAAGGGCGAGAGAGAGAATCAGGAGAAGGTGTGAGGATCAGTTGGATATGGCTGACCCTCGAGCAATGATCCTGCAAATCAACTTGCACTACAGTAAAAGCGCCTCGGTGGTCCTAACCAGGTGCTTAAATGTGAGGCACACATTACCAGCGCTTGCGCTGGTGCAAGAACTGTGGCTGGTCATGAACCGTATAAGGGGTCTAACTGCAGCTGGGCGCACCTACGCAAGTGGGGAACATGAGGGGCAGAGAGCATGTGTGATAGTCAGAGGACTAGAAGCCACGCTGATTCAAGAATTCTCAACTAAAGACCTTGCGGTGGTTACAATTCGAGGCAAGAGCGAGGTAAGTGGGAGCAGGGAGTTCATCATGGCCTCTACTTACTGCGCCCACAATAGAGAATCGCCCCCTGCAGAATTACGTAAGTTAGTTCGGTACTGCAGGGAGAGGAATATAGGAATCTTAGTGGGTTGTGATGCCAATGCTCATAATGAGGTGTGGGGCAGCACAGACACAAATGAGCAAGGTGAGAAGCTCCTAGCCTTCTTGATTGAAGAAAACCTTGTGGTTTTAAACACAGGTGCCGAGCCAACATTTGTCACTTCAAACAGAATGGAAGTTCTAGATATCACCTTCTGTAATAGACAAATGGTAAGGTGGGTGCATGACTGGCAGGTTTCGGATGAGCCCTCCATGTCTGATCACCGGATCATCACTGCTACGATGAGGGGAGTTGTCCCCCATGTGGTGTGGCTTAGGAACCCAAGAAGGACAAACTGGGAAGGTTTTAAGTCCTCGGTGAGGAGGCGGATGTCTGACTTCCGTGGTAAATATGGTACATCAAACGAACTGGAAAAGACTGAGGCCTACATCAGGACTGCAATTTCCACTTCGTTTGAGGAAAATTGTCCTCTCTCGCGGATAAACACTGGGAGTGGTAAGCTTAAGTGGAACAGCGAGTTAGAGGCAAGACGGAAAGAGACTAGAAGGCTCTTTAATAGGGCAAAGAAGAAGAAAACGGCGGAGACCTGGCAGGCATATAAAGACAGCCAGGGTCTCTATAAAAATCTTATTAAAGAGATTAAACGTGCTTCTTGGGAAAAGTGGTGCTCAGAGACAAGCACACTGAGTGACACTGCTAGACTGTTTAAGGTGTTAGCAGGTGGACCGAGGGGAGAGCTTAAGTTTGTCAAGAAGACTGATGGTAGCTTTACTGACACCCCGGAAGAAACACTGCGTCTGCTTATGAGGAACAGTTTTCCCGATATTAGACCGGTATGGGACGGTGCTCAAAACCTCCGACATCCTGGGCTAAGGGCGGACTGGAATATTACTGGGCAGGTGATCTCAGCGCAAAAGGTGAGAGAGGCGATTCTGTCTTTTGAGCCTTTTAAAGCGCCTGGATTAGATAATATTACTCCAGCACTACTACAAAATTGCTCGGAGGAAATAATAGGGCCACTGACAGGATTACTCAGAGGCTGTGTTGCCTTGGGTTACACGCCCGAGCAGTGGCTCAAAACGAAGGTTATCTTTATCCCCAAACCGGGGAGGAAAAGTTACACAGAGGTAAAGGACTTCAGACCTATCAGCCTTACATCTTTCTTGTTAAAGACATTGGAAAGGCTGGTGGACCACTATTTGAAGGAGGGACCTTTGAAGCAGTATCCGCTTCATCAGGACCAACACGCCTACCGAACTGGTAGGTCAGTGGAGACTGCGCTGTTGTCGGTCGTAGACTTTATTAAGGGTCAGATTAACAACAAGGGGATATGTATTGGGGCTTTTCTTGATGTGGAGGGGGCTTTTAATAGTACCTCTAGACTGGCCATCAAGAGAGCAGCTATGGATCATGGGATTTCTGATGGAATTATAAATTGGATTATGAGTTCCTTGGAAAACCGGATAAGTACTGCATCCTGGATGGGTGCACGATAAATGGGATGGTCTCGGAGGGCTGCCCGCAGGGTGGAGTGTTATCCCCTTTGCTGTGGAGCCTTGTCGTGGACGGCCTACTAAGGACACTCAGTGGAATGGGTGTCAAGGTGGTAGGATATGCGGATGACATAGCTATCCTTGTTAGGGGACCATTTGAAGAGGTCCTCAAAGACCTGCTTCAAGAGGCACTCAAGGTAACAGAAGCATGGTGCAGGGAGAATGCACTATGCACTCGAGGAGAGAAATCTGTGGCACTCATCTTCACTAGGCGATATAAAACTAAATCGCTGGAGATGATGGAAGTTGGTAATACCAAAATAAGCTACATTGAGAGCGCTAAATATCTGGGAGTTATTCTGGATAGGAAGCTACTCTGGCGTGAGCACTTGGAGGATAAGTGAAAAAAAGCCATAGCTATGTTCTGGCAATGCAGAGGAGCAATAGGCACGAGATGGGGTTTGGGTCCACGTCAGATGAACTGGATTTATTCCGCCATTGTGGTGCCGAGGTTGGTCTTTGGCCGAGGTTATTCCTACTGAGGTAAACAAAAACAAATTTTATTTTAGAGTCCCTAGAGCACTATTTATGACACTGTGTGGTAACCATGGCAACAGTTTAAGGTTGTACAATGGAGGTTTCAACGACAACCAGATGGGGGGGAAATTCATATACATATTTGAGAAATATATTTCTAGGTATTGGAAAGTTATTGGGGCCCTAACTTTGAACATAAAGATTCTCAGTTGGTTGGAACGCACGAATTTTATAATTTAATTAACATAGAATGATAATTAACATAAATTGTCATCTACTATAGGTTAAAAAAATGAATTTGAACTTGATTGGATAAATAAAAACGTATTTTATTAATGATTGAAAATTTGTACAAGATATATATCAGGAGATTGTGAGCTAATAGAAATAATTTTAAAAAAGTACTATAATCTTTGTACAGACAGATTTTCTTTTCCTAATAGTTACTGCCAAAACTTATGGTTTATTTAAAAAAAACTGTTTGTTCCACATAAAAAAGTGATTAAATGAAATTTGTCTCACACAATTTTTGAACCTGTACAGGATGAGCTTCATAAATGAAACAACTGTTTTGAAACGTGTCAGCAAGTAAGTTCAAAAGTATTTAGTTATACAGAGTAGAGGATTGGGTTTGTAGATGAAACAATTGTTTCAGAACACGTCAGTAAGTTCAAAAGTATTCACTTAGATAATAATTATAGTAAAAAAAGTTATTAGTAGTAAAAAGGTAAGTTTCATTGAATATGATGATAATTGGATTTCCAATAGATAGACCAAATAGTTGGGAGTAGAAGTTGAAGCTTGCTTAGTGATGGTTTTGAAGATATCTCCAATTTCAGTGATGTGAATTTATGGAACATTGTTCTGCGTTAGTTGGTATTTTATAATATCTTGGGATATTAGTATGTAGGTTAGTTATCTCAAATAAGAGTGCTGAGTTGTGCCGTAAGTTTATGTCTTTTATTTGTTAATGAAATCTGTCCAGTTTTTTATACATATCATTGTGTTGAGATTACTGAGCTGTCTGATTATTTTGGTCATGTGTATTTCTAGTTTATGTGATTGGTTATTCTAGTAGTTTACAATAAATTGTTAGTTTGCAGGTTGTGGATATTGGATATGTGCATTTTTGTGATAGAAGAGAGAGTAGATCCTTTAGGATTGATTTTTTTCAAGTATCGGTACCACCTCTTTGATTTGTTTTTAACTAATGATGTGGTTGGAATTATTTATTATTTTGTTAATGGTTTTGTGATTTTTAAAAATCTATTGTTATGTATCATGTTGTTATTAACTATTCACTGATTATATAATTGGTGTTGATAATGGTGGTATGTTACCTTCAATGTGTGGCATTATTGATGTATTTTGTGCTTGATGTTGGTGTTAGTTTGAATTAAATTTTTTGCGTTAATTTTATTGGTTGTGTTTGTTCAGGTTTTTTTTTGTTTCTGGTAAAGGAAGTCTTGGTTTTTTCTGTTGGATTTTTAGCTCTTAAAATTTAAAGAATAATGTTCTTTGATTTAGTTGTTTAATTTGTAATGTTGTAGTTTTTAGTGTAGACCTCCGACTAAATATGATGGTATCTCACCTTTTGCTCATCATGTAATAGAAATACTTAGGTCACACGCGGCCACCAATCATAACGTAAAAGTTCTTCACATCAACAAAGGAGTACTACATCTCATCACACTAAGACAGTATGAAATTTGCAAATAAAACAAAACAAAATTAAATTAAAAAGCTCAAAACAGATCACGTACAACTTTTGAACTAAAATCTATCTTTAAAACCATGGAAATCTAGTGGAATAATCCTTTTCACAGACTAACCTAAATAACCTAGTGACCTTATAACCTAGAGGATCAACTAGTGTGATAAAGATTTTGTCTCAATGCATTTTTCAAAAATTTATTTTGCTTATAAGTTCGGCAATTAGTTACTTAATTTAGTAATGAAGTAAATTATTTTATTATGTCTTTCCTAGTTTGAGTCTTAGGTCATCAAAAAATTTCAAATCTGAATAGATCTGAAGAAAAGTTTAACAATAAATAATCCGGAATTTATACTACAAATTAAATATTACCAGAAATCGTGATTTTAAAATATTATAGTTTCCAGTTTTTGTGTTGTACATCTTAAGGTCTTTTTAAAATTACTATTTTTAGCTTGGCAAAAAAATACACTACTTACTGACATTTTCATCAAACACGTCTGCTGAAAAATAACAGAAGTAGTGTTTTTTTTGTCAAGTGATATCAAAAGTAGCTATATATTATAGTTTATTTATTGTTCACTTTTAATAAACAATTTATTAATCACAAATTAAAGTACACATTTTAAAAATACTGTAATATTGTCATACTATAATTTCTGTCAGTTTTATTTAAAAAATCTAAATAAAATTCTCTAACACATTTTCAGTATTCAAAATTGAAACATAAACTTACAGAATATGATTTATATGTGTACAAAAACAAAATTAATTAACAAAGAATTAAGCTACAAATATCAACTGTACAATCTTACTTCCAGAAATGTTAGAATATGGAACTTACACTTCAGTAAAAATATTCACTTTGATGAAGTCTGTCCTACTACTACCTTAATGACCTAAATGTTTTATAAAACACACAACTTACTGTAGCTGTATTTTAAAATATTACAAAATCTGTAAACCTGTGTATCACAAAGTACACAGATTGTCAGAAAGAACTGTAGATAACTCTTATCAGGCAATATTTCTCAGGCCTAATAAACATAAAACTATGAGTATACAAATTATTTCAGCTAGCAAACACAACCAATAAAGAGCGATATGATCAATACATTTTACTCTTATTTCAGAAGAATAATTGAAACTGGTTAAATTTGGCACACGAATTACTTACATTACTTTTACATTATTAAAATTTAATTCTTGTAATTTAAAACAATTTTTTTAATGTATAAATCCAGTTGAATAAATTTCAACAAAATGCCTTTAGCCGAGAAATTATAATATGGTGTTTAGACAGTTATGCACTCTAGACACTCTCTGAAAAAGGCTAAAAAGGCTAAATGATCGATTACAGTACTTTATTTATGGCAGAGTTAGGTCATAGCAATATCCTAGATTACAATTTTGGTTTTATATAACTCTTATTCTGGGTTCTATTTTCTGATGTAATAGATTAAGAATTTTAGAGTATATTGCCTTTGTACCATTTCTTGTCTAAGAAGCTTTGGAGCTTAGGAATATTATTAATTTTTACTGTACATTAAATAAAATAGATCAATGATTTCTCATCAGTTTATTTGTAAATAATGTTTATAATAGTTGCTTATAAACTTTTAAATTTATTTATCAATTCAATTTGACAAAAAAATTACCTACTGATATTTTTCAGTGGACATGTTTTACACTGGCCAAATGCATAGCACTGTCTACTGAGAATCTGTAAGTAGTTATTTTGTCAAGTTAAATAAATGATAAATTAGTGATTATTTAAACAAATTCAAGACCTATATAAACTATAAATTTGTTATCATATTTGGAGAAACTCTTACGATTAAACTTAATAATCACTTATAATAAATAAATTTATTAAAAAATTTACTGCACTGAGAAAAAACATATTTGGAACATTTCATTTCAGTGTTTTCTTTTATGAATTTATTTTAATTGTAAATTTTTCAAGTGTTAATGTTACCAAGTTCAAGCACAAACAATTTAAAAATCAAAATAAATTCGCTATTTCAATTAAATAATTTACTGAAATAATATAAATTTTCCAAGTTACTTGGTGTAATAAACTGGTGGTTGGTGTAGGAAGTGATATTGTTTTGATTTAAAAGATTATATAGTTTTAGTTTTTGTTTGTTAATAATAATCTGTAGTTGCTTGTACATATAATCGTTGGTTTATTGAATGATTTCAATGCATGTAACAGCGGCTCACCCAGAATTTCGTTAAGGGGGGAGCAAGGACATGAACAAAAGAGAGAGACATCAACTCGGTTGTAATTATCCCCCAAATCAGTAAAGTTACTTCAATAGTTACATTGTTTTACTTTACGGCTCAATCTCAACAACTGTGTATTTTTAAAGGATATTTCTGAAGCTTTTTATTACTGATACATTTAAATATTATTATCATTTTAAATTGGTAATTAACTGAAACTTCAGGCACAAATAAAAGCAAAAAATGTATTAATAACATGTATTTATTGCTACATCTTGGTAGTTAACTTTATAGGATGACACATGTAATTTATTTTTCTTTATAAGGATGGCCGAGGGGGGCCAAGGTGTGCCACTGGCAAGTAAATTAAAAGTTTTCACTCCGTTACTTAATAATTACTTATGTAATTTTTTTGTCATTTTTAATTCTCTTACAATACTTGCTTTGTTAGAACAAAGTGGTAATCAAGAAATATTCTATTTTTATTCACTATAAATTAATTTTCTTAGAATTTATTCATTTGTATTAAAATTAAAATCTTAGGACACTCATGTTTTAGCACTTATAAACAGTTGATTTTTTAAAAGATTTTTTCAATTATGAACGTGATACTAATTCAATATATGAGTAGTAAATTAAATATACTTGCCTTGGAGGGCGTGAAGGCAAGTTAGGGGGTGGGTGCGGGCCAGTTGGAAAATAATAAGATAAATTAAATATATTTAATATTATAGGAATAAACTTGATGTCGCTAATGACTTGGGTTGTTCCCTTTTTAAAATACAAATACAAATAGCCATGCTAGTGTAAAAAATGCAAGCTTAAGCATTACACTAACAGATTTTTCTCTTATCAGTTAAAATGTACCTTGCAAATTAAAATTTGATATTCTATATCATGTTTCTTGTGAAAGTAGGCCGATGTATAAATAAATAAATTGTTTTCAATATATATAAGATTTGATTCTTTTTCATATGACTATGCCATTTATTTATAGTATAAGTGAAGGGGATGTGGGAAGATTTCATCTCAAGAGGAAGGAGGGTGGACCCAACAAGTTTTTAAACCCCTGTTCTAGATCAAAGAATATTGAAAATAATAATACATTTTGAACTCTTTGTGCTGAAACCTTAATGACAATTAATGAATAATATATGATTATGTGTTTGAAAAATTAGATATTGTAATGGTACAATAGATTGTATTAAGCAGGTACTGGTGTAAGGATAGATATACAATATCCATTAAACTATAGAGTTTTTTTACAAAATGTTATAACTTACAAAATCCATAATCATAATTTAATTATATGTTAGATACACTACAGGAATATACACTACAAGTTGTTTTATAAATGTCCTTATTCTAAGTCATTTTATTAAAAATTGGATACATTGATAAAAAATTAAGTTTACCGGTATCTAAAATTAAGACGGTAATTTATGTATTTATTAAGAAATCTATCATACACAAATATTTATAAAAATTTTCTATACAATATTATCAACACATTTTGTTTAAAATTAAATCAATAACAAAAATAATGTCTGACATATATATCTTGGTAGGCCAAATGTCTTTGAAGCCAGAAGTTGCTAACCAATATCTAGATGGCTCTACTAGGATGAATTGGCATTATTCAAGGCTAGCTACTTGGCATACTTTATCATGGTAACTGTCAGTGCTTCAAAGACATTTCAATCACCAATCACTTTCTTATTTGAACTTATAATTATTGGTTGGATACTGTGACTTACCACAGGAACTGTAACTTCCTTTACATATGCTATATCAAGAGCTATTTCATTGCGTGCATTAATGAAATCTTCATAACTGGAATGATGAGCAGGTTCAACATGTTTACAATACGCCAATGCTAGATCTTGCTTTGGTAACTGTGTCATTAATTGCCTGTCCCTGTATTTCTCCCCTAGAGACCCCAGCCAAGGAACTTTATTTGACGGCAGACTTCGGAAAAACTGCTCAATCTATGCAAAAAACAAGTCATATCATTAAATACATTTTAATATCTGGTACCACTATTAATTAAAACATTATAATATATAAACTTATTTTTAAGTGCATTAAATTTAATTTAATTTTTTAACAGATAACAATGGAGTAGTTACGAGAATTAATATTATAATCCAGTAGTAAATTTGTTGCTGTAACTGGACCTTCCACTAACATATCACCCCTGCTGTCACTTACGAATCAAAGCTCAGAACAGAAGTCAAAATTTTAGTGTAATTTTAATTATACTTGGATTACTATAGTAATCCACTGGACTGGATTCCCTTTATGACTTTTTTCAATTCCCTCTATTAGCTTACCCTCTCCTTATAAAGAGTATATCTTATACAAATTTTCAATCAATAATACAATAAGTTTTATTAATCCAATCAAGTTCAAATAGATTTTTTTTTAACCTATAGTGGATGATAGTTAATGTTAATATAGTTTTTTCACATATTCATTCGATAATTAAATTATACAAATTTGGGGCGTCTAGGTCGGATTCAAACTGAGTATCTTCATGTTCAAAGTCTATCGCTTTAACACTGAGCCAACTTTCCCATAGCTAGAAATGTACTTCTCAAAGTTGTATATGAATTTTCCTTTTGCCCCCCATTTGGTTGTCGTCAAAACCTCTATTGTACAATCTTAAATTGTTGGCATGGTTACCACACAATGTCACAAATAATGCTCTAGGATTAAAAGTGAATGAAAAGACAAACTGACTTAACAGTATCAAACCTTGCTTTACAAACAGACAATGCGAAAGGAAAGCGAAAAGAAACTACATCACAACGTAAGCGACAAAAAGAAAGGAAACGTCTACATAGTAACAAACAAAAATAATAGTCCAACACCATACATAGAAAGGAAAATGGAAAATTCCAAGGAAATTTGCTTTCTATTTTGCCACCTAATATTGTTATTCTGATATATGTATATACAAATTTATATAAAGTGTAATTATAACATTTTAAAAAACTGAAAAAAATTTTTTGTTGTTGATCTAAGTAGGAGTTGACTTTTGGGAAAAAATTATAAATTTTGTTATTTATACAAAAGTTTTAAGATTTTGTGTTTTTAATAATTTTTGCTTATATTTTTTGTGAAAAATTCTCACCAGTTAGTAGATTGGTAAAGTTAACAATATCTGAGTTAGTGTGTAAATTATTATTCCACTAGGTTGTAGAAACCAAAAATTATAATGAAAGGGTTTTTGGAGAATAGGCGGGTGAAGAAGCAAATAAATTAATTCAAGAAAGAAATTACAGTAAAAGTATCAAAAACAGGTTTAGTGGTTTGGAAGAGAGTGATGAGAAAGACAGAAGACCAAAATCTGAAAAAGACTGCAAAAAAACTTTACATTTTAAAAAAAAGACTACTATCAGATGGTAGCCAGAGCCATTATAATTAAGGGTGTCTAAAAAACAAACAAATTTATGTTTAATAATTATATATATATATATATATATATATATTCTTATCTTAAACAAATAATATGGTAACCGTATAGCAAAACAATGAAAACTTAACTTGGTATTTTTGTTGTATATTTATTTTGTATTATAATTTAAAACATTTTCCTCGAAATTGTGTATAATATGCTTCTTTAGCCCAAATAAATTTGAAGATATTTTAAAAAGTAATAATTTATACGAAAACAAAACTAAATGGATTGCAATATAAATCCGTGCAACCATTCATGTGACTCCTCCAGTGTTAAAATTCATTTTCCCTCCAATCTCAGTTTTTCAAAACCTTGGTTTGTTAAATAATAACACTGTTTACCTTGTTTGAAATTCAAAATTGAGAAAATAAATTAAACAGTTACATAGATATAAAATAACTATCATACGTGTTACATGTAGATTTTTGTTTTATAAGTGGGCAAAATTTCCCAAAATTGTGTTACATTTCCCAAAATTTTAATTAACTTATAAAAAAAAGTAAGTGCTACTTAAAAGCAAGTTTTACATATTGCTAGATATAATAACGTGTATAAGTGTATTCTAATTACACAAGTTGAAGATGGAAACAAATGATGAAAAAAATTTCTAAAAATAGGCAATGAAAACTTTTAAATAACTTTCTTCAAACTTCACGATTTATGAGAATGGCAGTTTCAACAACTCAGGCCATAACTTGATAAGAAACAGCTGTTCTCATTTATTGTAAGAGTAGGTGTTACTTTTAAGAAATCTTTTGTTTTGAAATCTACCTTTATGTTTTTAAAGTAAAGAGTAAATACTCTTTACTCAAAATAAAATACAAACATAATTTTTGAGGAAGAAACATAAACAATAATATGAATGTTCGAAATTCTCGTTTTTTAGGATTTACATTTAATCCCTGTTTTCCAAAAAGCTGAATCTTATTTCATTGTATTTAAAGAGGAAAATGATAGTAAAATAAAATTTTAAAGCTAAAATTAAATCCTGTAACAATCATAATGGAGAATAAAGAATATTTCATGAATAAGTTATTAGCAAACAGAATATTCCATATATTAAGGACGATTCTGTTACTTAATTTTTGAAATTATACATCCCTACCGATTAGGGCTATATATAATTTTAATTTACCCATAATTATAAATAATTCAAACAAAATTTTAATTTATTGTTCAACTTTAACCTAAATTATTACTAAAAATGGTTAATTAATTAATACATTACTTAGTGAATATTTAAGAGCTCATTACTGAAGTGTTTAGAAACAATCGTTTTTTTACAAAGCCTTAAAAAAGTTTTAAGTTGGCTACGTAAGAGAAACGATTGTTTCGAAATGCGTCAGCAAGTAAGCTCTTAAGTATTCACTTAGTTATGTATTAATTAATTATAGTTAATCAAGATGATTACATGCAACTTTAAAAATTTTTGTTCGATTTTAACAAATGATCTCAATTATTTTAAATATCAAAATCTTGTTGCTGTTCATGACAAGCTGGTTGTTAATTACTTATAAAAATATCTGGTCACAAGTAATATCAAAATGTAATAAGTAATTATTTTAAGATAACATTTCATAATTGAGTAAAACATTATGGTACTTTAAACTGTTTTAACAAATATTGTAAATCAGCATAGCTATCACAAATCTATGATTCGTATATAACATTGCATTAGTTGAAATTTTATTTTTCAGTTTTCATAAAAATACTAAACTTATAAAAACTACAACCATGTTTTATAAAGAGTATTAAAATTCTCTTCGTAACCCAAATCCTTTCTATGCAATTATTTTTCTTTTTTAATCTTATCGGGTATGAAACTCATAAATTGGATATAAAACTCTTTATTGTAGTATGAAAATTAGTTTAGTCATACTAAGTGCCTAATTTTAAATAAAGTTTAAGTATGCAAACAATGACACATGTTTACAAGATTAGAAATTGTCACCACTTAATGTTGACTCATAAACTCAGATGAGGTAAGGCTAGCCAAGTCTAGAGCACATTGACAATGACCTTCTTTATTTTTAATTAACAATTTGTATAATTTGTTTTAACTAAATTGTAGAACATAATTTGGTAAAACTAACAATTTAAAAAAAAACATATGTTAAAGCATATCTAATAACATTTCAATATCAATTAAATAAGTTAGATAAATTTCCCTTTCTCCTAACTAAATATAAAATCAAGATAAGAAGTCACAATTGTACAAAAACAACATAGTTTTAAAATATTCCAAATAATTACATTAAATATTTCTTGCTTTCTTTGAGATGAAAAGTATTTTATCATTGCCTAAATATATAACCTAAAGAATAAAAAAAAAATATCATTTACAAACAGAAGAGGGATTGTAGGTTAAAATGTTTAAAATAAACAATATCTAGAGAAGATGTAGTGAAGTGAAAAAAATCTTAAAATGTATATATATTATACCTATTTATGAGTAAATCTATGAGGAATGTATACATTCTTCTTCTAATTTTTTTTTTAAATCTAATTTACAGAATTAGATTTCATGCCTCATAGTTACTGTATTTCTAGTTCTTTCAATGTTCATTCAGATAAACTTAGTTTTAGACCAAAGATTATTTTTCAGTCCAATTTACTGGTAACACATTTTTGGAGTAGTGTAAAAATCACTTGAACTTTCTATTAACAAATTGCTTTCAAAAAATTACTGGAATTATTATTTTTTAATTGTAGGCCTACTTGGTTAGGCTGTGTTGTCTTTAATATTATTAATAATTTTTTAGCATTTTGAAGTTTGAACATAATTATCTAAGTAACAAACTGACAATTTTATCATTTGTAAATGAGCAGTTTAGGATACAAATAATTAATGCCATTTCAATTTTTACATCTAATGAAATAGTATTACTTGGAATATTAAAAATTAGTACTTTGATGTTTTCAAATACTTTCTTTGTAATGTTATCTATAGCCTATGTATTCATAAAACATTCATGGCTACTGAGTATATTGTGACCACGACCTTGTTAGTTCACATAATACTGATTCTTGTGACAAACCAATTATTAGTTTTAAAAATTATAGTTGAAATGTAAAGAATTGTATACTACATTCATGTGAGTTCAGCAACAAAATTCATTTTACTGAGGGCAAAAAATTTGTGAAAATCATTTAATAAAAATTTTAAATGGTTTATAATAAAACCCAACTTACTCCAAATTAGTTTGATATTTATGAATATAATAAAAATACACATTCTGATGATTTCCATTTGGTTTCAGAAGAATATTTTTGTGTATGAACTTTAAACATTTGAGCTAGACCATCTTCTTTAAAAGTATATGAATTTATAAAAGTATTTACAGATACACTTCTGTTTATGTTTTGTGTTATTTAGCTAAAATAGATCTCAAATTTATATCACAAAATCAAATAGTGTAAAGATTTAAAATATTTAAAAACGAAAATAATATTGTACAATACATATTAAATATATCTATACTTTGTGAATGTTTGCATTGTTTCATTTGGTTTAGAGTAATTGCTCCACCTAAATCAATTTATCTAAAATCATACATGAGTTTCAAACTTTTCGAGTTTGAATTGTAAGTTCAATAATTATTCTTGTATTTGTAATTTGTCTTATTTCTTTATATATATACATACATATACAGTAAACTCCCGATTATCCGTGGGCGGATTAACCGGTTTGCGAATTATCCGGGGTCTGCCATTGTTTTCCAAATATCCAATTTTTATTCCAATCAGATTCATGTGTTTAAATTTCCAAACGGTGAATTACGACGTAAATACATATAAGGCTTAATAGAAGTTAAGATGAAGGGAATAGATATGTACCTACTAATTTTTACATTGAAAGGGAAGCATCCCAATGCGGGCCAGCGAAATAAAAGGGGCGAGCAGACTACTGTATATAAGAGACAATGACAAAATGCTTGGACGCCCGAAAACTTAATGTGTATCGTAAGATTGTAAACAAATGTCAACTAATCTCGGCTATAAATAGTCTAGGACGTGACATATGCATTATCTATGTCTGTCATATGCATTATCGATCTTTATGGCTTTGTGACACAAGTAGACACTGTGCGACAAAATGGTTCTCAAGAAACTTAGATCGCACATTAAAGCTAAATCAATGCTCACAAAAAAACAGACGAAAGTGACAGATATTTTTGTTAAAAAGTGAAAGTATTATGTGTAAAGGAAATTACATATGTACATACAAACTTACTTTTGACATATATTTATGTACGTATTGTAAATAGTTAGACATATAAATGAACATGTTATAATCCGTCAAATACATCGACATTTTAAATTATTTTCTGTATTTATTTTGTCCTCTGAAGATTATTTGTGAATTGTATTAACCGGGGCCATTATTTGTGTAACGTATGGTATAATAATCGATTCACGATAGTTTGCGTATTCTTTGTTCATGGCGGATTATCGGGGGAATTCGTTATCCGGCGTTGCCGGGCCACCCTATTCCACGGATAATCGGGAGTTTACTGTATATATATATATATATATATATATATATATATATATATATATATATATATATAATTAAACAAGAAGTAAGAACATGTGATAGGAAACAAATGTGTAATGGGTCAAATAAAAATATAATATAAATAAATATAAAGGATCAAATTAAATAGGGCCTATAATCAAAGAAAAATGGCAAGTTCATGATTAAAAAATTAGAAGCTAAATATTGAAGCTAGAAGCACAGGAGGGTCAAACATTTCTCTTACAATTGAAAATTTAACATTTAGTGTAGGGGATGCAGTTGTTTGTGTTGTCTAATGTGTTTAATTTATTTGTATTTATTTTCTAATGAATTTATTTGTATGTGCTGATTCCATTTTCATGTAAGCTACTAGTTTTCATTAAAACACTTGTAAATATTTACAAACTTGCCTATAAAAGCACTTATTTATATTTGTTGAGATGTGTCCTATTGTCAACTCAGATCATAACTCAAATTATGTTTTTCTTATAAACATCACAACCACCATAAAGTTAAATAGTGTAAATATTATAATTTACTTTTGATTTAGACCTCTAATTTTCAAACTTCATAAATAATTACTATTTCCATGAATTTGTACAACAATTTTTAATTTTATAAAACAGCATCTGCTACTACACATAACAGTTGAAGGTCAGGTGGAGAACACCTTTTTTATATGCCTGGCTTTATAACTTATAGCCTCTCACAGCAGTTTCCTTAATGAGTGACATAAGTACCCCCCCCCCCACTATGTAAATCAACTTTCAAGATTTATCAAATACTTTTAAAATATGTAAAAATATATTAAAAACTATACCAAACAAGGCATAATTTTGTAAAAAAACAAACAATATAGGCCTAACCTGTTTATATATGGTAACAATCATAAATTTAATTTACAAATTGTCATGTTTGGTAATACTCTTTCTATATCTTTACATACTTCAAAAGTATTTTATAGAAATTTGGGAATTATAATTAGGGTGAGAAGTATAATTTACTTAGAGGGGGTGCTAGTAGGCCTATATGAAACAGCTGCGAAAGATATGGCCTAATCCAAGTCATTCCACTTAGTAGATCGACCCTCAAGTCAAGTTATACCACATAGACTATGTACCTACTCAAGTTAACAACTAGAAGAGGGTTTGATTGCACTCATATAGAAAATTCTAAATTTTCTTGGGGTCAAGTTAGTAAAGAATACTCACTAAGCTACTCCTGGCAAGTAATTTGTATTTATTTTTGTTTATTTGGAGTTTTTTTTATTGTACATAAGGTTTAAGTGAAACATTGAACAATATTGATGCCAGTGTTTTCCCACTCTTTTCTAACTATATTTAATTCTCTCTCTAACTATTTGTTTAAGCAAACTGAAATCACAAACTGTTTGACTGATAAAACAAAAACTGAAATTACTCAATCAAATAGTTAATAACTTCTATTAGATTAAGTGGCTATTTGTGGAATACAAAATATAATAAGTTTAATAATAAAATCTGGTTAACATGTTGAAGCACAAGCCAGTCAGAGGGAGAATGTAGAACCAAGAACAAAATGTATGTTGATAACTACCTAAATAATAGTACTTCAGTACCTTAATTGACATTCATAATGACTACCTGTAACAATGAATCTCTTTAATGTGTAGTTGTTCAAAGGTATTGATTATAAAATGTATATTCCTATACTTAATGATACATAATTACCATGCCTTCTATATTTGATATAACTTTAAAAAATATATTTAATTTTTGACTTCATATACAAAAGTTTTATTCTCTAGAAAGCACAATTAACAAAGTCGATCTTTAAAAACCTTTCTTTTTAAAATGAGGAATATCGGTTTTATGATTTTTGTCCACATATCTTGGCTTTCTTTTATATTAATATATTATTTTACAAGATTATGAAATCCTACAGAATAGCAGATGAGTTCAACTGCTTAGATCAATTGAAATTGCAGACACAATGGTTAGCAAAGATGATAATTTCTTAGTGCCTTTACTAATAATACTATAATATACGAGGATTATGGTTTGAATAAGGATATTGTAATAAACCTATTTCTAACTTTAAAGATAAAGTTTCTTTCCTTCAGTTAGTCGAGGAAACAGCTTATTACATACATATTAAAAAATGTTATAAGCCACAGATTTTTCTATGCTGAAAAGATTTTAAGAGTAACTATTTTGAGGTTAACACTAATAGAGGCCACACAAGTTTATAGACTTGGATTAGGTTTAGAGTATCCAATGGCCTTTTTATTAGTGGCAACATAATCACAATATATACAAAACTTCAATGTCTTGTTAAAATGTCAATTTTCAAATAATTAAACTGAAATATAAACTTAAATTGGGAAAATTATGTAAAGAAAAACTAAGTATTGTAACTTTTAATATACTATACATTCTTGGTAGATAAATAGTACTGTGTTACTATTTATTGCATTTGTTTTCATATGAATCTTGTGCAACTAGATTTTAGGCTTGTAAATAAAATAAAATTTCCTGAGTAGTACTGCCTAAATGATTTTGTGTGAAGATAGCCATTGTAGAAGATGTATCAAACTGTGATTGATAAATCATTCAAGCTTATGCTAAATGGTGAGTGAGGAAGATGATATTATAATAAAGTTGTAGTAGATTAAAGTTGTGAGTGGTAATACATAGTTTAATGAGAACAAATTGAGAATAAGGTCAAGATAACTGAAGAACGAATACAAATTTAATTATAATAGATGACTTTATTATCCATGGCTTTCAGCAAAATGTTATTAAGGTTATTAATCAAATTAATCACTCGCCAAATTATTATAATGACTGAATTTATCGGGAACTTACTGCAACAAATGTGTTTGATCATTCTAAGCAATCTTCATCATGGTTCAATGAAGGTAGCGTCTTCAAGGTCCAAAACAATCTACCCTCAGTAAGTTTTTCATTAATTTATTTAAATTATAAGTTCAGCAAACAATTTGTTTAACATATTTGATCAAATCAAACATGAGTCAGATTGTGAGAATGAGTCATTGTGTTTTCTGTATAAAGAGCAAGTAGTAGTTCGGCTTTAAATCTAAGCTCAAAAGCAATTATTAGTAGTGTTGTTCATATATCTGTGTGTGTCTGTGTGTATCTGTGTGTGTACAAATTATACAAAATTACATATATAAAAGTAAAGATTCATAATTAAATTTAAAAACTAAAACATAATTTTCACTTTTAGTAAAGTGTTCTTAGTACTTGAATAACCCTTAGATAATATTTATAATTTCTTTCTACCTATAAGGCAATACCTTAGCAGAAGACAGGCCAGGAGGCACCCAGGCATATCCTTCACTATGACTGCGATCTCTTGAAACTCTCTTGTCAGGATCTACAGGAGGTTTAAACCCAAGTCTTTCTCTTACGTTCACCCATTCCTCGTGGTATACTTCGTGTGACTCTCGTGGACATTTACAGCTGTTACACGTTTTTCTGTCAATAATAATAAATATGAAATAAAATCTGATAAATAAATATGGTAAACCAATAAAAGTCTATTATATGTCAATATATTCATAAAATGTCAGTTTTGTTCCTTTAATCTAGCAATTACTTGACTATTCACTAACATTTTTTAAAAGTAAAACTTTAAAGAATTTAGGACATACACTAACATTTAGGAAAAACATATTCAAAGGGGTGATAATTTTGTGTTTTTTCAAACCTTTAGAGTTATTATTAGATTTTTTATAACTTGCAGTCACCCACAGCTGTTTCCTTCATGAGTTATGTACAACAATCCCCACTGTGTAAATTAACTTTCTTAACCTAATTATAAATTCCAATTTTGTATCAAATACTTTTATTTTGAAGTATGTAAAAGTATAAGAAGTATGATACCCAACGTGACATAATTTGGAAAAAAAATAATAAACAATAATAGGCTAAATATGTAGCCAGTTTATGTATGCTAGCAAATTTAATTTAAATTCAATTTAAATATATACTTTTAGATGTAAAGCTGAGGCAAATTCTCTTCATTGCAATCTAACTATAACCTATTGTGAAACATCTAACTATAACTAAAGCTCAATCCAGATCCATCATAGCCTCCTCTAAAATATAATGTACAAAATATTTTACTTCCCTCTGTAAGTTACATAGCAGATACGATATTCCCGGAAACTAACCTCATCTTTTACTAGACTCTGATATGTTATCAGTCTTATTGCCCTTACAGTACTTTATTTTTGCTACTAGAACTACAACTATTTGTTTGCACATACTGTCTGTTTACAATATAAGTATAAAACATATTATATCATTCATAGCTGTAGATCCTTCAAGTATGCTTCTGCTTTGATATAAAAGTCTGTACCATTAGGCTCTCATTCCAGAGAGTCAATTATTGAAAAACAATTCTTATAACTTTGCAATTTTCTCCAACCCGGATTTATCTTTCACTTATACACATTAACATATAACTATATGTAAACATTTGCCTATGCAGCCCTTACATTTTGTTTAAATGAGGACAGCCATTTCAATAGGTCTGTCCTTCTGACGACTGCAGTTATGACCCGAAACAGCTGAACAAGACGTCTAATTCAAACAGAAAGTAAGTGCTACTATATGCAGCTGTTTACGTACAAGTAATTTATATGTTAAAGTGTAAACTAGTAGTTCAAGTTAGAAGAGATATCAATTTATATATATATATATACAACCTGTGTTCATGTCATCACTTTTTTAACTGTGTGCACATCATTTTTAAAGCAAAGTTTAATAAAACAGCGCCATCATTTATAACTTACAGGCTTAAAATTCAACATCACATAAATTAATTTTGAAAAAAAAGATTGAAAATTAAAAAAAAAACAACTGTTTTTACACTTCATCACTGTATTGAAAACATTCTAAGTAATTGAAAAATATCTTAGAAGTTATTTATGTTGTAGAGCATTTTCTACTACAGTAATAATTATTGATTCCGATTTTCGATTCTAATGGTATGGAGCAAAAGCCGATACTCGATTCTCCATTGATTAAAGTGCCAATTCCGACTCTTGTTTTTTTACACATAAAACATAGTACGCGGGCGAGGGTCCGTGATACGTAAACGAAGCTCCGTGATTCGAAAATAAGAATTTGTATTATATAAATAATTAGTCATTAATAGTGAGAAGTGATATACCCATCGACGTCTTCATTTGACGCCATTCCTTTGGTATTATTAGTATGGTAAAATAGCTAAAATGAATATAACATCCGTGGCATCGGATTCGCATATCGAAACGGCTAGGTTTATATATATATATATATATATATATATATATATATATATATATATATATATATTGCATATATATATATATATATATATATATATATTGCATATATATATATATTGTATATATATATATATATATATATATATATATATATATATATATATATATATATTGCATATATATATATATATATGCAATATATATATATATATATATATATATATATATATATATATATATATATATATTGCATCACATATGTCCATTGCACTAGTCAAAAGAGCCTAAAGAAACAATCAAGAGGAAAAGAATGGCAACTATTGCCAAGATTTTAAAACCACACTTGGTCGCTGCTTACACCGACGGCTCTTCGAATTTTGACTGCGATAGAGGTTGATCCGGAATCTTATAGCCTGCCCTGATGGCTCAACTTCCAGACACAAAATTGCAGCAGGAAAAACCGCCTCCAACTTCACAAGCGAACTCATCGCAATCAAAGAAGCTCTGAGTATTTACCTCACTTGAACAACACTCAACCCCTCTGATGGCATAGTAATCTTCACGAACTGCAGATATTCTCTTCAGGCCCTCCAAAAAGGAAATACAAACCTCGCCCAAAAGATCAATACCCTCCTGTCCTTAATTGAGGAAAAGAAGAAGCTTTGTACGCTTCAATGGATCCCGGCACACGTCGACATCAAAGGGAACGAAGAGGCCGATTCTCTGGCCAAGGAAGCGAGGACCATCGAACCAGCCCCCGTGATTACAACATCTTCCGACGTCAATGCCGCTGCAAAACAGAAGCTTTCCATAACAACCGAAGAAAATCATCACTTCCTGAGCTTAACCTCGATAGGGAAATAACAAAAACAATTGCCACACTGAGGACAATGCACCTCAAAGACATGAAAATCTTGCCTGATGGATCAAGAACATACTCTGAATGTAGGCACTGCCCAGGGATACAGCTTAATCCCAATCACCTCTTCAACTGCCCGTCCATCATTGCAGCACTATTTAAAATTGACTTAAACTGTTCTGGGGAGACCCTTTATACGGACAAGGCTGCAGATGTGGCCAGGGCAGTGCTTCACGCCTTTGGACCCGTGTAACTGAGCTCTCTCTACCTTTCTCTACCTCTCTCTGAACACTTTTTTTTTGTTTTTTTAAAAAAAATTTTTTATTGTTTTTATTGCACTTGTCACACGACAACAACAACAAATATTGCATCGACGGATAGAGGTGTTACTACAAATACATAAAATCTTATATCGTAGCATTGTCTGTTTCGTTCTTATTCAAATACGTAACACACCCGTATTTTACATTTAGTATGGAATAATTACGAAATCGACAGAGAGAAAAATCTATACTGATGGTATTTAGTTCGGTACTTTTTGATAGTTTGATAGTAACACAACTGTAAAATTAAAAAACCATTCTAATGTGTTGTGGTTTTGCTTCGTCGTTCGGCGAGCGGTTTTAAGCAGTTTAAGTTTGGTGTAGTAACGACAGTTTCGAGGTTATGTTGTCAGTTACAGATCAAGTGTTAGTTTTATCATTTTTATATTTATTTTAAAACAGAATTTTCTCAGATTTTGGTATTTTATTAGACAAGCGGCGAAACCGGCTTGACCCACAGCGTGTTCGCTTGTATTTTTTAAACAGAAACTTGCATTATCTGCCAGACTTTTAAGCTACAGTGCATTAAAAATTAACCTATTTGTATTAATTTTTCACTTTTTATGTGCTTAATTTGTTTTTAATTTTTTTTACGAAATTATCATTTAAATTCAATTATACAGAATGCCATTCTCTATATATTATTTATATAACTTGAAAGAATCGAGAGTTGACTGAAGAGTCCAAAATAGGAAGAAAAATTTAATATTGAAAACTTTAGGAATCGGCCCATCCATAGTAATAATAGTTTAATACTGTTCGTAATATTAACAAAAACTGAAAAGGGTACATTAAACCAACACTGTTCACTTATGTTTCAGGACTTGTTACCTATAGATAACATCAATCAATAATTACGTCAGGGCTCAAGTTTCTGTTCTTTGTTTAAAGTAATTTACTATTTTAAACTAGAAATTCTTAGAACAATATTTTGGTGCCAAATATTTTCATTAATATTTCACTTTATGAATATAAAATTACTGTGCAAGTAAACACAGAGCAATAGAAATTTACGACTTCTCTTCTGAGAAATTCAAAAGAAACTATTCATTAAGTTTTATCGTTTCTTCTCTGGCGGAAGACGTCATAACCTGAACATTCTGTAGACGGATAGGTTATATTGTAAAGTATTTGGCAAAGTTATTCGTCCGCCTTAAAGTGTCTTGCGTTTAATCGTAACCTATAATGACTAACAAACAAAACGTTTGTCTGTTAGTATTGGGAACTTGGTTAAAAAAAACTCTCAACCTCTAATGAAGAGATAAAGATATTTACACTGTTTACTTTGAATAATAGCAGCTATAATTTTCCGTGTTTAATTTTCTGCAACATAATCGTTTAAAGTGTATATTTTTAAAAGCTCAAGCAAAACGTATAAAATCAGAAACCAAATATTAACCAAAGAACCGAAACAGTTAATTAAAATCGTAAAACAACAATGAATAGCCTTATTTGAGCTTATATATATATATATATATATATTGGTTTATTCTACACTAAAAGTTCAACATAAAATTATTGTTAGGTACTAAATGGTTATACTTTTTAACTACCCAATGTCAATTATGTATAAATTTAAAAGGTTTTACCTTTAAAGTGAATGGTTAGAAGCCAATTATTTGTAGAAAATGATCTTAATATATATTTATAGTATTTCTTCCCTTATTTGCATAATTACATTTATATTTGCTACGTTAATACCGTATACAATATCAGCGTACAGAGGTAGTGCAGCTAGAAAATCTTTCATAGGGGTATCTGGGAAGGGGGGTTTTGGCCATTCTGGAAAAACTGTGAGCTAATTTATATTCCTATATCCTTGAAACAAAATTTTTAAAATTAAATTTTTATTCAAGCTCAAACGGTTAACAGACAAAAAATTTTCGATATGAGTAAATTATATTTGTTCTTAATTTATAGGCCTTATAAATTTAAAGAATACTAACTAAACGAACACACAAGTTTGATACATAAAAAGGGTAGTATTTATTTAGGAGTTCAGATTAATGTCTTTCAAAAAAGTAAAGGTCTTGAAAGGAAACTCTAAAGATTTAATTTTACAAAATACAACTCTATAAAGTTGAATCTACGAGATTTCGTCATAAAGCTTATCCTGTTACGTCATTCTCTCAGAGCTAGTAGCCTACATTTAGCTGCTGTTCTATTTTTCAAGTATTACTGTCATCGCTACAGTTACGTAGGCTACATTGGCCGTTTACTAAAAACTCATTTTATGTGAACTACCGTGAGGTTTTATTATTTGGTACAATATTTGAATTTTCCTATGAGATTTGAAATGTATATGAAATTTGTTACAAGACTGGGAATTTTGAAATACTTTTTTAGGCGTGGAAAAGGGAGGTATAACGTAAATGAGAAGGGATTAAATAAACCTCGCCCACTCTGCGCCTCTGTCATTCAATGAGTCCTGTTAACGTATGATACCAAAGAGAGTATCCGGACTTGAGGCCCCAGGGTTAAATTTGACCAGGAAATTGCTTACTGATTTGTCGAGGTCCAGTAGGTCCTAGTACTACAGTAAATCCCAGTACAACACCAGATCCCGGTACTACACAAGGTCCCAAAAGTACAGTAGGCCCCAGTAGTATAGTAGCCCTCAGTGCTATTGTTGGTCTAAGTACTACAGTGGGTCCTAGTACTACAATAAGACCCAGTACTAATTAGGATAGACCTCTCAGTCCACCTTCGTATTCGATGATTAAAATCCTTTGACTAGGGTTAACAAGAGACTGAAGGAGTTTTATCTGCAAATAAGTTTCTATTCCATGATTCTGGTACTGGGTCACCTTCTCGACTGGTTGCTTATGCAACTGAAGAGCAGTTGAAGTTCTTAGTAAACTCTGAAATATGGTTCATGGATGGGACGTTTAAAATATCATTGAACCTCTTCCAAAGAATGTACTGTACGTGTTGAGAGAAGAAATAGTGCGATGATAAGAACATGCGAGAAAGTCTTAATGTCAGAAAAAACAACTAAACTTATCTCTTTACGATCATTCTACAATTGTGGGCATGAGTCCACTACCCAGACCAAAGATTATAATGTTGCATTGTGAATCAGCCGTCATGATTGCTGCTTCGGTGCTGTTTGCGACCGAATACAGATAAGGGGATGCTTCTTTTATCTCTGACAGATCACTTGGCTACATATTCAACATTACGGCTTCGTGAAAAAGTCTAAAGAAATCGAGACAATAAGGTTGTAATTCAGCATAAACGATGCACTGTCATTCTACCTCCGACGAATTTGAATGGGGATATGTTTTTTTGTGGGACTTACTTCAATTTGACCTGCTACAATATATAAAGAAATAAAAAATAGTTTAAGTAATATATGAATAAATAAGTATACATAAGTGTTATATGAAGTTTAGATATGAATAAATTTGAAGAAAACGCACGAATAATTTTCCTGCATGATAATCTTTCAAGAAAGTACCGTTAGATACAGTTAATATTAGTAAATGGGATGGTTTCAACAACTAACGAAATAAAATCTTCTGATGAAATTTGTAAAAAACATTTCAGCGTTTATATAGTTCGTATTGTTTAATAGTTATTAAACATAAATAAATTAACTGATATAGAAATGCAATATACATATGTAATGCAATTTTGTACGTAAAACAAATGTCGAACACCGACCAGTGATTCAAGAATGTCCTGAGTACGTGTATGACCAGGAGGACAGAAGGTCCCGACCTTCAGTCCAGCCTCGCTAAAATATTTTACGACTTAGGCCTACCTTTGACATTATTACCCTAGTATCGTCAGTCCTGCAACCTCTAGAGATCATGTCTTATAACTTTCAGAACAAAAAGTTTACCTTGACAAAAAATTCCAGGACTGATAGCTAATGTAAAAAAACGTTAAAATATAATCGTTAAATTGACTGCGAACTGTATTTTTTCGTATATACGTTTTTATTATTTACTATTAAAAAAAAATCTGTAGTAAAGGCCTGGGGAAAACCTTTTAACTTTCAAAAACAGTCTCACGTGCGTTGTATATATTTTTTCAGATTTTTGCAATGACCACTAACAAAAACTCATGCTAACATCATACAATTAAAAGACACGTTTTTTTATTTATTCACTTGATCATAATTAAATTTAGCTTAGTAACATTTTTATTAACAATAAATCTCTTAGTTTTTATGTTTTAACTTTGTTCATTTTTCAACTTTGATTTGATAATATATTTTATTACTTAATTAAATTTTAATTTTGTCTTTAGTTTTAGGTTATATTTTAGGGCTCATTATTTTGTTAATAACTATAAAATCATTTGGTAATTTTGCCGAAACAACATCAAAGAAACCGGAGCATATTCATGTTTATGACGATGGGATAAATGTTTATGTTTGAACTTTACAAATGATCTACTTGACAAACTAAAAGTTTAAGTAAATTTGTAAAAAACGTACTGAGATGTTCGATAAAATTATCCAATCCGTATCAATTGAACAGAGTAATAACAAGTTAACTTTTTCTCAAGTTTATTTTAAGTATTAAAGTTCAAAGTCAAGTTACCCGTAGATTCGGAAATTTGTTAAGTTTAACGCATATTAACAATAATAAGGCAAATAGAATCAAAGCAACAATGAAACAAAATAAAAATATTTGAAAGCAATTAATTTTTTTTACACGCCAATTTTCCCAGCTTATTTTTTTAAAACTAAAACCGGAAAAATTAGAATTTTAAAACTGCTTTTAGTTTTTCCGTAATACATTTTACCGGGTGAGTTTAATACCTAGGCCTAACGTCCCTTAACCCAAATGTCGCAAAACGCAAATCAAATATTTTACAATTCCCAGGGGTGGAGTTACCAGTTGCGATTGGAAAAACCTTTCACCTAATTGGAGGAGTCGGGTTTATCAATTGATTTTTATTGCAGTCAGAAAAGACGAAATATATAGTGGGCTGCTAGAGCTGCAACAGCTTCCAACAGGCCAAAATATTTTTAAAATATCGGTCAAATAGTAGCAAGAACTAAAATCAGTATATTGTATAATTATATGAATAATCAACGTATATAAATAAAATATATTGGAGCCTTCGTTATACAAAATTAGGCTACACTTCCAAAATTAGTGTCAAACTGGGATATTTATTTTATGCTTTAGTCATAAAAATGCAATATATATCCTATAAATATTTAAATAATGTTATGTATTATTATTATTAACTGGCAGTTATTTATTTAAAAGGTTTCATACTGACTACAATTCAATTCTATCTTAACAAAAATAATCCTTTATCTTCGTACTAGAAATGTTAACAACCTTACTGAATAAAAATAACATAGTGATATTGTAGTATAGAGTATAGAAAAACTCTTAACAAAATATTTACATTTTACCACTCGAAGCAGATATTTACACGTGTTAATCAACTGTTAAAACATGATCTATTAATAAATATTATTAAAGAAATGTAATGTTTTTTTTTAAATTACACATATTTCAAACCAAAATAAGGTTTATCTATGCTATTATATAATTTATTATAAATAAAATCAAAAGTTCCTTCTATCTAAATAAACACTTAATATGTTAGTAGAAAGGCTAAATTCTATTTACACACAACACAAAGCATAGGCTAGGTTTATTTATGGAAAAGGTTACAGACTTAAAGTTAGGTTTATTTATTTAAAGTTCGATCTGTAGGTAACACGCTCCTGGGTCTATAGCTACTGTATATTACAATATAGGTACAAACTATGCGGTTAGGTTAGGTTTTATTTGGCAAAAAATTTAATTTTCCGGTAAATTCGTTGCTGAAATACAGTGACCGCCATTTTCCTCGGTCTAGCAACAACGTACGTGATGTCAAGTAATGTTAGTAAGCTTATGTTACAAAACTTGTTTTTTGTAACCAAACCTAACCTAAAACGATTCTTTGTGGCTAAATTATAATGTATCTAAAATAACATTGGAGACATGTAGACAAATCTTGCAGATTTTTAATTTATAAAATATGCTGTTAAAATAGATAACCATTATCATTATAAGCAACATTTTATAATAATGTTATGCGACAAAGCTTGTTGGTTTAACCCGATCCAAAGCAGATTTTTATTGTGCAAATTCCTTCTTTATTAAAAAAATTACATAATATACTCCAATAAAGAAAATGTTTTTTTTTTAAGAACTTGATTTGGACACATACTTTTTAGCCAATTGTGGTATTGAAGTAAAAAATAACTCTAAAGTGTAAATATTTGCGATTAAAAAGTATTACAAAAATATATTTCAAAAAGGAAACCAATAAAGCAAATTATATCCTAAAAATCTATTTACAAATGTGAGTCGATCGGGTTTTAAAATATTGTTTTTCATTTTAATGTCTCAATTTTAAAGCCATAACAAATAAGTAAACATTTAGAAATTATATTTCACTTTATGTTTCCAAAAAAAGCCTTGGTAATCACTAATAATGGAAACCAATTTCTTTAATTTTTTGAGGCAAAAATAATTCATTGGACAAGATTTAGAGTATTTGAGAGAAGTCCGCTAATATACTCCTCTTTAATTGTCCCCAAAGACAGACCAACCATCCAATTGTTTTGGCTTCTCATAAATACAGATTTATAGTATTAAAAACGAACAAACATTTAATAAAAGTACAAATAATTCAAGTTGACAACAATATACACTGAGACCATGGGGCACAAATTAGACTTCTCTTGATTTGAAAAACTTTGTTAAAATTAAAATTATTTTAATTTCATCTTCACTTATGCTACTAGTTTTTCACTAAAAACAATTGAACATATATTAGTATGTTATACGTGCTTGTAGTAGCACTTACTTTTTTATTATTGAGAACGGCCGTTTCGGGTGATGTGTCCCTTTGTTACACGTCTCGAGTTACCGTCTGAGTTGACAGACACATCTTACGAATCGGCCGTCCACAATAATAAAAAAAGTAAGTGCTACTATAGGGAGTGTAACATACTAATCATACTAATATATGTTGAAGTGTTTTTAGTAAAACTATTTAGTTTAAAGATTTTAATTAAAATAACATTCTATTTATTTTCGAAAAAATGGTCTACTATCGTCAAGAAAGGCACAAAATGAAATCTAATTTACTATACTTACTTACTTATTAATTCAATTGGCCAAAACAAATGTCATGTCAATGATTTAAGTCACGGACAAGAATCAGCATTCAACAAAGCACTGAACAAGTGCGAAACCTGTCTGTTGAGAAATATCAATAAGTAGTGGATTTTTACCAAGAGAATTATTAAACAAGTGTTAGTCACGCATCAAGACATCCATCCCAATAACGGAAAGATTATACGATATTACTAAATTTTATCAAAGGGTTATTTAAACTATTTAAAGTCACTTAATAGAAAAAATAGAAATAAATTTCAACCAATGTATATTAGGAATTTTACAAATTTGTAAAACCGTAAAAATTGGAAAAACTGTTACCTTTAGAAAGAGGGATTTCATTTGACTAATCTACTATAAGAAGCAAATTTGTTACCAAACTGGCGAACCCCTGTTTGATAGCACTGCAACACAACACACAAAGCACTTGTTAATAAATAAAATATAACATCTGATACCTAATTATAAGTTCACACAGCTCCTGCTGGTCGAACACTTTGCCGTACAATTCCAGGATCCTAACGCAAGCGTACTTCATCCCGGGCCAAGGGATTAGGGTAGTGTCCATCCCTTGGAACAAGGGGCAGTGTTCGACGGTAGGCATCCTCTTCCCTTCCAACATCATCGTAACACAACTTACTTGATAGTCTTGTACGTTCAAACAAACAGAGGAAATCACATTGACTAATAAGTTTTAAGGAAGCACACACTTCCGGTCAGAGATACAGTTATCGCCTTAACACCGCACAGTACTTAACAACGTGGTAACTCTTGTTTACATGCGCCCACGTAAACATGGCGTTTAGTTAGGTTCACACATCCCGTTCAGATCGATCTGGCCTAGACATAGATCAGCTGTTCATTCTACTGCCTACAAATATGAACATTTACACAAACAAAACAATTTTTAATCAAACGTAAATTTAGTTGTTTAGATTAGTAATTGATTAAAAATTTATTTGTTACCAGTTTCATAGAATAAAAAATGGCTATAATTTGTTCAAACAGTTTCGTGTGTTTTTAGGTTATAAATTATTAAACTCTGTTCAAATTGCAACGAAGGTCTATACACTATTTCAGTTCTGTCTGTCTGTATGTCTACTCTAACCCCACCCTCTCCCCCTCTCTCTCCCTCTCTATCTATCTATCTTTCTTTCTCTCTTCAACAACAGACCTAAATTGTATAAATGTTTCCTTGGTCTGGAAACACAGTAAAATACACGACGGTTATAAGTTTAAGTCAGAACTTGAATGTGGCTATGAATAGTCGTTTCTCATTAATCTAATGGTTCTTCGGAGAGAACTATTTCTACCGAACGGGTAACCGCTTCGTAAAATTTTACATTCTCCTTATGTTTACAGTTAGATGGTACAGAAGTCTGTTTGAGTATTTAAAACTTTTTTACAGAGTATTATTTTAACAGCTTTCTTCAATATAAGTAACGCCTAAAAGTAAACATCACCTGCGCAAGCGTAACCTCAATAAATTTTCATTGACTAACCGAATTTTTATATCTTATCCCAAAGCATAAAGGAATTTACGAATGTATTATTATAGTATTTAAATAAAACTTAGAAAATAATTAGCCTCCAAACTGTTATCTTTACAAAACCAAAGAACATAGATGCTTGTAACATTCCACAATTCCGGTGTTGCTAAACTTCCGCGGCACTTTGCGGTGCAGTTGAAAATCCATTTATGTTTTCAGATTTAGTCACGTGTTTTACATAATTGATCCACTACCTTCAAAAGTTTCCTTAGAGTATTTGAGTTTTTTATTGTAGTTTTAAAGCGAATTTCCAGTACGACTAATGAAGGATAATGAGTGCAGGTGTGATTTCTATTTCCCCTTACAAACCGCACCAATCTGTTTAATTTACTTTTATAGGAAAAGTCGATATATTTTTTAATGTAAAACTGTAAACTCGGTCATGAAACATTAGAAAGCTTCAAATGCTTCAAAAATACAATAGTAACATAAACATTAGGTTGTTACACTCAGGGGAGTGCCGATAGACGTGAAAATGTTTTTTGCGTAATGAGAAATTACATTTAATTTAGCGTAGTGAGAATTTACCTTGTTTACATGTTTATACATTCAATATAAGAAACAATAATACAGATTTTTACATTTAATATCAAAATTTGAACTACAAATAACAAATTAGAGGTAATAATTTGCAAAATATTCAATGAATGAAATACAAAAACAAGATTTAATGTTTATATCTTATAAGCATAGGATTATAAACATTATTTTTTTTAATAAACAACAATAGATTTTTCATATTTAATACCATAATTTGAACTACAGAGTTCCATTCGACTCGACCGTAACGTTTCTCATCGATTTGTCCAGTAGGTACTAGACAATATGATCGTTGCATAAATGCATTCGTCGAGACCCAAACATCACCCTGTATTAATTTACCTCCATTTAACGTCATTAAAAAAAACACTGAAAAAACCTCGAAGTGGTGTTTCTTACTCTTTCTATAATACTAACCCTTAACAACTAACTGGAAACAATGTCGGTCGGTAACAAATTTCCAATTTGAGTAATGGAAAGAGGTTATCATGAAACGTTTCTTGTTTAAGTGAATGTATGTCGGCAGTAAAATATCTAGTTATTGGCTAACCTTTAAAGACAGGCATTATAAAATAAAGTAACCGAATATTTAGATTTGATCAGTCAAGTATAAACGTATAGTTCCATACTAACCACAAAGCAAGGCTTAACTATTTGGCTAAGCAGGGTTACATTTTCCTTTAAAACATCCGGTTACATGTAAAGCTAAGGGTAACGGACAGCAGGATAATAAAAGCTGTCAGAATTGACGTCATCAGAATTAGCTGTATCTCGGGGACATAATGGATACAAAACAAACCAATCAGTATTTCTTCCGTTTATATGCACGAACAATACGAAACCATTTTTATCTTACGTGTACGTGAAAAGAATGCTAGAAGACTACTTTAAGATATGTAGCTAGAGTGGGACCAATAAAAAGAAAGACGTGAGAAAGGCTTGGTAAAATATGGGGAAAAGAAACCAGAAAAGTAATGAAAGAACGAGGCCTCAAGGGTGAACAATGTTGAAACCGATAAGAATGGCGCACGCACGCACGCACGCACGCACACACACACACACACACACACACACACACACACACACACACACACACACACCTACTACCTGTACACTAACATATTTACAAAAATGTGGCAGCCCTGGGTCTAGAAGACAGAAGCGAGAACTTGAATTAAAATTGAAAAATCAAAGGTAACATACTTGATATATATATATATATATATATATATATATATATATATATATATATATATATATATATATATATACATTATAATACTTTTCTTTGTTGACGCGTTTCGGATTAATTCCATTCTCAAAACTTTAGTACTACTCCAAATAGTATACTTTTAAAGCAAAGAAAATACTATTAACGTTTTGAGAATGGAATTATTTCGAAACGCGTCCTCAAAGATAAATATTGTAATGGTAGCTAAGGCAGTGAAATGTACGCAAACGTATACAAATATTCCCATCAGAAGTAAAGATGAATATATTAAGAATTTCTACTAGTAAATAGGTTAAGAATAACCTATATATAAATAAATAGACTAGACTAATTGACTTCAACTTTACACTTAATTTTTGTTTTGGGTTTTAGAGGATCAATCGGTATTAAATAATACTCAAAAACCCATATTATTTATTATTATTCAATCACAGTAAATAACTCCAAATAATTAGTAGTGTCTTACGAACGTTAGTCAAGTAGGATTGTGAATACGAAGTAGGATTAAGGCACGGAACAAAACTTTTACATATGGGATCATTGATCGGTGTGTATGGTTGTGCACTTGAATTAGAATATACTCTCTATCGGCTTCAGAAAAAGTCGTCTTCTAGTCACACCCAAAAGAAAAAGAAGATATATGAAATAAGGTGGTGGAATAGGAGGAAATTAAAGAAATGCGTGGCAGGTTCACTGCTGGCCCGAAGGACCAAGTGTGACAAGACGTTTTCTTTTAAAAAAAAAAAACAACTTAAATAGAAATATTTCATTCAACATCATTACATTGAGTGTTATGAAGTAAGAATTTTTCAATTTTAAATTAGTATTTTCACCAAGCGATAAATAATAAGATTTTTAATTAATATACAGAATTTAGATGGTAAAATAAAACCAGCTCTTCTCTAAAAATTGGTTTATTATTTAACTAAATATACAACATACCTTAGTATATACGGAATCTCAATTTTAAATTTTTTAATTATACACCCTAATAACCTCTAAGTAAGACGAAAAAAGCTGTCAGAGTTAACCGAATTAATAACGTCCGTCTTCGTGTTTTAAAATCTTCGGAATAATCCGTTCATCTTCGGCAATTTTCTTTTTTTAATGAAGCGAAATTAATGTAGATTTCTCAGATCAAAAACTATCACGTCTAAAAAATATATCGCTTTAAAAATCCTTCATATCTATTATAAGTAAAAAATAGTTAACCCATCAGGACTACTTTCTTCTCAAAACCGTTAGCACTGCTTTATATTTTCTAAATTGGAAACAAGATTGGTACTGATAAAAATATTCTTACACATAAAATTGTTATGTCTATGTTTTCTGTTTGTCACACTTATACCTATCTAATATTACACCTTTTATTGGAATATAAATTTTCAAAAAATTAGGGTTGATAAATAATAAACAAAATAAAATGTAGGTTAACTGAGAATCGCAGATGAGTATTTCACTTAGTTACGCAAGCTTTACCTTGATATCAGATGATACACACGTCATGTGGTATTGTCTTCGTGACACCAGTGACGTACGGCCTCGCATGAAGCGTTCGTCCACTTCCCGTAACTGCTGTTGTTTTGGTTGCGCAAATTGTTTCCTAATGAATACTTTTAGGTCGTTTTCATTTGTCAACACCAAGAAAAAAAGGCATGGAAAATGTGAAATAGAAATAAATGGATATATTCAAACCTGTTAGAAAATTATCCATTATGTTATCTCACATTACTATTGACCTATATTAAGATATAGTTACAAATTGCTAGGTTAGGATGGATTTGATTTAAAAAAAGAAATAAGCTCAGGCAACATTAAGACGATTCTCAGTAGGAATTTACTTTAAAAATAATTTTCATATTATTTGTTCATGGACATCGATGTTGTTTAAATCGTAAAATTAATTTAATAAAACCACCGATTCGTAAATAATTCAGTACCAAAGACTTCGCCTTATACTAATTTGTTATTTCTATCTCAAACAATATATTTCAATGAAAAAAAAAAATGTTAAACGTTATTTCAGAATTTTGTTTTCGCACTGTTCATGTGTACTCTAATACTTTCAATAACTAAACTTTACAGTGTTATTTGTAACAAACTTCAGCGTCAGAGTTCACGTATTAACCTTTCAGCAAATTGGCATGTAGGGGAGGGAGCGACTTGAATGCCAGCATGATCTTTTCTGTTGTTAGCGCAATCCTGATTGATTTACCGCTTCTACTACTGATTGTTCTTTACACAACAATAAAGCATGAGTGTATTGTTGAAAGTAACATAATCACGTTGTACTCGACAAGTACTCCATGCACGATTAATAGAAATATAAATGTTGAGCATTTGTATAAAGGGAAATATGATTGAAAAAAAACTTAATAAAATATTGTATGTGAAAAACTTAATGAAATATTATTTATAAAAAATATATTTAATGAAATATTGTTTATGAAAAAACGACTTAATAAAATATTATATGAAAAAACCCCTAATGAAATATTATTTATAAAAAAATTTTTAATGAAATATTATTTATGAAAAAATGACTTAATAAAATACTATATGAAAAAAACCCTTAATGAAATATTATTTATGTAAATTCTTAATGAAATATTGTTTATGAGGAAACATTTAATGAAATATATTTATGAGAAAACATTTTAAAATATTGTTTATGAAAAAAAGACAATAAAATATATATAAAAAAACACAGTTGAAGAAATATTATTTATGAAAAAATACTTGATGAAATATTGTTTATAAAAAAACATTTCAGGAAATATTGTTTATGAAAGAAAAACTTAATACAATATTTTATATGAAAAAATACACTTAATGAAATATTATTTATGAAAAAACACTTGATGAAATGCTGTTTCTGAAAAAAACACTTATCGTTTATTAAAGTAATTTTTATGGAGTGTAGCATTGTACAGAGTGAGGAAAATTCGACATGTAGAAATGAAAAAAGCCAAAATAGAGGATATCAAGTGTGGATTTTGTGATAAATGAAGCTGGTAAAATAGGAAGCTGTGATTAAAACGTAGACGAAGAAAGAAAGCTATAAACAGATCAATAATCCTGATAGAGGAAATCTCGAGCTTTATAGAAACGTTTATAAGAAAGACTGGATGAGGTGAAAAAATCTGAGTAAAAGAAGATGTTTGGGGCAATTTGTGTTTGCAGTGGATGGTAGTTTTACAGGTTAGTTTTACTGTAAGATGATTTGATAGTATTCAGAGAGCTGCTAATAAGTGTGTACAATGTTCTTAAAAGGCTTCGATGTGCTTAACCACATTTGGCGATATCCAAATCTGAGAAATAAAATTTACGAAAACCCCTCAACGGGGCTGTTACCCATGATAATATCTCTGTCTTAGATTATGAAGATTATAGCGATCTTTAAAAGTCTCGTTAAACATATTCTGTTATAGAATTGTAGCTAGTAAAATGTAAACTTGCAAAGTTGCCTTTGAAGCCTTGTTATTTCTTGTAAGTCTTTAAATTTAATTTCATAAGCCAATATAACTCTGTACACGTACTTCAATTTAATTTTTATTGTATACTCTCTAACAGGAATGTATTCAATTAGGAACTAATTTTGTCTTATTATATTACAATAAAAATATTGGAAAAGCCCCAAATACAAAAAAAAAAAAAAAAAAAAAAAAAAAATCAAAAATAGCTAATAATACAAGTTACCTCATAATAAACCTTTATGTACATTGATGACATGTCATCATCAAGTAATTGTGAGTAGTATAGCTTCCAGTCCTATCGAGTCCGAAAGCCACACTAGCTACCAAAACCCCCCAGAAGGAATTTCTGGTCGCGCCACTCATTAGGAAAGTCGAAATTTTACTAAAATAATATATTTATTTATTCATTTAATACAGAGCGCGCGAGAAAATCAGCAGAACCATTAGTATTTTAACCCATTAAAATATATATTGAAAGTGACGTTCAATGTGTTGTGACTAACTTGACAACTATAAAAAAATCTATTTATATTGCTCATTCTTTTCTGATAAAATGAATAAAACGTTAAATCTAGACTATTACCCAATGGCTTTTAGTAGATCGCAAGTGGAAGACAGATTGAGTGGCGGCAGCATTGTTACTCAAGAACAACAAATTTTTTTACGGCAAGACAATAAATGTATTTGGTTCATATGTTAATGAAGGAGTAACAACGCCTTTATGTAAATAGAGCCATGAAGTGTCCTCACTATACATGGCGAGGTCAATGGGGACCGAAAACTGTAATAGGTCCACTTGATTAGAGCGCAAAGACTACATGCAGTACTGTATTACAATTCCAAATAGTGTGTCTAGCAGTAGCGCTGCCTGCTTGATTCTATGGCAAAATGTTAATGATGTGCCGGACACAAGTGTAAACACTGTGACGTCATCAAAGTAGAACTATGCAAACGTTATACGATTGCTAATACGAGGAGAGTGAGGATGGGAGTCCAGAAGAATGAAAATTTTAAAACAGTGAAATTGTTAATCACTATTTTGCACAGTGAAAATAATTAATTTTCTAAACAATGCTAATTTAAAATGAAAATAACTGAAACTTAAATTAAAAATAACGGAAAATAAATGGAATTTTGAATACTACTGTATTTCCATATAAAATAACTAACAATAACCAAAACTTATTAATTTACAAAGATATAACATATTGAAACATGATCAACATTCCGATGATTAAGTCTTCATCGTCATAAGAAAGCAAAGTACCAAAAAGAAATTTGCTTCTTCTGGATCTAGTAAATTAAATTATCTCAAAATAAAAAAGCCGGAGAGTTGAAACATTAAAGTTCAGAACGGTTAGAAAAGAAAATCAGAATTATATATTTGTGTGTGTGTGTGTGTGTGTGTGTGTGTGTGTTGTGTGTGTGTGTGTGTGTGTGTGTGTGTGTGTGTGTGTGTGTGTGTGTGTGTGTGTGTGTGTGTGTGAATGTGCTCGCGCGACCATATGTGTGTTTGGGGCCGTCTGTGTGGGTAAGTGTGCGTTTTCAATTTACCACACGATGTTATTAGTAGGCCTGCAACTGACAACAAACCCAATTCCACGATACAAGAGTATTAATTAAATAATAACTTATACCACAAAGCAATATCAGATTAAACTCATTAGCACATTTCGATGACCAGGTCATCATAATTATACTCACTGATGAAGGCGATTTTGTTATCGAAACTTTCGTAAGGGTTTAATCTTATATGTCAATGTAATATTAGTTATTATTTTATTATTATCATCGTATTGTAGTCTTGGGTTTAGTTGAAACCCAGTCTTGTATTAGTTACAATATTGAGTCCATTTAATTTTCCTTTTATTTTAACTTGTTTACAAGAAATGTAACAGCCAGAATGAGCCTTTCGACTGACAGAACGCTGAAGGTAACATATTTCTATTTCTTGCACACGCTAAGTCGTTCCTAAATGGTTCTATAATGATGCAATAAGATCATGTTCTGCTAAATAACTTAATAGCACTTCAAACGACTTATTTTAAGGCACTGAATCACAAGCTTTGCTTAAGACTACGAAGGCTGCATGCATTTACTTCCCACGCAGTGAACTGTTGAATTACAAACAGGTTAGATACTCAGTTTCTTTCATAGACAATCTTATTGTCAATAGCTAAATTCATTGCCTGACTTTTAGTTTTAGTTTTTTGTATCCTTCCCATACACTGAAGCTGCTATTCACTCCCATAGCTGTTATGCCCTGCGTATTATTCACTTCTTTACCCTCTTTTATATCACGAAATTAACCAGCATATCTTGCACTACGCAGGCATTTGTAATGGCGATTGTTTATTCATCAAAAACGTAGCTATTCCATCCCATTAGGTATCTATCTGTGTTCGATTAATTTCGTTACTATATATCTTTTTTCATTTACATAGGCCGTTGTTTAATTCTTCCACTTGTATCTCTTTCACCTGTATATATTTACCTCGTATTTTAATATGTCTGTAGTTGGAAGGGCAAACATATGCCTTCACTTCAGGTTGTTTCACCTTGCAAATCTACTTCAGTTTAGGACCCTGCGCACACGTCTACCAAAGGGATCAATCACTACGTCCTTATCATAGCCCTACCTGGATCTATATAGCCTTTATTTTCCATTTACTAACAAAGGGTTGTGCAGTTAAACACCATTTGACCCTATAGAAATTAGATCTACTTTTGATAAGAAACCCTATCCCTACGATGCCGCCATAATGTTCCCCTATGCTCAGTAGGATTAACAGGGGATCATAATGTTCTTATGTCACCCCTACCTAAGACTAACTGCCCTTCCTCTTCCACTTCCTAACAGAGTAAGTGTGCAGATAAGGCACTTTTTATGGCCCCTATAGAAATTAGATCTACTTCTGATAAGAAACCCTATCCCCACGATGCCGCCATAATGTTCCCCTATGCTCAGTAGGATTAACAGGGGATCATAATGTTCTTACGTCAATCCTACCTAAGACTAACTACCCTTCATCTTCCACTTCCTAACAGAGTAAGTGTGCAGATAAGGCACTTTTTATGGCCCCTATAGAAATTAGATCTACTTCTGATAAGAAACCCTATCCCCACGATGCCGCCATAATGTTCCCTATGTTCAGTAGGATTAACAGGGGATCATAATGTTCTTATGTCACCCCTACCTAAGACTAACTACCCTTCCTCTTCCATTTCCTAACAAAGTAGGTGTCCAGATAAGGCACTATTTATGGCCCCTATAGAAATTAGATCTACTTCTGATAAGAAACCCTATCCCCACGATGCCGCCATAATGTTCCCCTATGCTCAGTAGGATTAACAGGGGATCATATTGTTCTTATGTCACCCCTACCTAAGACTAACTACCCTTCCTCTTCCATTTCCTAACAAAGTAGGTGTCCAGATAAGGCACTATTTATGGCCCCTATAGAAATTAGATCTACTTCTGATAAGAAACCCTATCCCCACGATGCCGCCATAATGTTCCCCTATGCTCAGTAGGATTAACAGGGGATCATAATGTTCTTATATTACCCCTACCTAAGACTAACTACCCTTCCTCTTCCACTTCCTAACAGTGTGCAGATAAGGCAATTTTATGGCACTTTTAATTCAGGCACACGGACCAAGTAATACCATATCTCCCTTATATCCTATAACGGGTGGTTTTATATCCAAACCTCTAAGGTAAAAACCTATATTCACGATTCACTCTTACCTCTGGTAGATGATAACAGTTATTTGGATAGTCTTGAAATTATACACAAACAATCTTATAATGTCCAGTCTCCTGTTCCATCAGCCTTTTACCCGACTTTCTTGAATGTTAGTTAATTGGTTATTTTTAATTTCTCCTTGATTCTGAGGATAACTATCCTCCTATTTCAAGACAATTTTTTCACATTAGGTGTTCTTTTCTTTATCCTCTTGATGTATTGCGCAAGAGTTTCGTACATCATTTGAGTGTTATGACTCGTCAGACAGCCATTTCAAGTATGATTATTTCTACTATTGTATTTTACTATTATCGTTCAGCATCGGTTTCCTGGTGCTCTATTTTAGTTTTACAGCTTTCTTGGCGGTTTGCTATAAAACTTTACTTAGAGCATAATGCTCTTTCTCTGCATCGTGTCTTGAAAAATAAAATACGAGATTTTATTTTTACTAGAAACGAAATTTCAAAATTTTCGTTTAAAGTTTAATATAACTGGATTTTTAATATAAAATACGTATTCAACTAAAGTACATTACACTTTAAAGTGCGTTAAAATACAACAGAAATGTACTAATTTTATTAATATTAAAATATGTGTAGTTTTATTATTTTTATCAGACCTAATACCGGCTAAAAGTCACACACACTCACCTCGGGAGAAAGAGGATCCCTGGTGACTATTACCGTGGAAACCTTTTGTGAGGAATTGTGGAAATTGAAAAATACATTTCGTAGGAGACGGTCAAGATTGTTATATTGACTTTAATTACTTCGTTAAATATGTAATTAATTGTTAACTACAAGTAAACGGATTTTTCAATCCCCTAGATAAATTCCATTCAAAATACATGTGTGACAAAGTACCCCACGCGCAGGGTACAATGTCACACTTGCAATGCTGTAAATAAATTTAAAAAATATGTACTTAGCAACTTAACTGATTGTAAAAAATTATATAACGCGTTATATAAAGTGAACAGTTTATGGTTGTAAAATTAATTTTAATTTATACATCAACGTAGCGACGTGGAAAAATAAATTGTGAAAATTGTAACATATTACCCCGCCCTCCCCTACTTTATGAAAACATATAACGTTTATATATTTTGATGGGAACAAATATGTAAATTAGAAATGTGGATTAATATTAGAAGAATATTTTAAACAATATGTGCATTCAATTTCTTATATTTCTTTTAAAAATTAGTTTAAGAAATTCCTCAGATAAACATTTTGAAGGGAATTTAATATATTCATAAAATATAATGATTATATGAAAAATACTCAGTAAAATTAACATTAAAGAAATTAGTTTCCCAGCTACTGTTACCCGCAACGTAATTACAGTCAGTGAACATCAACATTTTGGAATAGACCTTTCAAAAAAGTAAAAAGACCTTAATAAATATATTATACATAAAAATGAAAGGCTAAAATCTAAGCTTTTCATTCTATTGTTGCATTTAACAAGAGATAAAGTATCTTACTTTTTATATAAAGATAACAATTTCGGGAATCGATAAAATATATCCTGGGTAAGTAAAAGTTACATATCGACTGCCCACAATAGTGAAACAATTACTGTAATTCAATTAAAATAATTCTTTCATTTCACTATTCATCTTAAAATTAGGGAAACAACAGAACTAACAGAGCGAAATGGAAACCGACAAAAGTGAATGTGTGACGACAAAAAGTCAGGCTTCTATTCTAGGGCGTGTTGAATTTTGTCGTAAATAGTGATTTAAAGTATGCTAGAAGGTTTACTGCCGTGCCGAATGCGCCTGATGAAAGCCTGTAGCAAGACGTGAGTCAGACCGCACCATAAACCTTAAAGACGACAATTATCCTACTGCCCATGTGTTTTATTGTGTTTGCCAAACCACGGCGTCAACTGACTGGCGGTCGGATAATATTGCCCGCGCTTGTTTCAATAAGGCGCAATATTTAAATATATGCATTTCTTCTAAGATTTCCATTGACTAGTAATTTGTACTCTATACCTTTCAGGAAACTTGTATGGTAAATGTGATAAATTAGAGCGTACGGGTACACAACAAGTTCAAAAACTGTTATAGGCTTCTATTCGAAAACTTTATGTTAATGGAGGTCCTTCATGAAAAGCCTGTCTACCTTTTCCAGGAACTAAATAAGAAGACTATAAGAGTACTAAAAAGAAACAAGCCCGTGCCACTTCGACCTAAGCACAAAAACAAATTTAGTCAGCAATGGCAGATAATACCTAAGATAACAAGTAGCATTTGGAAATGTGTAAACTTTTAGATGATACTGTCCTGGAAACTTCTTACTGAATTTATAACAAATTTAACAAACAATCTTAATCATAAAATTTACGATATTTCAATAATATTAATTAAATTCACTCTTTAAAGTCATGTTCTAAATTTCAGTGACAAAATCCTCTCTTAGAGCTTGTCTAAAGGTATATATATATATATATATATATATATATATAAATATCGCAATATGTATTCTTGTGTATTAATAAAGAACTAAGTCAAAATACAAATACAAGAATTATAATTGAATTTACAATTATAATTTTGAATTGTAAATTCAATTATAATTCTTGTATTTGTATTTTGACTTAGTTCTTTATATATATATATATATATATATATATATATATATATAATTAATAAATTTAAAATATTTCAAAAACAAGAATACTTTTAATGAATATATTTATTCAAAGCTTTTCGCCGATAAAATAGTACCAGCATCTTCAGGAAAATAATTATCTCTGAAGATAATTATTTTCCTGAAGATGCTGGTACTATTTTATCGGCGAAAAGCTTTGAATAAATATATTCATTAAAAGTATTCTTGTTCTTGAAATATTTTAAATTTATTAACTATATTACAAGAAAACATATCACCATATTTAATATATATATATATATATATATATATACACCAAAAATCCGTTATTAGAATATTTTATGTGGTGTTAATAAGACACCCCTCAGAAACAAAAACGAAACAGACTAGTAACAAGTAATATACGTTTTCTAAAGACAATTCCTACTAAAATCAACAAAGAAAACTTTTATTTTAATTTCTTTTTCTTTTATAATTACAATCAATATAAATATGTATAAGTCTTATACATAAGTCAAGAATAACAATATCAAGTGGCAAAATATAAAGCGAATTTTCATGCAATTTTCCATTTTTTTCATGTATGGTGTTGAACTATTATTTTTATTTTTACTATCTATACGCCGTTTTTTTCTCGTCGCTATGTGTAATTTCTTTTCGCTTTACTTTCGCACTGTCCGTTTGTGAAGCAAGGTTCCTTAACATTATCCCGTTTACGTTTATTTGATCCTTTTAATTCATTTTTAATCGTAGAGTATTATTTATGATATTGTGTGGTAACCATGGTATTCAATGGAGGTTTTTCATATACACCTTTGAGAAATTCATTTCTAGCTATGAGTTAGGTCAGGGCCAAAAATCGTTAGACTTCGAACGTGAGGATACACAGTTCGAATCCTTCTTAGACCCCTGAATTTTTATTATTTAATTATTGAATAAATATTTGAAAAAAAAAACTGTATAAACATCAATTGTCATCCGCTATAGGTTCAAAAAAATGTATTTAAACTTGATTGGATAAATAAAAAGGTATTTTATAAGCGATTGAAAATTTTGTACAAGATAGGCTATATAACAGGAGAGTGTGAGCTAATAGTAGGAATTGAAAAAAATATAGAGTCTTAAGGGCGAGAAATGAGTAAAGCGAGGTACATAAGTCATACTGTAAAAATTAGTTTCTCGGAAATATTTACTTTGTAGACGTCCACAACTGCAGACAAATCGAGAATTGTGTAAAGTAAAACATATGTACAAATATTTTAGAATGTAGCGTAGCTCGAAAGTCTTTCCATAATGTCTCCAATGGAAAAAGATTATTATTCTGGTGACTAGAATCATAACAAAAATATCGACCTTTGTCAGTCAAACAAAGTTTTAGCAAAATTTAAATGCATTGTGTGTGGGAAGCTACGTGGGTTGAGCCTAATGGCTGGAACAGATGGCCAAAGGAAGCAGTCAACACCAGTGCCAAATTTCCCAAGGACCGCATTAGTAATCGTTATTCCATACAAAGTGTCGCTTTCAACACAATTGTAATATATTTAGGTACATTCCACATACAGTATTCAAAAGTTCCTTTAAAAGTCAGTAATCACGATCGTTCGCGAAAGCAATCTAGTTCTTCAACAATCGTTTATGAACTGTTGGTGTTAACTCAAGATAATTTTACCCTTATTTTAAATAAATAAAGCATCTTAGCCACAAAAACCTTTTATTTAAATTCTTATGTACATTTTAGCAATGTAATCATCTTTATAGGAAATTATTACAAGAAAATTACAAATCTGATTCTTGAGATTTGTCCTGAAGATGACTGATTTTGCAATAGAAATGTACGCAAGAACTTAAAAACGTTTTTGTGGTTGAGGTTTTATTTATTTTAAATGAAAAATATTCCACAATTGTTCCAAGTTCTAATACTAGTACTCCTTTTTTTAGTTTAATCTAATTTTGATAAATAAATACAAAGATAAGTCTTATGATACTTATTTAAGTTTTATCAACCCCAATTTTTAATTTTTAAGTTGTTTATTAATAAGACTTACAAAAAATACATTCATCAGACAATACGCGTTTGAATATTTTGTCCATAAGATCATGCAGTGTATAGGCTATGTTTTAAACAATTAATATATGCTACTAAAAAGAATATATAAACGTCCATCATAGAGAATCATAGTACGACGTATAATAGTAAAGTCATAGATATCACAATTTCAATGTTATTACGAGCTTTAAGTGAAAATATTTCTGTTACAATTTCAAAATCCTTGTTACCTAGAGATGATTTCTAAATATTAACACACCGAAGTTGAATTAATATCTGTTTGCAAAAATAAAATCCGTTTCTTACAAGTCACAGCTTGGGTGGTAGCGGGTAGACAGTTGTTTCGCCACGATCGTGAGTAGGAATACTTGAGAGTAAACGCTTAAATGCCATAGTTTCCTAATACTCCAAGTACCAGGAGACTATCATGTCTTTCCTTAATCATATCTAATACACTAATCAATCCTTCCTTATAAGGAAGAGTAACTGGTGTACAGTTCTTATAGAGAGAAGGTTTAATCAGGTATGCAATCCTGCACATGATTTTCTTAATGTATACACAAATATATAGTAAACTCTATATAATCCGGCTCTTTGCTTATCCGGGCAATCCAGTAGTCCGGCACTTTCATTGAGGACGGAAACATATGAAAACATTTTTCAATACGTTAAGATGTCAATGACTGAGCAACCTTCACGCTGTCCGGTTCTAGTTGTGTAGCTCGTAAAAACAGACTATTTCGAGCCGAAAGTTGTTTAAGTAGTTATGTACAGTAACTGTTATGAAGGGCAAATGATTAATGTCATTTCAGTGTAAACGGAAAGAATAAATATTTTTTGTTACCGCTAAAGATAAGAGAACCTTTTACTGTAAAATACAGACCAGTGCTTCATTTTCGTTTTATTATTTCAAGTACAGTGCAGGACTATTTTACTGCCTTTTAAAATTTTTTTGGCAATATACATAAATAATGTTCAGTGTAAATTGCGTTTTTAACGTACCCTCCAGTAATCCGGCAATATCCCAACCCCATATCTGGCGGACTAGTTAGCATTTTTTATACCCTTATGTATAGCCATTAAAAATATCTTACTTAAATTATTAAGCAATAAAAATCTAAGCGACTGGTCACTTTAAAAGTAGAAAAATATAATGAAAAAATGTTACTCCATAACAATACTGTCACTTCAAAGCACTAACTCATTAATTTGAAGTGTTTGTCACTACAACCGCAGCAAACAATGGAATAATTCAAACAAAATTATTCTGAAATACTATGTTCAAGTACTATACGGGTAGAACGCACAAATGTTGTTCACTCTCCAGCACACTTTATGTTACGCCTTTAAGCTTTTTTGTATTCAAGTTTAAGGCAATTAGCTTTGTTAAGATATATTTGTTAGATTTTAGTTCGTTGAAAGTTTAGTTATTTATTGTAACTAATTATATCTACTAGGCTATGACCACCATTGTTTATTTGTTCACAATAATACAGTCTTCCAGTACCCCCACAGATTAAAAAACAATAACTTATAGAAAAAAAATGCCTGATGCCGAACCCAACATCTTGCCATTATTCAAAATACTCCTAAAAAACAGACAAACATCAACAGTGATCATTTCGAGTCCTTCCTATTGTTAAAAGCAGATGCTTCCAATGTAGTTACATTACCTTTAACAAGGTTGGAAGGTTTTCCAAGGAAATATTTTAATTCAAAGTGTTTTCAATTCAAAACTTCAATTTAAATCCAATGTTGATTCAAATAAATACAGTATAACCTCTCTAATTCGTCACCGTAATAACACACATCACTGTCACGTATAGCCGTCATCAGAAATAAAACTCTTTAGTGCAAAAGAAAATGATTAAAACGTAAACAAATTTAATATACCGTATGTTTCCTTGCTAATGTTATTGTTCTTACAAGATACAGTAAGAACTGTTTATAAAATTAGAGTGACGCTATTAGAGTGAGGCTACTATTGTTGTTGAGTTCTTCGGCCGACATATATTATGTTTGTATACCATTTATTACATTGCGTACCGCTTTACTTATTTATGTGCTACGTTTACCAACAGTTAAATGTTAATTTCACGACTTCTTTTTCTCGAATTCGTCATCCCTTCGGTCCCGAACGTGACGAGTTAGAGGGGTTCTACATTAATGCGTGAACCTACTGTAATTTAATAGTTATCAATATTTATTTCTAAAAGACAAATATAACATTTATCAATGATGTACGTATAACATTTCTTCTTGTAACTGTTCAACCAGTTTCTATAAAAATTTGATGGTTTCATAATCGACGTGTGCTCTTCAGGTTTAATTTTGTACTACGTATAATTCCTTTCATACTCTTGAATAGTCCAACGCCCAAAATTATCCACAAGACAGTTAATCTACCTTAAGTTTTCAAAACGTGAAATACTTTGAAACTAAACAGACTAAATTTAATATTTATATTACACAACGATGTGGAGGGAAACGTTTAATATGTTATTTTAGCGTTTAGAGCAAACATTTACGTGGTTCTATAACAGTAACCTACTTGTTAATCAAGGTCGGGAAACAGCTGTGTTTAATCTTTGGCAGCACTAGTGTTTACTGCGATTGCATTCAAGTGTTTTGAGAACCAGCCCAAGATTAGCGACAAAGTGAAACGAGAACGACAATTGGCAGAGCAACACAGTAATGCAGGGTAAAGAAAAAACAAAATACAAAGAGAGGATGATATTAAAATGCTCATCAAACAAGCTCATAAATATCATAGTTCCGGACATTCGCATATAGATCTGATTATAACTTATTTCAAATGTTATTTTACCATTTTTTTTTTCAATTTAGTTAATGTGTGTTCGGCAGCATATAGTTCCATCTAACATTAACTAGTGCAAGTGATGAGTTAAACAAATTTAACGATTACGTAGTTTGTAGAACTTAAGGTTTCTTGTAACGTTTAAATATTTTTTATAGGTTTTAATATTGAACAAGGACTCTGCCTTGCACAAGTAAGCCACAACTCTCTAACATATGTCAGTTACGGGAGTATTTAGCCATACATTTATTTGCTATATAATTCCCCTTCTTACACCCCTTGGACACTAGACACCCCTCTCATATCCATCCCACACCTTTCTACACACTTCCCAATAAGCTATGATACACTATACAGTGTGTTTTAGAACTTATATAAGATTTAAAAAGATTAAAGCAATTTTTTATAAAATTCAACAAATAAGGACATAAAATATCGAAGAAGAATGGAAATGTTTTACAACAATGTGGTTATTTGGCGTTTCTACTAAAAAAGTCATTTAAGTTCATTGAAGTATATATATATATATATATATATATATATATATATATATATATATTATAATAAAGATGATTAGTTTTTCTTGATTTATTATAATTATATAATAACTTTAAATTTTTTTTTAATCATCATATTGAATGAAATACATCTTGATTATAAAAAAAAATTTTGAAGTTATTAAATATATATATATATATATAAATATAAAATACGTTTTCTTGTTTAATAATTTAAAACAACACAGGTTATTCAAATACAAGAATATTTATTATTTTATATCCATTGAAAGCTTTTCGTTGGCAAACAGTACCAACATCATCAGGAATGAAAATTACAATAATGTAAGCTATAGGCCTAAAACATATGTTTATTTAGAAATAGAACTGTTGTTAAATTTATACAAATTGCTAAATTTATTTTGTTGCTGTAACATTATAGACATTGAATATAGTATCAAATTTAGAATGTATTTGTATTTGTTCTTTTATTAATTTGTTATTATTATTGTGTTTATATATTTCAAATGCTTCATATATATTCATTCTTAATCCCTTATTAATTTCTTTTATAAGTCTCATATTTTCTATATTTGGAAATTGGTGCTTATTATTAATACAATGAATTGCGAAATTTGATTTATATATTTCTGGATTAATGTAGGCATTTAAATGTTCTTTATATCTTTCTTTTAATTTTTTCTTTGTTTGACCTATATAAGCTTTATTACAATCTTTGCATTCTAATTTATAAACACCTCCTTTTTCATGCATATTAATTGTTTTAATATTGTTATTTATTATGTTTATTATTTTGTTATTAGTTTTGTATGCAATTTTGATATTTGTATTTTTAAATAATTTGGTGATATTTTTTATTTCATGGCCTATAAATAAAAATGAAGTCCATATTGTATTATTATTATTATTATTATTGCAAATTAAATTATTATTTTGTTTATTAAAAATATTATAATTAAGTTTGTCAACAGTTTTCTTTTTATAACCGTTTTCTAATGCAATTTGATAAATTATGTTTTTTTCTTTTATTTTATTTTCTTCATTCATGGGTATTTTATGCATTCTATATAATAAGTTATATAAAGCAGCCATTTTTTGATTATATGGATGATTAGATTTATTTGGTATAATTTGGTTTGTCAAAGTTGGTTTACGGTATATCATATATTCAAATTTTTCATTTTTTCTTATTATTGTTAAATCTAGAAAATTTATTTTGTTATTTGTTTCAATTTCATAAGTAAATTTGATTTTATTATTAATTTTATTTATTTTATCCAAAATATTTGTTAAATTTATATTATTATTGTTTGATATATACATTCCATCATCTACATAGCGAAGCCAATAACCAGTTTTATCATATATTTTTATAATTTCATTTATTTTATTATCTAATTGTTGTAAAAATATTTCAGATAATATATTTGATAATGGCGAGCCCATAGCAAGACCATCCTCTTGTTTATAAATTTTGTCATTATATGAAAAATAATTTTGATTTAATATTATTTTGAGTGTATTTAAAATTTCTAATGTTAATTTTTTATCTTTCTCATGTTCCAATTTAGATTTTATAAAATAATAAATATAAAATTTGGATATAAAATAATAAATATTCTTGTATTTGAATAACCTGTGTTGTTTAAAAAAAAAAAAAAAAATATATATATATATATATATATATATATATATATATATATATGTATATATATAAATAATAATACATTTTAAATATTTCAAAAACAAGAATACTTTTAATGAATATATTTATTCAAAGCTTTTCGCCGATAAAATAGTACCAGCATCTTCAGGAAAATAATTATCTAATAAAAGCTTTTTATCGGCGAAAAGCTTTGAATAAATATATTCATTAAAAGTATTCTTGTTTTTGAAATATTTTTAATTTATTAACTATATTACAAGAAAACATATCACCATATTTAATATATATATATATATATATATATATATATATATATATAAGAGTAACCTTACTTTCACCTAAGTTGTAACTTAGGGTTTGTAGTAGCAACACTCACTGATGATGATGACTTTGTCATTCAAACGCATGGGAGTCCATAAATGATAAATTTTGTGAGTTTTGTGTGGCTTTTAATTGTTTTAACATAGGTAAAGAGTGAAAATTCGATTTAAAAAAAATCAATTTTAATTTGACTATTCTCATCTTTAAAAAAGTACTGTTTAATTTTATTAACAGCTATTGAAATAAAATTTGCGTACCGAGCGAACTATTAAGTTGCTGGTAAAAACTGTGTCCATATATTTTAGAGTAAGTAAATTTATTTTCGTGTTCATTATTTTGTCATCTGTAGAGATACGGTTTTCAAACAATCTACAATGAATGAGTATTTTCTAAAGTGGAAAACGCACAAATTATCTTCTACACTAGACAAAGTTAACCAAACTATGACGATTGGAAGTAACCAAATTTAATGAATACTGTATAAGCTGTCGAGATTCACCGACACAGAATTATTCATCCAACTGTGTTTCTCTGACATTTGGACACAGATCAAGAAATGTTTCTCAACGACATCTTTGGATATATAATACACACAACCTCTAACCACAGATATTTTTATTATTATTTTATTAATAAAAATATTTGTGGTTATAAGTTTTGTGTATTATTTATTAATATTAAACCAAAGTAAATTATTACAAGTAATTAGTGATATCTTTGAATATTCTGATTTTAAGTTTGTATCTAATAAATTAACAACTTACCGAGCTACAATAGCCTCCTGAGTTAAAACGCTATCGATCCTTCGTCATAAGATCCAGATAGTTTTCCTGCAGGAAGTTTTTCATAAATTCTCTTAATCCTAAGAAGCTCTTTCTTGACATTAATATGTTTTCCTTTTTTGGAATAACTCCATTCACAAATCTTAAATAGTACTTCATTACAAAGAAAGTATTTTTTAAGTTTTGAGAATGGAGTTATTGCGAAACAAGTCAAAAAAGGAAAACATTTTAGGAAAGGTAGAAAAATGTACTCAAATGCATATAAATATTCCTAACAGAAGTGAAGATGAGTATATTAAGAGTTTCATAGGAAAGTCCTATAGAGCCATTAACTTATTAAATTCAAGGTTTGGCCGTGCGTATCGTGGCTTTCCTTACAAGTAAGCAATTTTATCGTAATACAGGTGTAACTTAAACACATAAATCTAACTCACAATAATGTATAACTTAATTTTGTGTGTATAATACACAGAAATGTCCATTAATAAGGCTTAACATATCGTAAGATAACTTACACATTGACCCTATAAAATGTTGGAAACGCTTACGATTGCCCGTATCCTGACGATTCCTGGCAAAAAATCATATATTTGGTTTATAAATATTACCCAGCGTTGTCATGGTAACGGAGAATTCTTGCAATCCTAACATGTATATGTTTTGACACATTTTTTTTTTATAAAACGTTTCTTTGAAATTTCATGGCTTTAATGTTTTTAATTGTCTCATAAGTTCGATACTATAATTAAAATCAATTTAAAAATATTATTCGAATAGCGACTATACAAACTAAACTTGTCTGAAATGTTGAACAGCCAATAATGATGTTTCCGTCTTCGGTCAAGTATTCACAAGAAATCAGGGATCTGGTTCAAGTATTATTATACAAACACAAAAATTTACATGAAAACAAACTGGGCTTATTGGTTGACCAATTGAGTAACGTAACAAATGCGGATTATCGGTTAATATTGAAAAGAGAAGTTTCTCGTGCGTTTGAAACGAGAACAGTAATCTAGAATTAGAAAACAATGTCACTTTGTCAGAATCACATCTTTTTATACGGTAGGTAAATAGATACAAGATTATCAGGCAAAAGTACAAGCAAAGAGTGAGGCAGTTCAGGGACTGGCCAGAAGGAATGAAAATCTTTTATAGAATGTGTATCAAATAGGTATATTTACATGTTACAAAATACTGTTTTAACAAATTCATTTAAACTTTGTATCTTAAACCGTGTCAGTAAATCACTAAAGAAGTTTTCACTTCAAAAATGAAAATAGAAATATATAATTAATTTTCACTAGCCCTATATGACATAAATTGAAGCATAAATTATTTTATCCATTAACCGATAAATTATATAAAATTTTTACTTAAAAATGTGCAAAACAGTATCAACCTAGAAGTAATAAAAACCACTTTGGTATTAATTACATTATTGCTTAATTTAATTAAATGTACGGTATTTCTGAATATAGTATTCCCCCACTCCATTTGAAGGAATCTTCGGTCGCTTTCGGAAACTTTCAAAACAACCCTGTTCTCTATGGAAATCTGAGGGAAAATGTTTTTTGCTTACTGAATGCACCCAAAAAGACCGAAAAGATCTTATCCTGAAAATAAACTAGTTTTTTACTTTGAAAATGTATATTTACTTCAACCCATATCATGGTGCAAACTGAAAGGCGATGCATAGCTAGAAAATGAAAATGCTATCGTTTCAGACGTCGGAGAAGAGTAGAATAGAAACATGAAATATGAAAAAAAAGAAATATACGAAATGGATTTATATAGGATTAATCATTCCAATAGAGATTTAATCCGAAATGAAATAAATACGAAATGGAGTATAACGAGACACAATGAAACATTTTAGCTTGACATTTGATATTATACGGTCATCCTGCGCCGAAAAGAGACTGCGCAGTCAAATTCTTGAATGGCAACAAGCAAACACAAGGAAAGTAGAAAACGATTATGGCAAAAATCCGTTCTCAAATTTATGAACGAATGAAAAATCTTACCGTCCAGCGTCGAAACTGTCGTAACAGACTTACAAGCAGGCCTTTATATAATGCCCATATAGATTTCTATCTGTATTCATTTGCTTTTTGGAAGAACACTCGTACGAAACGTTCTTTGAAGTACTGAAAAGCAATAAATCAAAAACTAATCAAATAAATAATAAAGTTAGACTACGAGATTTGATTATACAAAATTTTACGAGTGCTGAAAATCTTTGTCCCAGCTGTTGCCTTAAAAACCTGAAATTTGTAATGCGCATGCGTAAGAAGATAATTACGACTATTCTCTTTAGACAGCGAAGCAAGGCCACTTTTACTTGAAGAGAGAAGGAATTTTCGAAAATAAAAATAGGATATCTATTTTCCTCCTCAAACATTGTTGCTATTACTACAGCTAGAGACAAAGATTTTCATATGGCCAAATTGTGAAATAGGTATATTTTTTTAATGAAAACCTCTTAGGGGGATCTGATAGGCCTACTTCTGGACGTGGAGGTAGACCATTCGGAGCATTCGTTTCGAGTGATGAGGCCGAAATCCACGAGTATGAACGAATTATCCCGAAGGTTTACGAAAGCTAATAGCTGTTTTCAACTTCACTTTTTTGAAGATTATCTTCATTCAAGTTCAAGATTATCTTCATTAAACTTCCAGTATTAGAAATACTAAAGGAAATGTCCAATTTTTACTAAATAGAAATATTATGAAATGTAGTATATAAATTAAGTGAAACCTATTACAGGTGTTTTCATTAATATCAGGTTATGTTTCTTGTCTGAACGGTAAATTATTAATTTATAATGTTATTATTAAATATTACCCATCAGGTAATAGAAATATTTATTTATATTTTAATAAATCTTACTACAGTGAATTCAATATAATGGTAATGCGTGGTACCTTTGTATTCAAACTTTTAAAAGGAAAACTTTTTTAAGAGCGCCTGAGATTTTTTAAAAATCAAAATCAAGTATAGGGCCTATTCGTAAACATTAAAGATTTATGAAATTTAAAAAAATGTAGGACAATGCTAACGTTTTCGTCTTCGATTAGAGGCTGTTTGGAGGTTATGTCTAACAATGGGGTACTAACGCCAAGTTTCACAAACCCGAGCACTGTTGATTTGATTTTCGTAGGTAGGGGTGCCGCCTAAAGGCATGTGATTGATTTCCAGTAGATTCCTGTCTATCCATACCAGTCGATAATGCTACATCGTTGGTGGTTTTTGCAGTATTAGCAGTTGTCTATCAGACTTGGCACCAGTATTCGCGCTACATATTTTGATGTTTTTTACTATGTAGAATTTAAGAAGAGAGACGAAAATTTGATAATTTTACTCCTACAAGGCAGGATTTTGAAATATTTACAGAAAATTTCAAGAAACACAATAGGTGAAATGCAAGGATTGATGAATCGATTCTAGTATTTAGAGGGAGGTGCTCATTTCGGCAGTACATGATTAAAAGCCAAACAAAAATTGTTGGAATTGTTTCACCAACACATCTTTATTAATTAGCAAAGTAACAAAAAACATGAATAGTTACTCACCCAAAACAAAATTTTAATTAAACAAAAATTCTTTTTTTTTTGTTTGTTTTTGTCAATTTTTGGTTTGTATCAATTTTTGGGAATGTATTGTCTCAAACATTTTGGCGCCAGTGCCCCAGGATTAAATTATTTTCAAATGAAATTTCCTGTGCATTCGGAAACATTGTTAATTTGAATTATGTAATAACGAATTTGATTTCATAGACCAGCTGTTTTCATTATTCATAGATTATGGATAAATAATCTAACGTATTGTTTAATGTAATGTTAAAATTTAGATGTTAGGAAAAATAAAGTAACTTGTAACGACTTGAACTATATTAATTAATTTATTTTATTTACAAGTCAAGTGCATATTTAATAAAATTTAGAATAAAACTTTTACAAATTAGATATACGATAAATTGTAAAATTTATTTTTAAAAGAGAATAATAATATTATTTGAAGTTGTGTTTAGATGTGTTTTGAACGGATTTCATGACTTTTCTATAAAACATTAAAATATCCGAACAAAAAAAGAACTGCAAAAAATGTTTTAACGCTATGCTACGTTCTCGTCGACTTTTGAATGGCATATAATGTTATTTTATAAATTTTACAATATTACGACTACTATTATTTTTATTATTCTTTACTTTTTGTAAAGAGAGGTTCTAACCACTGATGATGATTTGCTTATTGAAACGCGATTGACTTAAATATATTAAGTCTGACGCGTGTACGTCAGATACATTACTAAATAAAAGGCATTACGTAGACGTCCGTTGTATTTAATATAACTTTAGCCATACATGTATTTCTTTGCGTGAAGTCTAGATTTTACACCATTTTAAAGGTTAACACAAATAGACTCACTTCTAGTTGGGCTAAATAAAACCGAGATAACTATGTAGAAAACTAAACATGGTAACCAATTTATCGAGGCTATCGTTCACGTAAAAATAGTCGGTTTTTTCAATCTTCATTCGCCAGGTATTATCAAGATTGCATGGAGTTGTATGCTCAAGGCCAAAAAGGCGACATACGATCTCCCTTTTGTGCGATTTTTAGAGCCTTTTTCAAAAGATATCTGCTAACTTTGTTTTACTTTTCAACCCTTTTCTATTAATTTGCTTTAATGTTTGTCCGGTTTTATCAATCTGCATTAAAATTCATCAGGCCTATCATATATTTAAGAACAATCTATGCAAAATTAATAGGCTTTGAGGAGAGGTATTGATATGTAGGGATGTAGAAGGATTATTTTATAAATTTTAATGCGACACGTCGAATTTTTTTAAAAATTTCAATAAATATTTTAGTATTAACTTATATATGAGCCAAAGTGAGTATTACACAAGTATTATTTCAAACATATTTAACCAAACACAATCTGTAAAATTAAATTAAATTTGTTTAAAGAAGAAAGACTTAGTCGAAAACATTACAAAATGAAAACTTTTTAAGAGGTTCTAGGTCCACTGACACAAATTTAAAGTTTATTAATCAAGAGAAGTTAAATTTAAGTTAATCAAGAAAAGCCCTTAACTAAAAATAATATTATAAAAATATTACTTCAGTGACTGTGTCCAGCCAAGTGTGTTGAAGAAACATGCATAAAGTCTTCGTAGCCGGACTATATCTATTTTTTTTGATAGCTCAAGTTTTTCTTGTTTGTATTGCAATCCTCGCCACTCGGTACTAAATTTATTATTGTAAAGCACAAATTGTTTCTCGAGAGAATATCAATCATTATTTGAACAGTATTTTTTGTACAATTTCCATTCGATCAATTAAATCGTTATAGATTCTTCCCAATTTAGAATAGAATTATGATATTTTAGTCAAACTATATATTAGGACATGATATTTTAGTCAAATTATATATTAGGACATAATATTTCACTCAAATTATATATTAGGGTGTAGTGAGATATTTAAGTCTAGTTGAATGTAAGAATATAGTATTTAAATCTAGTTAAATATTAGGACATGATATTTTAGTCAAGTTATGTAATAGGATATGATATTTTAGTCAAGTTATATATTAGGATGTATATAATTAAGTCTAGTTAAATATTAGGTCATGATATTTTAGTCAAGTTGTATATTAGGATGTGATACTTGAGTCTAGTTAAATGTTAGAGTATGGTACTTAAATATTAGGACATGATATTTTAGTCAAGTTATATACTAGGATGTGATAATTAAGTCTAGTTAAATATTAGGTCATGATATTTTAGTCAAGTTGTACATTAGGATATGATACTTAAGTCTAGTTGAATTTAGAATATAGTATTTAAATCTAGGTAAATATTAGGAGGTGATATTTTAGTCAAGTTACATATTAGGATTAAGTCTAGTTAGACTATGTTCTTTAAATTTATTTGAATATTAGGATATGATATAAGTATAGTTAAATATAGTATTATGATACAAAAACGTAGTTGAATAACATTAGATGATATTTGAGTCTAGTATAACATTAGGATATATTCCAGTCTAGTCAAAAATTAGGATATTATATTTAGATCTAGGTGAATATTAGAATAACATATTTTAGTCTAGTTTAAATACGGACTTCAATTTTTACATGCTTGGAAACTAAATCAATTTAAATTAAAGCAAAAAAATATATAAATGCTAAATGGATGTTTTTGACCCCTTAACTTTTGAAATGCCAACAAACCCAATGTAAACTCCTAAAACATAACTTAAGAGGATTATAATACGAGCACGCACTATGTATGCCCCGATGATATCTCGTACTTGAAAATCATTCCATCACGGATACATAATTACAGAGAAACGTTTAAAGTGGTGTTCTTATAGTTACGGCTACGAAAGGTGAGAATGAATTGAGAACAAAGTTAGGATAAATTTAGGGATGTAAAATCCCCATTAAAAAATATTGAAGGCATTATAGCATGACGTATAAAGTGTCGCGTATCTGATGCACGCCTATAAGGATTAGGATGGATATATGGAAATAGACAACTAAGAATGGTAGAAAATCTACAACGAAAGCAATCTATTATGTATTGTTACTACCGTTGTACATATTGTTTAATTATTAATATTAAAATGTGCAAATGTATGGCCTATTATCAGAAGTAGGCCATACGACCTGAGCGGAGAGGCGAGTTTTTGGTACGCATGCACACACAAACGCGAACGCACTCACACACACATGCGCGCGCACGCTCCTACGCTCACACACACACACACACACACACACACACATACGTACACACGTGTACGCGCGCTCACTTGAGAATAAATATCTTAAGCATATATCGTAGTGATTTTTCAAAAAGCAAATATTAAGTGCAAAATTGTTATCGAATTACTATGATTATATGTCATCCACTAATTTTCTGTTTCGGCTGAACTTTATAAAGCATATTATTTAAAAGCAAAATGTCCTAGAATACGTACCTTTACAAAATACTAATAATAAATAATTGAGATGTCAAAACGATTGTATAATTCTGTACAAAAGCTTTGACAATGAGAAATCTGCCAACGTTTTGCACCACAAAGAAGCGATTATATGCAATGCGAAACACATCATTTGTTTTAGTTTAGTTTAATATTCAGCTGAGCAACGAATACAAAGATTAATGATAAGCAGTCGATCACGCCCCACGGAATAAGATGGATAGCCGTGGAAGTGTGCACGCTGCTAACCTGCGAAATTGCAGTCAAATCTTTCCAAAACTTTATTCTGAAGCGATTTAAATAACACACCAGTCATCTTCGTTTTAACCGAAACGTTCGCTACTATAAACAATACAGTTTCTTTGTTCTTAATACAATTGCTATAAAATATTGTACTGTATTCATAAAACAAGTATTGACACAACTAATAATGTAAATCGAAAAAGTTAAATTAGGGTTTAGAATAATTGTATGCTGATGTAAAATTAGCGAATGTATCGTATAAGGCACCTGGTAGCTCTATTCATGGTTTAAAGGGTTTACATTATACAAAACTAAAGTAGGCTATAGGATCATTAGATATCTAGTTACAAAGTCATAATTGAGGTAATTGCTGCAGTAAATACATTCGATCTTGGATTGTTAGAAGGTAACTTGATCCTACCACAAATCGATTATGGTAACATTTATAAAATCAAAATCGACTAAATAGTCAAATCGAATCAAATCGATTCAATAATCAAGCTATCATCCTTTGTGACTGTAACTGCTTTTTAGAAAATGTACAATATAACTAAAAGTAATAATTACTTTTTATGAAGTTATTCTTATCAATCAGAATGAAAAATAATTTAATGAGCTTAAACAATAGAACGTAACGTCAACAACTAGGAATTTTTATACAAGGTAGGCTTTAAACATGACCTCCTTACAATCTCAAATTGAAGATGGAACTACTGTTGGAATTAACCGCCTTTTAAGATATCTTCGGGATAATTCGTTGAGCTTCGGAATACGTAATAATCACAACGAATTGTTGTCGAAGTCAATATTTTTTGAAGTTTAAAAATGCGGTTTATGCTAACAGTACTTTCATCATCTAAATAATTTTTAATTGTAATTTTCTTTATATTTAAAGGTATATTTTTGAATTAATTATGTGATGACATATTTCAGACAACCCGTGTATGGTTTTATTACTTAGTTTATTTCGTCGTTTACCTCTGTAATTAACTATATATATATTAATTGTAAAGAAGGATCACCAATTAACAATTCTTATTTTTCCTCTCCAACGTTTCACCCCTCCCCCTCTACAAGACTACTTTAGATAAGCAACTGTGCTAACACCAAGCCATAGTTTTCCCCTATTCTCAGTCATTTCCCCCGTGGATCATCAAGTTATTGACTTAGTCCTATCTAATTCCGTCTAATTTTCCTAAGCCTTCATCTTACAAGAGGGTGTATCGGATAGCAACTCTTCACCACCCCGATAAAGACTAGGTCTACTAAGGTAAACGACTATGTCCAGTAACTATGTCCGTAACATACTTTCTATCATCTACCAAGGGGTTTATGTCCCATCTAGTTCCTCCCTTTATTCACAACGTTTTAATATGCTTCTAAGGGGAAAATTCAACAGAACCTCTCTAATTCGTCACCTTCTGTAATTCGTCGCCTTCTGTGATTCGTCACAGGAATAACAAACATCGTCGGCACTGTCACGTACTATAGGCGCCATCAGAAAAGAAATCTTTAGTACAAAAGAAAATGACATTCTTTTTAAAAAAAACTAAAAAGTAAATAGATTTAATATACAATATTTTTTCTTGCTAGTGTTATTGTACTGCAATATGTTTTATGACTTCTTAAAACAGAGTAACGTACTGTATTTGTAATTACAAACTATACTGCAGGCTACTACTGATTTTATAGTGTTATGTAATAGTTGAGTTGTTGGGTTGAGATTTTCGGCCGACATAAATAGTGTAAGTACAAGATTAATTACATTACATACCTATTGACATATTTACCCATAATTACAGGTTAATTTCACAACGAAATTCGTGTTTTTCTCGAGCTCGTCACCCCCTCGGTCCCAAACGTGACGAATTAGAGAAATTCTACTGTAGTCCCTGAGCGCCTTAATTTTTTTTAAAAATCTATTAAAAAAATCGCATTAACTTGAATATATAATTTATATTTTAATAATATATGACCAATGATAATGTTTTATGAGAGGAAAAACCACCATAGATGTCATAAAAAACAATCAGTCTATTTAAAATCTTTGAACAATTTATTTTGGTAATTGAATAAACATGAAAAAGAAAGTTATGAAAAGATGTTTTGGTAATAAAGAAATTTTGATAATATATGTTATTGTACCGAATGGAATTAGTAAAGGTCATTTAGTAACATCGTTTGTCAAATAACGTTTAAAATATTAATCAAATAACTTTATACTTAAATTCCTTCTATTAGCTCACACTCTCCTGATATATATCTTGTACAAATTTTCGGTCGTTAATAAAATAGGTTTTTATTAATCCTATACTGGATGACAATTGATGTGATACAGTATTTTCAAATGTTTATCCAATAATTGAATTGTAAAAATTCTGGGGTTTAGATCGGATTCTGAGTATCTTCATGTTCGAAGTCTAGCGGTTTGGCATTAAGCCAACTTTCCCATGGCTGAAAATGTATATCTCAAAGATGTATATTACATGAATTTTTGTTTTGCCCCCATCTGGTTGTCGTCTATACCCTCATTGTACAACCTTAAATTGTTGTCATTGTTACCACACAATATTAAATATTGCTCTACGATTAAAAATAAATGAAAATAATAAAATAAACAAACAAACTGGATTAACGATATAGAACCGTGCTTCACAAACCGACAATGCGAAATGAAAGTGAAAATTAACTACAACACAATGCAAGCGACGAAAAAAAGAAAGCGTATAATTAGTAACAAACAAAAATAATAGTCCAACACCATACATGGAAAGGAAAATGGTAAATTGCAAGGAAATTCGCTTCATATTTTTCCACATAATGTTGTTATTCTGACATAGATATATACATAGTTATAATAACTGTAATTATAAAATAAAAAAAAACTAAAATAAAATTTTTCTTTGTTGATTTAAGTAGGAATTGACTTTTTTATAGTACTCGTTTATAATGTAGCACAGTAATCTCGTTAATTAAACACAAATAAACCAATATTCAATTTAACTAGAAATATGCTTAGAGAAAAGTGTATACATAAGATAAAACCAATAAAATTATAGCAATGATTTCCAAAAGTATTTGAATAATAGATTTTTTTTCCTTATAATCATGAACTACAGGAGGTGGTTTTATTAAAGTTTAGGTGAATATATTTATACCATAACAAATATAGAGCACAATAGGGTCTGATTACAATACAAACTGAAATGCTTCACCTATAAAAAAAATTATAGTAAACAAACGTTTATGCTCGTTTCGCCAAAAGCGTTGCTATCATCAAAGGGTTACAACTAAAATGATCACGTTTTGTAACTCCTGTTTATCCACTAATATTCTTTGTACGCAAGGGTTTTTTGTTGATATTGTTTTTGTAAAAATAAAATAGGCGAAAAGATAATTGAGGTATTGAGGTTAGCTGTAACTTATGCCGTATTTTAATGGGCAGAAGCAAGAAAGCGACAATTTAACCCAAGTTAGATGTTATTAACTTCACTTTAAGACTCAAGATGATCGGAACTGGACAGTTTCATTATTTCGAGTTACGTTCTGTTACCGCATGGTCAAGTCACTAAAGGATGACGTAAGCGAAGTTTACTTTAACGAATTGTCCCGAAGATTTTCGAAACCCGAACGTGGGGTAAGTTAACGCTGACAGCAGCTTTCTTTTTCACTTAGTGGTTATTTGAAGGTTATGTATAAATGATTTTCAAACGAAACTTTCATTATATAAAAAGCTGTTTCGTTATAGATTATTAAGTAACTAGGTAAGATCTCATACAAAAGACTTCGAAGATCAAGGTATTTTCCTTATTGTAATCTACATTGGTATTTTGTTGAACTATAAAGTCGTTTAAAACTTATAACAACAACGCGAAATTGTAAAATATTAATAGATAAAGATATGGCCTGATAATAAATAAGCTAATATATATTTTTATTTACAAATGACAATGTATATAATGAATTATTATCAATTGGGATTTCCATGCTTTCTGATTATCTCATGGTTTTAGTGCTTGTTTGGGAAATATCTTAAGCAAAGTAAGCGAAGACAAATAATAGCTCTAGGTCCAACAGTCCAAGACCACGAAGATATTGGATATATGGAAAGGAAAGTAAGCGAAGAATACTGAAATAGAGGGGTAGATATAAAGAGAAAAAATTAACTTATATGTGGTAATGGGGAAGAGCAGAGAGACCTTGGAGATCGATGATTCGTAGAATATTGTGCACTCCATTGAGTACAAACATTTAGGAATGACTATTATCCCAGACGAAAACACAGACTCAGCAACAGAAGAAAAAAAACGTTAACAAAGACAGAAAGGCAATCACACTGATCAGCATATCGTAGGACCACACAATTTCCAACAAAACTCAACACAGAATATATACTAACGCGAAAGGCATAGCCACTTACATATGCGAAGTCTGGCAATGAAAAAAAAACGAACTAAAAAGATGCTAGCAGACACACAAAAAAATTGTTGACGTCGGCCGAGAGAGAAATCTAGATTGGAAAAAGTTACTAATAAAGAAATACGTCAAATACGGTCGTGGTCGATATAAGAACACTGCAGCTAAGATGGCATGGACACGTCCAACAAATGCCAGAAGAAATGCAGTTGAAACAGACCGTACGATGGGACAGTATGGGAGATGAAGGTATCTCTCAGCTGGAGAGAAGGAATCGACCGAGAACTTAAAGATAATGGAAGACACCCTTTAGATGGGTCGAGATCATCGGAAGACGTAAAATAATATGTATATTTAACATTTACATAATCTTTTTTTATATATTATATATTAATTTAATAACATATATATTAAATACATTTTATATATGCAATATATTTAACATATACGCTTATTTGTGTATGTGTTAATTTTTAAATATTTTAAAACGTTGGTTCATATTAATAAAATACATCTTATTAACAACAAAAATATATGAAATGTTATTCCTTAATGACTAATAAAAATTTTTTTTAACCTTAAATTATTCTTGTTCCTCTTTATAACAAGTTTTCACTTGTATCGGATTTTTTAAACAAATATTTATTTTCAGAATGAAAATTCAGCAAATGCTTCTTTAATAGACAAAAGACTATGGAAACATTTTTTGTAAATAACACTCACATTTATCTTGAATCCGAGATAAGTTTAAATTTATCTACACAGCATTAAACTTTGTCATTTTTCCGTTTGTATATTTATATTTGTAAATCTGCAAACAGTTCAGTGATAGAACTGTGCATATACAATAACGTGTCATCTGATAATTACGTTCGAACTTCTCTCCCTAAAATACGGTATAAAATTAGAACTTAAATAAAAAACATTTGTAAACAAGCATAACGGAACGTCACTAACTATTTGAAATAATTTACTGTGGTTAAATAATAATCAATAATACTCAACAACCTCTAATCACTAACCTAAAATTTATTATATTCCTGAGACCGAGAAGCCGTACTGATCATTAGTTATTTATAATAACTTACCGTGGTTGAATAATAATAAATAATACTCAACAACCTTTAACCACAAATATTGTATTCTAACCAATAATTTATTATATTTCTGACACCAAAAAGCTACACTGAACATTAATTATTTGGAATAATTTACTGCATTTAAATAATAATATGTAATTTTCAACAACCTCTAACCACAAATATTCTTATTTTAATCTGGCGATTATTATATTCCTGACACCAAGAAGCAGTACGGAATACTAATTATTTGGAATAACTTACTATGGTTAAATAACAATAAGTAGTACTCGACAACCTCTAACCACAAATATTCTTATTTTAACCTGGCGATTATTATATTTCTGAGACCGAGAAGCAGTACGGAATACTAATTATTTGGAATCACTTACTGTGGTTAAATAACAATAAGTAGTACTCGACAACCTCTAACCACAAATATTCTTATTTTAACCTGGCGATTATTATATTTCTGAGACCGAGAAGCAGTACGGAATACTAATTATTTGGAATCACTTACTGTGGTTAAATAACAATAAGTAGTACTCGACAACCTCTAACCACAAACATTTTTTTTCTCAGGAACATAACATTTCTTTGTCTCAATAATATAATAAATTCTAGGTTATAATAAAAATATTTGTGGTTAGAGGGTGTTAAATATTATATATTATAAGAAATCTTAGTTTTTAAAACAAACTTCCACATTTGAATACTTTTTTAGGGTTTACAAATAAATACCCGTTCTACGCTTTGTTCCAAATATAAACCTCCATATTTCGAAAATGTTCGCGTTACAACTTCCAACCTAACCTACGCTACTTACACAATGCACCTCTAATTTACTGTAACAATAGTAACACCATGCTTCCAAAAGGCCCTAACACGGTGACGGCTGTTAAAGTGCCTCTAACCTCTAATAGCAGACAATTTAACGAACTATTTAGTATCGCATTTAATCCTGCCTTTTAAGCCCCGTGACCGATTAGAATGGGTTAAGTGCACTTACTCACGGCTCCTTGCGAAGGCGATTTACTGCTTCCGACACTGCAATGGCTTTGCCTGTGGTTGTGACAGAATGGAAATCGTATATTAATATTCCGTCGATAATCATCCACTGGATGGTATAACCAAGAGACGAGGTTATACTTAGAACTGTGGTAAACCCATCCGAGTTACTGCTATACCCGTAAAATTATAAGTAGCCTATCTCTCGACAGCTTCTTAACGTATTGTCCAATTGTCTTCCGTATAACCAAATAAAAAATGTCAGATGTCTGAGAGCAAAGATAATAATTACAAAACGAACACCATTAATTCACTATTACTAATTTATTCCCTCATGTGCTTTTCAATGACAAAATTATCAATTGATATAACTATACAAATTTTAAACAACTTGTCAAAAGTTTTTTAATACACAAATCAAATCACTGATGATGCCGACTATGTGATTGAAACATAAGGAATCATAAATTATTAATTACGGATACGTGATGGTTATTATTTTATTGTAGTTTTGTGTTTTTTGGGGCTTATATCTAAAAACAAATAAATTGTAATTGGGCGTAAAACTTATTGAAATAGTTTAATAAAATCACGCTTTTATTTAGCTTTAAACTAAAGTCAGACCAAATTCTTGAGGTAAATTTTCTATTCATATTCTTAAGATTTAATATTTTAATGTGTTATTACCTAAAAAAATGTTAAATACAATATTTAATTAGATCGCATTAAGAGATTAATTTGTACATAACTTTTCGAGCATGTCGTCATTTTAAAAAGTAAATTTTAAAACGACTTATTTACTCCAAGTTCTTTGAAGTCAAAATAGGTAAAGACAGAAATTGTTTTATGCAACATAAAACCACATTAAATTTAGAGTCTATATCATCGTATAACAGAACAATACAATACACTGCGAACCGTAGAACAATAGAATTAATTACACACCGAAAATAAGTTGCATTTCTTATAAAATAGCTATTACACGATGAGTCGTATTAAACTGCATGGGTATTGCTATATTACCTACGTTGCTTATTAACTATAATTATAGCTAATGTTAAAGAAATTGTGTTTTTGTTCGGAATGTATAACTTTATGAAACATTAATATTAATTTTTCACAACAGAAAGAGTTTTTATCAGTAAAACCAAAACTGTCTATTTTTAACGTAATAAAGCCACATCGCTATTTTCACGTGTTTAGATTATAAATGAATGTTACCTCTAAACAAACAAAAAATCATTTTGGGTGTTTTTACACTGTGTTTTTACAGGAGACAAACAAGTTCTTAGACTGTAAATGTTTGCTAGATAATACCCTTAACGTAACATTTCAAAGGTTTGTCTTAATTTTGAGAATTATTTTACATAAAGCGTAAAACATTTAGCTCATGTCTGTTACGAGGTCGAGAATGATGCCGAAAATAAATTGTCCAATTCTTTGCTCCATTAAGCCTGAACATTAATCAAATTTTAAGAGATTTTATTCCTTTACACGAGGAAGGTACGAAAATAGATATTTAATAATGGATTTGCAACTGCAATTAAAGTACACTATTAACTAAAGGTTTTTCAAAATAAAAATATTATAGTTTCTTATGTCTCTTTATGTTAAAAATAACATAGCCTAAAAACGTATACATAACATATTTAGCAAATAAGTTATAAAAAATCAATGAACATTAGAAAACTACTTTAGGATTTTATAATTTCCCACAGGCCTAATTTTTGTTTATAATTCAACGCGAGGTTTATTTTGTTTATAAAATACACAACAAATCTGCAGGATTGAATTAGTATTAAATTACAATGAAGCATTGATTGAACTGTATAGAAGTGAACCTAACCTAAATAGAAATAATGAAATCGAATAGGCCGTCAACTATCAAAGTAAATCCTTCTTTTATATTACAACCAATACTTTTATGAAACTGGCAGTTTTACAAAATAGCTAACCTTAAATTTACCGTATTTGAATATTCAGTTTCGAATAAAAAAAAGTTTCTAATTGTTTTAAGCGGGCAACAAGACACTAGTAGGAAAATGTATAACTATAACTGAAAAAAAATTTAACAATGACCTTCCACTAAACACTAATTTACACTGGAAACACTGTGAATCACAAATTTACATTTAAATTTGTTTTTGTTACATTTCCAACTGTCATGAACAGACACTACCTAGCGGGCACTGTAAGAACTAACTGAGCTTGATATGGTACAATGCGGAAGCAGAGCGCTCTATCGGGACCTGCGCTCACTGAAGGTTACAAAAATTAATTAAACCATCATGTACGTATAAGGTAAACAAAGTCATCCAACAGGCACGTGTGGTGGATTTTATATGTTTAAATCATTCTTAAACGGGGACACGCAACTTTGCGCTCTTTTACGCTATAAAATATTGCCATTTTCAGAAAATTTAACTTTAAAAGTCACCCGTGAATAGGGCTACAGATAAAAGTTTTAAGAGGAATGTACATTTCACAAGGTAAATATCTTCCACCCTTAAGTTTTACTATACAATATTACAGACAATGCTATTTTTACAGTGAATATAATTTTAATATCTGAAACTTATAGATTATACATATAAATATATATTTCAAAAATCTTTCCTGAGGAAATCAATATATATATATATATTAAACGCAAATCTAATATTTTTGCCATGCATACATGAACTGAAGAAGAAATTTAATCACGCCTCGTGAAGCTGATGGTAATTCTTACCAGTTTAATTCAATATTTAAAAAAAAAATAGTTTGCTTATAGGAAAATATGCACCAAAACTTCAATCCCCTCCCCCAAAATATGCAAGTCCCCCAAAATCGCATCGAACAACAAACTTACTGAATGGATTTCTTTTTAAAGGTGTTAAAGACAAGTAGAAGCGTGTTTTTTAGTTTTGATCAACAAAATTGAAATGAATGATAAAATGTTACTGATAAAATATTGAAATAATTATATTAATAGTTTTGAGAATGGAATTATTCCAAAACGTGTCAACAAAGAAAAATATTTTAATGTTAGGAAAGGAAGAAAAATGTACTCAAATGTATGCAACTTTGACAACATTATCAGTATAACAGGTTAGAGCAATTGTAAAATTATCAGTACATCAGCTACAACCGAATCATATAAAGTTTATTAATAAGTTATTAACAACCAGCTCATCATGAACAGCAACAAGATTTCGACATATAAAGTATTCAACATTTACAGAAGCTGTTTGGCAATAGGCGTAATAAAGATTTTTTAAAAATATTTTTTCGCTTTGTTTTGGAATAAAGGTTTCTAGATATAAACTTCGACTGTGACTCTTCGAGGGGAACAAAACTTTAGAAATATGCCACCAAGATTTAGAGTCGGATTTCCTAAGCTTAATGAATGTCCGGAAGATCTCCAAATGTCTAATAAAATTCTTACAGTAAGAGGTTTTTTGGAGGTTATGTTGAATTTTTTATGAAGTGTTAAATCTGATAAAAATATCGTACATATGATGAAATTAAGTGAAAACATATGACTGCATTCAATAAAATGACATACGTTGTCAGCTATCATAGGTTATGATACTCTTTGTGTTGTACATTAGCATTAAAAAAATGTTAGCATAAGTTAAAATTTAGCAAAAAAAATTATACTATCCCCTAGAGAGCTAACTGCAAACATAGTTAACTAATATTCTGGCTTGTTAATATGATTTAATGTGACTAGATTTAAAAATTTAAAGCCACAATAAGAAATAAAGTTTTGTTTCGTTCTATATTGTATGATATTAATCCTTTCCCAAAGAGCTTTAGAATATACAATAAATATGTAAGGGGACTCGAAGTAATAAGGATTTCTATAAGTTTATTCTTATCACTTCTTAATGGTTTGTAATATTTTAAGGTAATATACTTTAAGCAAGAATGCCCGGCAGATAATTAAATTTTTTTGAATGGATTTTAATTATTATAAAAATAATAAATATGGTAACAATTAATAAATTCAGTGCCGTATTTTGCTACAAAAAAAAAATACTTGTTTATCGAGTTTCTAATAGATAACAAAAGACCAACTTCATAATAATTGCTTGGAGCAACTTTAGTGTAATTATTTAACATAAATAAATAAAACCTCTTAAATCATAAACACGTTTCATTTATGTG